>JARQOC010000004.1:104496395-104959627 GCA_033576535.1 Allobates femoralis
CTGTGAGCAGGCGGGCTCTAGGACCCTGGAGCTGCACAGAGAAGACAGCTGGACTCGGCTCGCAAAGAAACAGCAGTTACTTTGCGAGTTTCCCTGCTATCACTGGCACAGTAGCCGAGTCTAATGCAAACAATGGCAATCCTAGTTTTGTCAGCGTTTCTGACAAAACTAGGATTGATATTGATTTGCATTGGACTCGTGCGAGTAATCACTGGGAAACTCGCAGAGTACCGAGTCCTGGGAGTCCCTTTCTACTCGCCGAGTAACGAGTCCTAGCGAGTAGATTCGCCCATCCCTAAGCAGGAGGAGAGGTGAGAGGACAGCTCAGAGTGGACATGTTGTTCAAGTAGTTTAGAGGCGAAAGGGAGAAGAGATATAGGGCAGTAGTTGGAGACAGTTGTGGGGTCGAGGGAGGGTTTTTTGAGGATAGGTGTGATCAAGACGTGTTTGAAGGCTGAGGGGAAGGTGCCAGTGGTAAGAGATAGGTTGAAAAAATAAGTTAGGGCTGGGATGATAACGGAGGTGAGGTTGGGAATGAGGTGGGATGGGAGCGGGTCGTGGGTGCTGGTGGTGAGGTGTGATTTTGACAGGAGGGAGGAGAGCTGGTCTTCAGTTATGGGGGGAAGCAGTTGATGGAAGGAGAGGGCAGTATAGGTGAAAGGGGAGGCTGTGGGGACAGTGGATCTGTCAATCTTTTATTTGAAGAAGGAGGCAAAGTGTTCTGCAGAGATATGGGGAGAGGGAGGGGGAGCAGGCGGGCGAAGTAAGGAATTGAAGGTTTTGAAAAGTTGTTTGGGATTGCTGGACAGGAAGGTTATTAGGGATGAGAAGAAGATGCTTGTATCCCCGCTTGTGTGTGTGTGTGTGTGTATATATATATATATATATATATATCGTATATACACGTGTATAAGCCGAGTTTTTCAGCACAAAAATTGTGCTGAAAAGTGCTCCCCTCGGCTCATACACGAGTCAGTGACGGCTCCCCCCCCCTGTGGTAGTATACAGCAGCCCGCCTTCCCCCCCTGTGCTATATACAGGGCCCCCGTTGCTGCCGCCGCACACCTGTAAAAGAAGAGCTTTCATGCTTACCCTCCTGTGACCCGCGCGCGCATCCCCCACTCTCCTTCCTGCTTCTACCCGGCGTCCATCCACGTGACCGCGCGCCTATAATGAAGTCATTATTTGTAGAGATGGGCGAGTCCTAAAAGACTCGGAATCGCAAGACCCCAACGAGTCCGAGTCAAGGACTCGGGACTCGTTGCGAGTCCAGCGAGTCCAATGTTAATGAATAGGGAACCGAGTAATAGCGAATAATGACATTTACAACTCGCTGATGTGTCTCTGAAAGTGTGCGAGTCCAAACACACCGCACACTACACTCCCTAAAAAAATTGGTTTTAAGTGCGCACAGCCACCGAGATGTGGTTTGGTGTTGCTGTATGCGTCACTTGCTGGCGGGGTAAGTGTGCGCGCTCACACTTGGCAGTGAAGCCGCACACTACACTCCCTAAGGTGGTGTACGTGCTATTTAAAGGTAGGAGAGCAGCAACGCACTGGGCTGCCACAGAAAAAATAACGCTCTATGGCTTATTAGGAACAAAAATCGATCTGGTGCAAAAACAAAAAGGAAACAACACCTCAGCTAAGCCTCTGACTGCAGCTGTTAGCAAAGCTGAGTGAGTAAGCTAAGCTATGAGGTCCGTCCTGTGTGCACTGTAAGGCTTCTCCTTCCTTCCCTCCCTGCCTGCCTGCCTGCCTACACAGCACTACTCTGTCCTCCTCCTAGCTCTCAGAAGAGCTTTTTGGGTTAATATAAGGAATCTTCCCTACACTGACAATCCCTGATCTGCTCCAGCATATATCTCTCTCTCCCTATACTAGGTCAGATCGTCTCAGGAATGTGGCCAAAATGGCGGGGACAAGCCTTATATACTGCCTTGCCTGTCATACATGACATAGGCATCACGATGGACAGCAGCCAATCATAGTCCTGACACAACCAACTTTGCTATGCCATTACTGACTATGATTGGCTATCTTCACAAATTTTCTGACCTAACACGCACGCTGTGCTGACTCGGAACATAACAGATTCTGTATTCGAGAGTCCGACTCCCGAATACAGTATACAGGACTCGGAATCGTAGACTCGTAGGACTCGGAATCGTAGACTCGCTCAGACTCGCTGCTGACAGCGGGTATCTGTGAAGAGTCAAGCTTATTGCCATTGAATTCCATTGGACTCGTCACTGTGCGAGTCCAAGCTGGGAGATTCGCCGAGTAACGAGTCCTGCGAGTACCTTCAGAATCGCCGAGTCCCGAGTCCTAGCGAGTAGACTCGCCCATCCCTAATTATTTGTGCGCGGTTATATGGATGGACGCCGAATACAAGCAGGAAGGAGAGCGGGGATGCGCGCGCAGTCACAGGAGGGTAAGTATGAAAGCTCTTCTTTTACAGGTGTGCGGCGGCAGCAACGGGGGCCCTGTATATAGCACAGGGGGGGGGCTGCTGTATACTACCACAGGGGGCCTGTATATACCACAGGGGGAGGGCTGCTGTATACTACCACAGGGGGAGACTGCTGTATACTACCACAGGGGGGCCTGTATATACCACAGGGGGGAGGGCTGCTGTATACTACCACAGGGGGCCTGTATATACCACAGGGGGAGGGCTGCTGTATACTACCACAGGGGAGACTGCTGTATACTACCACTGGGGAGGCTGTCTGTATACTACCAATGGGGAACTGGTACTACCGGGTGCTGTATACAACCACTGCGGAGGCTGCTGTATACTACCAATGGGGAGGCCTGTATACCACTGGGGGGCCTGTATACCTGGGTCCACCCTCGGCTTATACACGAGTCAATAGGTTTTCCCAGGTTTGGGGGCAAAAGTAGGGGGTTCGGCTTATACACGGGTCGGCTTATACACGAGTATATACGAGATATATATATATATATATATATATATATATGAGCGGGGATACAAGCATCAGGCTTGTAGACGGTCTATTAAATAGATTTGATCCTTATACTACTGTAGAAGCATATTGTATAACGCCCCTGATGAGCCTCTCAAACTATTTTGAGAGGCGAAACGCGTCGGGCTATATTTTGTTTGCTAAGCAGGTTATATCACTAATCTGTAGACCTTGACTTGACCGATCACCACTGATGTGGACCTGGAACTGAGGGTTGGGCTTTGGACCTGTAACAGGGTGACGACTACAATACACACGACCGTCTACCAATTGTTGTTATCGGTTGTGGACCACCAACGATGCACAGTGTATCCGGTGGTCCCTCCCTTTAGCGTCAATCTATCTTGGGTTTGACTTCACAGACCGTCAACCGAACCCCACCAAACCCTCCGCTCTAGCACCATTAGTGGGCTGTGTTTGTGTGTTTGTTGTCTAGGTGGGTGGGAAGTCTGCACATTGCACAAATTCACTTTTTTTACACCATGTTTTTATAAAAACCCTTAAAATAAAAACAGTTAATGAGAACAAAAAGGTTATCCCTTATTATTCTATAAGTTACCCGGGATAAACCTCTAGACGATAATTCGGTGAAATATATGCCCAAGAGTTGCGTGACGCGGCAGACGTCACAGGTGAAGAACTGAAGACCCCTGGACAGTCACAATGAGATGATGCTGAGGTGGCCAGGGGTCTGCTGGATGTCAAGAGGGGTGGTGAATGAGAACTGGAGACCCCAGGACAGGCACAAGGTGATGTGGCCACGGTTTCCAGAGTTGCTGCTGGACCTCAAGAGGGGAGGTAACTGCAGAAATTGAAGAAGCCACTGGGAAAGTGAGGGGTGAAGTGAATACCTCCCCGAGCGTTGTAAGCTCAACCTGGTCCGGTGGATGTCAGTGCCAAGATAAAGGAGCTCATAGAGATGCTCCAAGCCCACTTGAAGCAAGAGAAGCTGTGGAGACAGGCTGTCAAGACTAGAGTGGGTGCTTTGGAGATGGAGAGGACTCCAAGAATCCTTTGGAGACGAGCTGCTGAGAGGCAAGTAGCTGAGCTAGAGGACAAAGTCACTGAGTTGAAAGGTCGCCTGGCGGTATGCCAGATGAGGAACGAGGTCACCTTTGAGAAGGTAGAGCGTCCAGTGTTCCTCCCGGGCAAACTTGCCGATGAAACCGAAAGCTAGATTGGCCTGAGATTTGATTCAGGTGAGCTTTTAGGGACCAGCAATAAGACAGAAACATCTCTCTATAAGTGCCTCTTGGAGGTACCAGAAGACCTGAGAGAAGAATGCTCCAGGGAGGGGGTGCATGAAGTCTTCAAGAAGGCCGTGGGAGTCTGTACGATGGACTTGACCCCATAACCTAAACAGCTGGTGGTCCTGACCACAACAGAAGTCATAGTGAAGATGGTGGCTGTTATGAACCGATGACTCAGGAGTAACATTTGGATTCTGTAGAAGTCGTTGGTAACTGTACTGACCGCAATCCCTGACTACACACCGCAACTAGAAGTAGCTGTGGAATGTAACTAACCAGACCTAGACACCTCTGCACAGCCGGAGAACTACCTGCTCCTAAAGATAGAAGTAGGAAAAGCTATCTTGCCTCAGAGCAGAACCCCAAAAGAATAGCAAGCCCCCACAGATATTAACTGAGAAACAAGAGAAGGAAAACAAACACAGGCATAGTATAAGGTTTAGCCAAAGAGGCCAAACTAGCTATATAGGAAAGACAGGATAGAATACTATTGTGGTCAGTATAAAACACTATCAAAAACCACCAACAGCAGATATTACAAAAATTATCCTGAGTCACTAAGACTCGGCGACAACTATATCTGCAGACTTCTATAAATCAACTGCCAGCAGAACTGGAAATAACAGATAATAGTAAATGGCAAAATTCCTAGGAAGAAAACTAGAAGACTAGATAGCAACCCACAGCTCAGAATAAAAGAAAACATAAGCAAATCCTTAAGCACACAAAAGTGTGCCACAAAATATAAAAAAAAATCACTTATCTTGCAAAAATCTCCACAGAGCAGAAGAAACCAGAGAGATGTGAACTCCACCTGGAACAAAAGACAACTGGCAAGGATTGATCCACTTCAAACCATTATATGCTCCAAGAACCAGATTGCCAATTATCACTCTCACCTGTGAAGCCCACAGAGTCAGTTGCATCACCAGCAACAACCACCAGAGGGAGCTCCAATGAATTCACAACAGGTGGCTATCGTAAGTCACATTCACTGGCGATGAAGCAGACTACATGGGTGCCGAAAACTCTAGTAATAAAGCTCGTTGGGAGACAAGGTCAAGCCATGCAAGACATGGCAAAAAAGTCTGGGGTGATGACAGTAAGCTGTCCACGTGATCACTGGGGCTGGACACCTGATGCAGATGGTATGGTGCCTTCTCTGCTATAGGCTCGAAAGACATTCTGGGATACATACAGATGCTGATTGAGTACCATGTGACCCACCTACGAGAAGTTGAGCAGCTGAATTTTGCAAGACTGAGGGCTGAGAGACAGCGACATATGAGTAGCAGAAAGCGACAGGTGTCTGGGAAGAGAGGAACCCGATAAGAAGGGATTCTCCGAATAGTGGGTTGGCCACGGCAGAAGTTGGAGCCGGAAGACATAAGTGGTTCTCCAGTGGTAACAGACGATGATGAAAGTCGCCAACAGAGGGATCCTCATAGACCACTTGAGAGTAGTGGGTGTAGTTGGGTTGGAGGTAGTGCATCCTCCAGTGTCTCTAGTCTTACAAGCCCACTCAAACGACCTGATAGGGTACATGGTAGGACAGAGTCAGGCCTGACCGTGGATACTGAAGCACATGACTCTACCTACAGTACTGACCACTGGGGGCCTGACATGAAGTCAACTCCAACAAGTGACATGTCGATGTCTGATGGTGAGGTCCGCAGTGAGACACGTTCAGTGATGCTGACGGGCGGTAGGTCCTTGAGGGAAAGGCTACGGTGGCTGTCTCCTGTTCAGGAGCTGCGAGGCACACCCGTCGAGTGATGGGCTCCTGTGTACCTGTGAGTGGTACGGCCCCGGGGTTTTGTTTGTCCAATCCTATGGGCTTGAACATGAGGGGAAGGATATGTGGTGAAGCAGTTGACTGCCATACAGATGTCAGTGCTGGGACTTGTGGTTCCATGACTTTGGTAAGGCATTAGATGTGATAAGCTTCAAGTTGAAAGCCAGGTGACTGGCTGCGTAACCTGGATCCTCCTGTGGGCGTTACACATCAGACATAAGCAGACTCCGTCTTGGTCACATTGGCTGGGAGGTCAGAAGAGGTCCTGCACGACGAGATGCAGAGGAGCCTTGCAACCAGAAATACATGGCCTCAGAACCCACAATAGGTGAGGAGACTTAAGGGAAGCCTGTATCAACCTGGACTCAGTGAGCTTGAAGCCGGTCTGAACCTGGACCAGACAAGAGTCTGTGATCCTGCAGAGGCAGCATCTCCTCATCAAGGACTAAGGATAGTGATCACTCCTGTGGACTAATGTCAGTGATCTCTATTATGGACTAACCGGAACGTGCAGTGTGTGTCAGCCCAGCCATTGGGACAGTCTGAAGAGACATAGTTATGTTCTATGTGTAGTTTATGAGGCATGTGACTAAACTGCTGGACTTTGTGCCACTTTAAGACATGGTTGTTTTCACTGCTTTCCGCTGCCAAGCAGTCCCCTCGGTGTGCACTACACCACAATGTATATATATATTATATATATATATATATACAAACAATTGTGGCCAAAAGTATTGACACCCCTGCAATTCTGTCAGATAATACTCAGTTTCTTCCTGAAAATGATTGCATTCACAAATTCTTTGGTATTATTATCTTCATTTAATTTGTCTTCAATGAAAAAAACACATAAGAGAGTGAAGCAAAAAGCAAAACATTGATCATTTCACACAAAACTCCAAAATGGGCCAGACAAAAGTATTGGCACCCTCAGCCTAATACTTGGTTACACAACCTTTAGCCAAAATAACTGCGATCAACCGCTTTCGGTAACCATCAATGAGCTTCTTACACTGCTCTGCTGGAATTTTAGACCATTCTTCTTTGGCAAACTGCTCCAGGTCCCTGATATTTGAAGGGTGCCTTCTCCAAACTGCCATTTTTAGATCTCTCCACAGGTGTTCTATGGGATTCAGGTCTGGACTCATTGCTGGCCACCTTAGAAGTCTCCAGTGCTTTCTCTCAAACCATTTTCTAGTGCTTTTTGAAGTATGTTTTGGGTCATTGTCCTGCTGGAAGACCCATGACCTCTGAGGGAGACCCAGCTTTCTCACACTGGGCCCTACATTATGCTGCAAAATTTGTTGGTAGTCTTCAGACTTCATAATGCCATGCACACGGTCAAGCAGTCCAGTGCCAGAGGCAGCAAAGCAACCCCTAAAACATCAGGGAACCTCCGCCATGTTTGACTGTAGGGACCGTGTTCTTTTCTTTGAATGCCTCTTTTTTTCTCCTGTAAACTCTACGTTGATGCCTTTGCCCCAAAAGCTCTACTTTTCTCTCATCTAACCAGAGAACATTCTTCCAAAACATTTTAGTCTTTCTCAGGTAAGTTTTGGCAAACTCCAGCCTGGCTTTTTTTATGTCTCAGGGTAAGAAGTGGGGTCTTCCTGGGTCTCCTACCATACAGTCCCTTTTCATTCAGACGCCGACGGATAGTACGGATTGACACTGTTGTACCCTTGGACTGCAGAGCAGCTTGAACTTGTTTGGATGTTAGTCGAGGTTCTTTATCCACCATCCGCACAATCTCGCGTTGAAATCTCTCGTCAATTTTTCTTTTCCGTCCACATCTAGGGAGGTTAGCCACAGTGCCATGGGCTTCAAACTTCTTGATGACACTGCGCAATGTGGTACACACAAGGACACAGAACAGAGGTTGAGTCAACTTTAATCCATGTCAACTGGCTCAAGTGTGACTTAGTTATTGCCAACACCTGTTATGTGCCACAGGTAAGTTACAGGTGCTGTTAATTACACAAATTAGAGAAGCATCACATGATTTTTCTAACATTGTCAATACTTTTGTCCACCCACTTTTTTACGTTTGGTGTGGAATTATATCCAATTTGGCTTTAGGACAATTATTTTTGTGTTTTTTACATGGAAGACAAATTAAATGAAGATAATAATACCAAAGAATTTGTGATTGCAATCATTTTCAGGAAGAAACTGAGTATTATCTGACAGAATTGCAGGGGTGTCAATACTTTTGGCCACAACTGTATATGCATCTCAATGAATTAGAATATCATTCAAAAAGGTTCATTTATCTCGGAAATTCAACGCATATAATATTATAATATATAGATCACTCTGTTTGTTATGACTTTATTTAAAGTCTTTGGGTGTTTTCACATCGAAGAATGGTGTGCGTTTTGCTTAATTAGCGTTTTTAGGTGTTTTTACTGCTAAAAACACATAAAAACGCTAGCGTTTTTGGTCCCTTTGATTTTAATGGAAACGCATGTAAAAACGCATGCAAAAATGCAATAGCGTTTTCAAAAACGCAAAACACATGCATTTTTGAAAACGCCGCATTGGACGCATTTCCCGTCGTTTTGGGCAGCATTGGCAAAAACGCGTGCGTTTTACGTTTTTGAAAACGCGAATGCGTTTTTGCATGTATTTTTACATACGTTTCCATTAAAATGCGTAAAAACGCTAATGAGCGCACACCATCCTTAGATGTGGAACAGGCCTTTATTTCTGTTAATGTTGATGATTATGGTTTACAGCCAATGATAGCCCAAATGTCATTATCTCATGCAACTAAAGTAGGGAGGATGTAGGGTCTAAGAGATAAAATATTACCTAAATAGGTATCAGAGGCTTGTGTGGTTGTGAGAGTCACAACCACAATAAAAGCATATCATGGCTGCTGCAGTCCCCAGAGTGGTGCATATAGAGTAGGGGGGATGAAGGGTTATAAACCATGCTGCTGTATTCCACGAGACATCAAAGGGTGAACATAATATTGATTTATTTCATCAATGCATTTCAGGGCTCCCTGGCCCCTTCATCAGGAAGCCATAATCATCAACATTAACAGAACAAAACACTTGAAATAGCTCACTCTGTTTGTAATGTGTTTTCCTTTATGTATTGAATTACTGAAATAAATGAACTGTTTGATGATACTCTACGTCATTGAGATGCACATGTATGTATGTATGTATATATACACGAACGTGCGTGTCATGCTGCACAAATTAGAAAATGAGAAGTTTCTCCTTTATTGCTATTCCACATCCTTCATCCGGTGGAAATAATTTT
Source organism: Allobates femoralis (assembly GCA_033576535.1). Lineage (NCBI taxonomy): Eukaryota > Metazoa > Chordata > Amphibia > Anura > Aromobatidae > Allobates > Allobates femoralis. The sequence continues at coordinate 104,505,707 of JARQOC010000004.1, forward strand.
AGCAAGTGATAAACTCATTTTGCATCTTGAAAGCAAACACAATCTCACAATGCCACGCCGAGACACGGATCTCAACCTTTTTACAATTTTAATTAAAAGCAAAGCCTCTCTTAAGAACATGATAACACAGAAACAGCTAAACACTTGTACGTTTTAGGCTTATCCATAAAGAAGTTTTTTACGATGGTATCTGTAATTTTGAGAGTGATGTAAATCTGCCTCTGCACAGAAGCACACAGGAACATTATTAGAGGGAAAGATTTTTGCTTTGGAAATGAATCAATTTTCCCGGTAATGGTCGTGTCACTTTGTCTCTTCTACTTAACTGGATGGAAACGGAATGAGAGTTAAAAAAGCTGCACAGGATTACAATGGCCGCAGTAATAGGTATGGAAAAGATAAGTACTGCCTATTTATTATGCAACGTGTACTAGCCCGTCCTCTATTTGTTAAATGTGAAGACATTTATGAAAGTTCTATCCATGACACATGAAATGCCGGGCAATTCATATCAATCATAGCCTAGATGAAAAACTATGGGCATAGGAAATAACATGGCATTCTTAGAAAGGAGCATGACTTGACTTTCAGCCGCAAAGCACAGGCTCTTAAAGTAATACCAGCAATTTAACTTCATTTTAAAAAACAATCTCAATTTTGTATACTATTATTCATTACTGCAAATTGATAGTAATTGTACAGTAAATTAGAACAAATTAATAATAACTCTAAAATTGGTCTCTATTGGTCCAGTATTTAGCACTTTAGTCTTGTAGTGCTGGAGTCCTGGGTTTAAACCCCACCAAGGACAACATCTGCAAGGATGTTACAAGAATGCTAGGAGATGCCCGGCACTTGGAGCTAAAGGAGAGAAAAACTCGGTAATAGATAAAAGGGTGTCTTGATAGTGAGGGAGGATATGGGTAAGGCCGGCTTCACACAACGGTTTTGAGCTGTAAGGCTATGTCCGGTGTTTTGCTAGATGCACCGGGCACAGCCTGACAGCTCTGGACAGAACAGAACCAGAGGGCAAATATGCCTTCCGATCCTGTTTTCTGCCAGAATCGGCAGTCCACATGCCGCAGGGGCTGTCCTTCGATGAAACTTCAAAATCACGGCTAGTGGGAGCTAGCCACGGTTCTGAAATCTCAGCCGGGAGCTCTCCAGATGCTGAAGTTCAGCGATGGGCACCACTGAACTTCAGCGCCCAGCGATCTGTCGGATCCGGAGCAATTCGGCGCCCATAGCCTCCCATGTTAGGGGGCGCTGGATCGCACCGGACCCGGGAGGATCCTGGTGGATCCAAATTTGTCAGATTTTAGCTCCGGACACCAAAATGCTGCAAGCTGCAATTTTATGTTCGGGGAAAAAAACAAATTCTCCCGGATCCTTCCTGATAGTAGGGAACCGGATGGCAAAATAGATCCTTAAAACTGTGGTGTGTAGCCGGCCTAACTACTAAACACTCACCTCAGACTGAATGCTGCACACCCTATTGTCTCTAGATGGGTCCTTCCCCTCTACTACCTGGCTAAACCTTCCAAAGCCCTGGCTAGTGAATTGTGCAAAAAAAGATGTTGTACTACAATAAGACAAGATTTGTTTGGCGACCGTCTGGAAGCTCTACAAACCAAACTGAACCTTGAAAGGTTCGATCATCATCATGATGCAACGTTGGCCACCAAAAACAGCAAGAAAGGATGTCTAACATTGCTTTAATACCCAGGTGACCTGCAATTACTGATTTATGATTTTCACCTTGAGTGTTAAGACTCTAATTTAAAGGCACTAATAATTTTCCTGTAGGACAGACAACAGGGGCAAATATGACGACCCCTTCTTGTAAAATAGGAGCTGAGTTATCTGAACTACTTCCCTTGGGGAAATTCCAGGACGACGCATCAGCCTTGATGTTGCTAACTGCAGGATTGTAAATGAGAAAGAAATTTTACCTAGTAAAACATAAAGATTACATAGCTTGTGTAGGGCTAAGAAGTTTACCAGTTTTCAGATACAACAGATTTTTATGGTCATTAAGCACCACGACAGAGTGAACTGCTGCCTCCAGAAAATCATTCCCCACCTCAAAAGCCAACATAATAGCCAAGAGTTCCCTATTGCCAATATCATAGGTTTCTTTTAGTTGGCGATAATTATAAAAACGCATATAGGCGCCTTCTACCAGGGGACGAACCCTGTGATATAAAAGCCTCGACTCCCACCTTGGACACATGAACCCTACAATAAATAGCTGAGAAACAAATGAGTACCAGTTCCATTGCAAAACAATTCTTCATGGAGGTAAATGAGCTGCAAGCAAAATCAGACCAATTAGTAAAAGCATTACTCTTTTTGGTCATGTCCATGAGAGGTTTCACAATTGAAAAGTTCTGGATAAACTTTCTGTAGTACCGTATTTTTTGCACTATAAGGCGCACCGGATTATAAGGCGCACCCTCAAAAAATGACTTTTAAGCCGTCTTGGTCCATATATAAGGCGCACCGGATTATAAGGCGCACCACATTACTATAAAAAAAATCCCTCTGTAGCCTCCCATCACCCTCGAGCATCGCTGTGTAGCCTCCCATCACCCTCCAGCATCCTTCTGTAGCCTCCCATCACCCTCCAGTATCCCTGTGTAGCCTCCCATCACCCTCCAGCATCCCTGTGTAGCCTCCCATCACCCTCCAGCATCCCTGTGTAGCCTCCCATCACCCTCCAGCATCCCTGTGTAGCCTCCCATCACCCTCCAGCATCCCTGTGTAGCCTCTCATCACCCTCCAGCATCCCTGTGTAGCATCCCATCACCCTCCAGTATCCCTGTGTAGCCTCCCATCACCCTCCAGCATCCCTGTGTAGCATCCCATCACCCTCCAGCATCCCTGTGTAGCCTCCCATCACCCTCCAGCATCCCACACAGTCAGACACACACACTCAGACACACACACTCAGACACACACACATACACACACATACACACTCAGACACACACACACGCACACACACATACACACTCAGACACACACACACACACTTACTGTACTGTGTGGCAAGGCACTCACAGCGCTGGAGCCCTCAGCCAATCACAGTGCTGGAGCCCTCAGCCAATCACAGCGCTGGAGCCCACAGCCAATGACAGCGCTGGAGCCCTCAGCCAATCAAAGGCTATGGGCTGACGTCAGCTGGCCTCGGATTGGCTCAAGGCTCCTGGGCGGAGCTGTGATTGGCTGATGGGCTCCTGGGCTCCTGGGCTGTGAGCGCGCCCGATGCAGCGGCGGCACCGGACACGACAGCGGGGACGGCGGCTGGTGATCGTGTCCCCGCACAGTGATGTGAGGCAGGCACCGGCACCAGCATGGATGGCGGGGACGGCGGCTGGTGATCGCGTCCCCGCACAGTGATGTGAGGCAGGCCCCGGCACCAGCATGGATGGCGGGAATGGCGGCTGGTGATCGCGCCCCCCGCACAGCGATGCCAGGTGGGCACCGGACAGAGGGGGATGGCGGGGACGGAGGATATTGCGGCACAAAGGTATGCCTTATTTTCTGGGGGGTGCTAAATTTTCCTGGTAAAATCCGTATATAAGGCGCACTGCACTATAAGGTGCACCTATGATTTCTGGGAAAATCTTAGTCTTTTAGGTGCGCCTTATAGTGCGGAAAATACGGTAATTGGAAAACCCTAGAAAGTTTTGTAATGCTTTCAGATTTTCTGAAGGATCCCATTTTAGCACAGCATGTACATTAACAAAATCAATCTGGAGACCCGAAGACAACACCAGGTATTCCAATAATTGCACCTCATGTATGGCAAATACACAATTTTCAAGTTTAGCTTACAGTTTATCAGCCTGTAATATCCTTAGTAGCTGGGCAACATATACCTGATGAGTCTCAAAATTGGGCGATAGTATATAATAGCCCTGGCACACTAATATAGAACAATGATGATCAGGAGACGTCAACTCAGACTATCAAAGTTTTATTCACAAATAAACGTAGCTCTGTCCTTGCCGGTTCGACCACTTGGGTCTTCGCAGAGGATACAGGAGCTGTGAGTGGCCACTCATGCAACAGCCGCCCAGCCGCACAGAGAGACCTCTCTCCTTTACCCACTGCTCAGCTATATAGCACTAATCACTGGCCATCTCTGGCCTGATGTGAGTGGCCACAAGTGGATACTCATCCCATACCACTGACACAGGTGCAGTGCACTCCTATAATACAGGAGATTGCACTAAATTCTATGGCCACTCATGCACCAGCCGCCCAGCCGCACAGAGAGACCTCTCTCCCTTACCCACTGCTCAGCTATATAGCACTAATCACTGGCCATCTCTGGCCTGATGTGAGTGGCCACAAGTGGATACTCATCCCATACCACTGACACAGGTGCAGTGTACTCCTATAATACAGGAGATTGCACTAAATTCTATACCTCTCCAGATCACAGCTCCTGTATCCTCTGCGAAGACCCAAGTGGTCGAACCGGCAAGGACAGAGCTACGTTTATTTGTGAATAAAACTTTGATAGTCTGAGTTGACGTCTCCTGATCATCATTGTTCTATATTAGTGTGACAGGGCTATTATATACTATTGATATTACTTTTTCCCTGGGCACCTTACTTACAGGGTTTAGAGCCAGACCTCTGATATTTACTCAAAATTGGGCGAGTCATTAAAATCTCGTCAGATTATGCCATTACAAATCTGACCACTAGATCATGAAAAATGTCATAGACAAAATGTAGGAAAATGGCAAGACATTAGTCAGGGCAAATGGCATGATCAGATTTTCATAATTCCATTCAGGACTATTAAAGGCCATCTTGTACCTCTCTCTGATCCTAATAAAATTATAGGCTGCCCTAAGATCCAACTTGGATAACCATTTAGCACCAACAATCTGATTAAATAAATCAGGGTTGAGCGGAAAGTGGTAAAGGTGTAGGATAGTAATCTGATTTAACACAGAAAAGTATAAGCAAGGACGCAGATCCCCATCTTTTTTTTTTTTTTAACAAAGAAGAACCCTGCCAACACAAACACATGAGAAACGTAGGGTCTAATATGTCCCTTCAGAAGAATTGTATAATCTAAACGATTGTATAATCTGGTTTTGGGTAGTTTTGCTTTAGGGAGCAAGTTAATAGACCAATCATAAACATGATGACGAGGAAAATATTTGCACCCCTTCTCTGAAAATATTTCCTCAAAACCAGACAATAAAAGGGTGAGGTATTGCTAGAAACAGTAAAGAGAAGAGTATTCAGGCAGTTATTCTTACAGAAATCACTCCACATAATTATCTTAAGGAACCGCTAATCAACCACCATATTGTGCATAACTAGACAGGGGTGACCCAGTAATGTATTGGTAGGAAGGCCTTCAAGAACATAGCGAGAAATGAGCTCATTGTGCAGGGCCTCTATGCAAAGGGTTAAGTTGCAAAATACACCCCTAACCAAGAGGTGCAAAGTCAATAGCAAAAATGTGGATAGATTTTGCCAGAATGCTACAAGGGATAAAATGAATCTGGGAAAACCGAACATCTGCCATATTGACCCCCGCCCCGCTATCCAACAGAACACAAATTATTCCTGTTTTTGTATCTACCTTACAAAGTAAGAAAACCTTTTTTCAGCTCTGAAGTGGCTTTTTAAATCTAAGCCACCTGCTCTGTGTCCTATACTTACCTTCCCGCAGCTTCACATTTTACCTATGGCACTGTGTCATTTTGTCACCGCTACTTCTGGCTGGCCAAGAGTCAGAAGTTACATCCCAAGCTCACAATGCATCTTTGGCACCCCTGCTGGTGATTGCCACAAGATCCACCGATGCAAGGAGAGACATATACCTTGGTAAAACACAGCACACAACATCTTCCACCCCAGACCTGGAGGGGGAGCTCTACTTGCTGCCTTAAGCAAGTTCCCCTATAAGGATCCAGGCCTGAGGGGAGGAGTCAGTCAGTCTGCAGAGGCAGTCAAGCCAGTTAGTTCCAGTTAGTCTGCTCTGAGCAGTAAAGAGAGCAGTTAGTTCCAGTCAGAAAGCCAAGGAGAAAGGTACTGGAAGGAGCTGGTCACTGGGATCAAGCCAGGCCCAGGACCAGGGAACACTGACCCAGCTGTGCTGCACCCTAGGGAGAGGGACGGAGGCCAGTGGAGGAAGTAGGAGAAAAGAAGAAGGGAACAGACCTGGTTTCCCTTTAGCCCACCCGGACACCGGAGTCCGATTCTGCTAATAATCTAAATGGTAGCAGAGAAAGCCCACACAGACCAGGAGGATCTAATCCCCTGAGGTAAAGAAGAGAAGATACTCAAACCTGACCAAATATAGGACCAGGGACCTAAGCAGAGATCCCACAGAAAGGTCCTCATTGTTGGTTATGGAGTAGTACCCTGAGAGGGAGAAGGTGCGGCAAGTTCAGTTTCAGGCAGGACTTACCCCAATCACTGCACACAATAACAGAGGAGGCCTCACAACCTTCCAAGGTGAACGTCGCAAATTGCACTGAGAACCTGGTTACTTCTCTGGACTGTACCTGTTGCCGGAAATCAGTAAAAATGTACCGAAACAGAGACTATTGTGTGTGTGAGTGCTTGCTTCACCACCGCTGCCTGCACCGTTCACAGTAGAACCACTACTACTACTCCCCTCATCCACCCCCGCTGCCCTGAGGTAAAGCTCCACCTGTGGGGAGCTGTACTACACTGAGTTTCACCTCCATCACCTCAGCGGCCAGCCGCAGCGCTGCTATCCACGTTACCAGGTACTACAAGTGGTGTCATATTACCATTCACCCATTCATCATCATCCCCCATCAACCCCTCCATTGAGAGTCCAGGGCACGGAATCGGCAACCGACCAGCCGTGATCCCCCGTCAAAGTGACCCTCTGTCCCGGTGTCTGAGTACCCCCTACCCTGTCGACTGACTCATATCTCTAATAGCATAAAAAGAAAAAAGATAGCGGCACTCACCGGGCGTGTTTCAAAGGAGACATTGAGGTCCGTGGAAGGGTAGGAGCCCCGAAACGGAGATCCGTCATCTCTGCTGTCTCTGCACCCCCTCCCTCCTGAGTGGGACCCTGGAATGAGGGTACCCAAATAAAGCACCTTTGAAACACGCCCGGTGAGTGCCGCTATCTTTTTTCTTTTTATGCTATTATTGATGTGATATATAGCGGGCACCCAGAGGCGGCCAGCAATGCCCCACCTCGCATATACCCATATGAAAAAATAAGCACTTCTCCTAACTTAGCAGTGCCCAGTGAACAGGACTTTTTTTGACTCATATCTCTGTAAGAGCCAGGATGAGGCTTCCATATAGATTTATTCAGTTGTTACATCTACTGCGCTTCATGAAACACAGATCTCTTAAAGTGTAAATGTAAAAAAAAAACAATAATGCACTGGTTGCTAATCATGGATCATAAAGCAGCTACAACAATGATTTCTTTGTGCCATATGACTTATCTTATCATATTTTTCTGTGCTCTTTAAAAAGCTGCATTTTCTGTCTGAGTGGGAGTGGCCAACAGTGTGTGTGAGGGCAGGCTGGTAGAGAGCTGTGTGGGGAGCCAGCAGACAAGGGGTTAACAGAGATTGCTGTGTGGAGACAGAAGAGTGAAGCTTGTACAGAGTTAACATCCTGTCATTGCTCAGCTCTGTGCTGTAATATGATACCTTGCCTCCTCACGAGCTGCCCTCAGCAGTGTAGGTCACGCTCCTCTCCATTATCTCCTCACATGTATTCACTGTGAAGACGGCCCTGACACAGAAACAGCTTCACTCACAGTGCACTGAGGAAACCTTGTGGAAGGATTATGAATGGCAACCAGCCAGAATTTTCTAATGAACCATATTAAAAATTCTATTAAAATCACTTGCTCTACATTATTATTGCATAAAGGTTTAAATAGCAATTATGCTTTAAGACACAGGTGGCAATAGGAGATGAAGAGACTGGAAGAAGAGTATATGACAGAGGACAGAGGACAAGGAAGATTTAAAGGGGAACACCAGTGAGAGAAAACTTTTTAGTACAGTTCCTGCCCTCCTACATGATGAAGCAGAGCTGTACACTGCAGTTCTAGGATCATACCTGCTCCTCTGCTCTAGCCCCCACCTCAGGGAACCGAAATCTCTGTCTGAGAGCTTCATGTAGAAGCAAAAAGCAGGAGAGTGTCAGGGGTGTAGATGTTGGGGGCTACAGGATCAGCCTACATTCACACCCCCTCAAATTTCTGTATGGGGAGAGGGCATGGCAGGGGGCGCGACCGCTGGCCCCATGTTCACACACATACAATCGAGCCCCTGATATACCATCCTATGTGACGGGGATCGAGGCTTCAAATAGCAATCATGTCACCAAGCAGATACAGATACATGCTGTGATCACACCTGTATTATCACGTAATATCTATTAACCGCTAAAAAAAAATGCTATTTTAATGTTCCCAATTATAGATTGTCTTATATGAGATCAATCTAAATACACAGTGGCGTAACATTCACGGTCGCAGGGGTCGTGGCCTCGACGGGGCCGGACCTATAGGGGGCCCACGTCGCCAGCCGGCCCCTGCACCGGGCGATCCATGCGCTCTGCGCCCGACAATGCAAGGCCAGGCGCAGCACACGCCGCCACATAGAGTCAGGACAGCACTACCTTGGGAAGCTGTCAGTCATTTCTCCGGCCACATCCTCTTTCTTCCCTGTAGGTCAGGTGACTGATGCCGCCCCCTCCTCAGTCTCCCACCTGGTGTCCTGGCAGCCATGTGTCCGGTCCTGGCCACTCATTGAACAGAACAAGAGAGCGGAGAACAAGACAATAGTAAGAGGAGGAAAGCGGGGGACACAGGAGAACGGGGGACGGAGGGGGAGGAGAGAGGGGGACACTGGAGAACAGGGGACAGAGGAGGAGGAGAGAGGGGGACAAAGGAGGATAGGGGACAGAGGAGGAGGAGAGAGGGGGACAAAGGAGAATGGGGACAGAGAAGAAGGAGAGCTGGGGACACAGTAGAACGAGGACAAAGGAGGAGGAGAGCTTGGGACACAGGAGAACGGGGACAGAGGAGGATAAGAGCTGGGGACACAGGAGAATGGGGGACAGAGGAGAAGAAGAGAGGGAGACACAGGAGAATGGGGTACAGAGGAGGAGGAGAGAGGGGGGACACAGAAGAACAGGGGACAGAGGAGGAGGAGAGCTGGGGACAAAATAACGGGGGACAGAGGAGGAGGAGAGATTGGGTCACAGGAGAAAAGGGGACAGAGGAGGAGGAGAGCTGTAGACACAGGAGAATGGGAGACACAGGATGAAGAGAGCTGGGGACACAAGAGAATGGGGACAGAGGAGGAGAGAGGGGGACACAGGAGAACAGGGACAGAGGAGGAGGAGAGAGGGGGACACAGGAGAACAGGGGACAGAGGAGGAGGAGAGCTGGGGACACAGGAGAAAAGGGGACAGAGGAGGAGGAGAGAGGGGGACACAGGAGAACAGGGGACAGAGGAGGAGGAGAGAGGGGGACACAGGAGAACAGGGGACAGAGGAGGAGGAGAGCTGGGGACACAGGAGAAAAGGGGACAGAGGAGGAGGAGAGCTGCAGACACAGGAGAACAGGGGACACAGTATGAGGAGAGCTGGGGACACAGGAGAACGGGGGACACAGGAGGGGGAGAGCTGGGGACACAAGAACAGGGGACAGAAGAGGAGGAGAGCTGGGGACACAGGAGAATGGGGGACAGAGGAGGAGGAGTGTTGGGGACACAGGAGGGGGAGAGATGGGGACACAAGAATGGGGGACAGAGGAGGAAGAGAGCTGTAGATCAGGAGAATGGGGGACAAAGCAGGAGGAGAGCTGGGGACACAGGAGAACGGGGACAGAGGAGGAAAGAGGGGGACACAGGAGAAAAGGTTGTTTCCTCCGAAACGCGTCTAGCGCCTAGCTAGTACGCTGAATGTTTTCATTATAACATTTAAATAATAAAGAAAATTAAGAAGACAAGCACCTGTGGTTTCTACCTTATACATGGTCTCCCGATACCTACCCTCATGCAACCTACGCTCCTCCCAAGAACTCCTTCTCTATTCCACTTTCATTTCCTCCTCTCACAACCGCAAACAAGACTTCCCCCGTGCGTCCGCTATGCTCTGACACTCTCGCCCCCAACACATCAGGCACTCGCCTACCCTTGGATCCTTGAAAAGAAACCTGAAGAGTCACCTCTTCCGACAAGCCTACAACCTGCAATGAGACCCAGTCCACCGCACCATATCATCATTGGCACTGTTCCCTCCTACTGTAACCCCCCCGGGCCCTCATAGACTGTGAGCCCTCGTGGACAGGGTCCCAGCCACTCCTATTCCTGTTTGTCTACTACACGTATTTATTGTACTTGTCCTCGTCTACCCTCTTATCATGTAAAGTGCCATGGAGTCTAATGGTGCTATATAAATAAACAATAATAATAATATTTTTGATGTATACATTACCATTCTGTAGCACAAAACACAGTAAATGGTCCTGTAAATAATTATTTAACATTACTTACTGAGAAAAATAACACATTGAATATGGATGCCATATGAATGCTTGGTGAGAACAAAAATTGCACTCGAATTGCATATGGAATACCAAAAGGATTTCACCAATATTTTTTTACGCCGGTGTTAGAGAACTCTCTAAGTAGATGAAAAGAAGCACATATTCATTTTTATCCTTCGAAATATTAAGCCACTGTTCTTGAACTACATCTCCCAGCAGGATCTATCTGAATGAGATGAGCATATAAGTAACAGGTGCGGTGACACCAGGTAGTCAGATCTTGGTGTCTAACTGTACTCATTGTCATTTATCATTTCCCTTCTCTGTCACCGGGAGCTCTCCGATCTTTCATTACCTAGCTGAAAATATTCAATTAAATTTTGATAATGACAGCATGTTGACATGGTTAAACACACACACAAGCTCGAGAAATGGCTTTGAAGTGTTCACAGCTGAGCCCAGGAATCGCACTCAGCCTTGTCAGACCTAGAATATCTTTACATATCAACAATGTTACAGCAGCCATGGGGAATACTATCATTTTTCACAATAAATGCTGAAGAAGGCATGAGGGAAAGCGAGGGAGAGCAGAAGCTGCAATCTTAAAACATGAATAAATTAACAAAAGACATAGTAGTAAAGTGCACTCCACAAGTGCCAGCAGAAGAGAGCAGATGCTCCAAGGCAGCAGAATCCAAATGTAGCATTAAGCCCCCCTGGCACATGAGAATGAAAGTGGGCCTGGAGGGGTAATGTTAAGTATTATGAAATTATGGAGACTAGACAATATTAAAAGGGAAGTTGGCACAACAGCAGATTGTTTTATATTCATTCTCTACCTTTGTTTTACAGTAATGGCTTTATATAATAACTTTTAAATCAAACATCTGTGTGAACTGATGGGCGGCAAAAGGTTCCCAATTTCCCAGTTTTTCAAAATCCGTTCTGAAAAATTAAGCATAAATAGATAAGTTGTCTTTTGATTCATACTCCTATCTTACATCTCTGTAATGGCCACTTTACACGTCCCAACATCGGTCCGATGTTGGATACAACGACGCGGGAGCGCGCTTTTTCTGGGCAAAATTCCAAGATCGCATAGGAGATGTTACACAGCGCGATATCGGCAGGCAACGCAACTGCGATGTGTGCGATGTGTACGCTCCCTTGTACAACGCACGAACGATATTGGGGCCAACGCATGAACCACGTGACTTTTTATCAGAGTTAGACGCTGATATCGGGAAGCGTAATGTGGCCATTAGAGGTGGATGGAGCCCACCCGGTGCTCAGCATATATGTGTAGTGTTTTTGCTATTCTATCATACAGTAGATTGGCCCACAACTGAAATGCCTATTGGTGATTGTATATAAGGCACCAAATTAGTAGAAGAGCATTTATGTCATTTATGTAATAGCAGGATTCTGAGCTAATTCCACAGAGCAGTACCAAATGGTTAAAAAGTGGCTTCTGTGTGTGGGCAACTGACCTGAAAGATAGTATGCTGCGTGGCCTAGACCCATGGACAGTAGTAAATTCCTTCTCTTTGTGCATTAACCAATCTGAAGGAAATTTAGTCAGAGATTTGGATTTTAAAGCCCCTACAGCCAGGTAGGTACAGTTAATAAATTACTAAGCTTGTGCATTAGCTACCAAGAGGAAGTCAGCTAACCAAAGATCTACCATAACCTGTTCAAGAGTTTGCCACATTTGCCGAAGTATATATTTATCATTGAATTGGACTGTATATCAGTTACGCCTTGTTGCCATTAGCCTGTTTTGAAATATTCATGTATGGCCTCCTATAGAGATTTCTGAGCAACGGGGTAAAGTTTCTTCCTGTTGTGACATAAAGTTCTTTGGAGGAAAACCCCTGTAGCTGCATTACCCAGTTTGGCCTCATCTTAAATCCCTGTCAGACAAAACTAGTACATTTGATACACCAGTTATCATACTATAAGTGCATATTCAGCTACAAACACTGTAAAAAAAACTATCATGTTTCAACAAAAGTGCTGTAAAACGCAATTTTAAATTGATCTAATAGAGCTGGAAGGCCTTGACAGAGATGTAGTTACACATAGGCTGAAAGTCAACTTTAAAATCACCCATGAGATCATGAATCAGCCCAAAACTACATGGGAGGACCTAGTCAATGACCTAAAGAGTGCTGTTACGACACTATCATAGATCACCACTAGTATCACACTAGGCTGTCATGGATTAAGATCCTGCACTTTCTTATGCCTCTACATGTCCTGGTCCATTTGACGTTTGTCAATGACCATCTGAAAGATTTAAAGGAGTCATAAGAGAAAGTCATATAGTCACGAGACCAAAATAGAACTTTTTGGTATCAACTCCACTTGGTGTGTTTGAAGTTAGAAGAAGGATGTGTTTAACACCAAGAACACCATCCCAACCATGAAGCATGAGGTAGAAACCTCATACATTTTGTGAGTGCTTTTCTGCAAAAAGGACATGGCAACTGCACCCTATTTAAGGAGGATGCATTGGATCATGCATCGCAAGATTTTGTGCAACAACCTCCTTCATTCACTAAGAGCATTGAAATGGGTTGCGGTTGGGTTTTCCAGCATTACAATAACCTGAAACAAAAAACTAGGGCAATAAGGAGTGGCTCCGTAAAAAGCATTTCAAGGTCGCAGAGTGGCCCAGCCAGGTCCAGACCTGAAACCAATGAAAAATTTTTGAGGGAGCTCAACCTCAATGTAGCCCAGCAACATCCCTCCAACCTGAGAAGATCTGTTTGGAGGAGTGGGACAAAATCCCTGCTGAAGTGTGTGCAAACTTGGTCAAGAACTACAGGAAATGTCTGACCTCTCTAATTGCAAACAAAAGTTTCTGTACCAAATACTCTGTATTTCTATTGTATCAAACACTGATTTCATGCAATAAAATGCAATTCGTTATGTAAAAATCATATAATGTGATTTTTCTGGATACTCTTGTTAGATTATGTACTTACAGTTGAAGTGTACCCAACAATAAAAATTACAGACCTCTCCATTCTTTTTAGTTGGGGAAACTTGCAAAATTGTCAATGTATCAAATATTTTTTTTCCTCACTGCAACTATTCATATGTGCAACTTTCAAAAGGTCCCTGTCCTGTTCTCCAAACCTTTTCTTTTAACCACCCCCATTGCGCTCATCCTCTCTTTGGCCTGCTTGACTCTGTACCAACCAAGTCTGCGGTTGCCAAGTGGGCTTCTGATGTTACTTTGTCGCATGCAGCTGTGGTGGACATTTTGACATCATGTGTATCCCCAAGATGCTAACTAGATTTTAGGCTACACATGTCTTAAATTCCATGGCACTGGGTGCTTTGGCAAGGTGTCGAGCCCCAGGCTTTGGGGTACTCGGGTATCAGGACTTCTTTGAAAAGGGTATAGTTACAGGGGATTATCTATGTACAGTTGTCGTGACGCCACCTGTAGTCTCTGGTGAGGAGTCACCAGCACCGCCACAGTCCGCCGGAGGTAGATAGTAATACGGCTAGTTGGCAAAGTACTGTACAGGTAGGGCTGGACCTCCGGAGCAGCGTTCCTGGAAAGGGAACAAGTTCATGCAAAAGGAAACACAGGCAGAGGCAAAGTCACTTTTCTCCCGGGTACTTTACTGTTGGTTGTGGCAGTAGCAGTTACAGTTCACAGCACAGCATTTTGGATGTTACAAGAACAGGTAGCTTAACGACTGGCTGCAAGTGGATCCCAGGTGGTATGGTGGAACCCTTGGTGTACCTTCGTTAACTAACCCGTTTCCGTGTAGGTAGTACCGGGAGTCCCCTCCCTCATAGGTGAGGAAGCAGGCAGACCTCTCCATTGGCAGGGTGCTGCGGCTGATGAACAAGCCATAGCAGCTGGTTGCTGACTGCAGGCTAAACTCTGGCTGCTTCCTAGAGCCCGGCGTTCCCCTGGTTGGACTGGAGTATCCCCTGGAGTATGGACGCTCCACTCTGAGGATCTCCCTTTCTTGCTAGGGCCTGGACTTCCCCGTCGAGCGCCCCCTTTCAGGACCTCCTCAAGGTCCCTTCTTCTTTCCTCCAGTGCGGCTTGTAACTGACCCGGTGTGACCTTCCGCCTCGTTCCACACTCTTTCTATCTTTCCTCCTTCTCCGACTGATCCAAACCCTCTCCCCCTCTCGCCCATAGAGGGAGACTATTCTTGCTCCTAGTTTGCCATTCTGCTGAAAGACCTCCTGGTTTCCCCTAGAGGTGATTATATCCCCTCCTGGGTAACCTCCCACCACTCAGCTAATGTGGGAGTGCTGGGAATGGGTCCCACCCCCCATCCTAGGGTCCACCTGCAGCTGGAGCATTTACACCTCTTTTACGGGTGTAATATTCCTCTGTGACGCCTGCTTGGCGCACATAGTGATGTCAGATGCTTACACAAAATATGGCTGATGATGATGCGCACCAGAGAAGGTGAAAAGTAAGGAAGCCTTAACAGCAGGCTGCGGGAGTGGCATTAAAGCTGAGCAGTGAATCGAGTATTATTTTGTTTTACATCGTACATTTTTTATGTTCTGGGGTATCAAGTTACCCTAGAGTATGATAAGAATATGCAGTTAAACCCTAAAGGGATCAGAAAAAGGGAACAAACAAAGCGCTGCTCTAAGGGTAGTATATCATATAACACTTGCAGTACATGAACTCACCTTCTGAAGGTGAATAAAAAGCATTGAATACATTTTTGGTAGACCCATTGATTCCAAGAATCCAGGGTTGCCTTGCTGCTCTCAAGAATTTGCAAGATGAACAATCCTCCTTTGAAAAATCACTAGCCTCGAACTGAAGAAACTGGTACATGGATAAACATAAATGAAGAAAGCAGTACCAGGACCCAAGACTTCAGAAGTTATTTTATAGATTTTTTAACCTGATGAAGACCGCCTTGGTGGCCGAAATGCGTTGTTTTTATGTCAAATAAATATTTTTTCCTATGATACTTCCACCTGAGTCCTGAGTGGTAGCGCTTTCTTTATTTCAATTAATCCATATGCCATTTTTTCCAGAGCATAGTAAGGATATTCAAATAACTTTGATGGCAATCACATTGCAATTTCAAGTGATTTGCTGAATTCAGGGCTTGGCAGATTAGCTTGTGGCACCCCAGGGATTAACGTGCCACAGAAACATCACACGGGTTCCCTCCCCACAACACACTGACACTACACTAGCACCTCTGGGCCAGGAGGTGGAGCTAAACCAGCTCCCTTATATACTCCGGGTCAAGAGGAAGTAGTTGAGTTCAGTACGTAGCAGTACTGTGAAGAGTCCAGTTCCTGGGAGAACTGAGAGGACTGTAGTGTAAAGGAGCTGCGTCAGTGTTCTCTACAGTCTGCTCATCGATTCCAGGCCTAGCCATGGTCTGAGGGAAGGAGAACTGAAGACAGAGAAACACATCTGTGAGACAGAGTGCCATCACCACTCGCCCCGGAGGAGCGCACAGATCGGATACCGGATCCGAAACTGTGACTGACAGACACAGCACAGTAAATCCCGGGATAGTGGAGATTGTAGATCGACACTGTACCTGAGCGAAGCAACACTGTGGGGTCAGAAGCACAAGGAAGACTCAAGTTGCCTAGCCAAAGCGGTACCTGTGAGGAGAGACAGTGCCAGCAGCTCAGCTAGAAGCAGCAGCAGGGCCATACACACAATGCAGCAGGAGGAAGCTGAGGACCCAGACAGGGTGGGAGCAACCTGGCCCCAGTACAGACTCCGTGGACAATTCTCTATAACGAACATCTACAGTAAAGCTTTGGAAAACTTCAGAAACGTGAGTGAGTGATATCCTTCTACCAGAGTCCTAATCACTCCCACAAGCAGCCACCATCTCCACTATCATCCCCTTACTACCACATCTATCCTATCCTTCATAAACTCTAAGTTCCACTGCCCCGGGGAACCAGCCTCCACCTACGGAGAACCGTACCAGCTAAAGCTGCCCAACATCATCCCCGGAGGTTCTGCAGCAGCGGTGGTCCCATTACTGACCACAAACCGTGGGTGGCATCACGACAAATATTCATCCCTTGTAAATATTCCCTTTTACTTGCGGAACCCGGGACATGGTCCGGACCAGGCCCTCTGTGACATCCCCAGCAGCAACCCGGTCCGGTACCGAGTACTTCGTCCCAGTGGGCTCCACAAGCTCATCTCAAATGATGACTATTCATTTCACAAGTTTAATAAAATTGTTAAATTGGAATGGAGGATTGTGTTAACAGGAAATATATTACTACAATCCTAGGAATTTCCTGGATATCTCTGTTCAATCACCTACCTATTATCTTCCACATCTACAGGTACATCTCAATGAATTAGAACAGGGGTGGGGAACTGCAGGTCTCGAGGGCTGACAACAGGTCAAGTTTGCAGGATTTCCTTAGTATTGCACAAGTGAGAAGATAATCACCTGCACTGGTGATGATTCCGACCCCTGTGCAATACTAAGGAAATCCTGAAAATATGACCTATTGGTGGCCCTTAAGGCCTGGAGTTCCTACCCTAGAATTAGAATAACATCAAAAAGTAATTTTGTTTTCCAGTAATTCAATATAAAAAGTAAAACGCATATATAATATAGAGTCATTACAAACAGGGTGATCTATTTCAAGAGTTTATTTCTGTAAATGTTGATGATTATGGTTTACAGCCAATAAAAACCCAAATGTCATTGTCTCAGAAAATGTATGAGGGTGCATGTCAGTGACAAGATGTTCCTTGTCCAATTAATAGTGTGTGTTTCTTAAAGAATTAGGTGCATCTTAAGGTCTAGTTACACGCTGCGATGTCCTAGCAATTCGACCAACGTTCGGTATATGATCTCTGGGGAGCTGTCACTCAGGCAGACTCACCAGTGACCAGCAACCACGCTGGTAACCAAGGTACACATCGGTAATTAAGCATAGCACTTCGCTTAGTTACTCGATGCTTACCTTGGTTACCATGTCCCAGTGTGTACTGTGCGGCGCTGGTCATCGGCCGGGAGGTCCTTGATCCTTGGTCTCCCGCTGTCAGACATGCCGATGCTGGCTGCCCAGCAGGAGACCAACGATCAAAAATGGTCCTGGCAATTTGCCAACGATCAGCGATCAGCGAGCTGGTCGTTGGTACATGTCACACGCAGCGGCATCGCTACGAGGTCGCTGCAACGTCACAAAACCGGTGACATTGCAACAATATCATTAGCGATATCGTTGCATGTAACAAAGCCTTTACTCTAGCATGCCCATCATTACAACTGTTGTGCGAAACGCCAGTCTTAATAAATTGGGCCAATAGTAAATGAAAAGTTAATCTTTTAATTCACTTTTTGTTCACATTATATTCAGCATACATTGCTAATTTTCCGTTTCAATTTGCATATTCTAATGTTTATTACCTTATATTCATTTGTGTGTGTTTTACAGTTCATGTTGATTTTTCAGTTTTTAATCGTATTGATTTATTTCTATTGGATGGGTTGGAGTCTCTATTGAAGATTTTCTTTATTTGGATAGAGGTTTCATATTGCAGATAATGTACAATTACTGTCATTATTACGGTACATTTTCCTGTGCCATTTTCAATTTCTAAGCTGACATTAAGCCTTCTGTGTACAATGTTCATCATATGTATATAACTATTATCTACTGTTTATGACAATACCTACTACCTAATTTCTCCTAAGCACCACTGTGACCCAATGTGAGTAATTCTATGTAATACCCCTAATAACAGCAGCAGGGGAAGCAACAAGCGATCATCTTAATAAGGAGCTTCAAGCTTACATAGTTACTTAAAGATATTTCCCCAAGATTATGAAACTATGGCTGCTTTCCTTAAGAAATTATGCTACACTTCTAGTCCAGCTATGTTTCACTGCCATACACAAAATGTGGACATCTGTGGCACTCTGTTTAGAACAAAACAGCCATGTTTTTGTTTATATCTGAACAATCCCTTCAAATTAAAAAAGAAATAGTTTCCATGAAAGTCAACTGCAGGGAACTGTTTCGGAGGAAGACCAAACTCAACTCTCTTGGCCATGTATTGCCTACTTTTTGACATGGCAGCTGTGAAGCCTGACACTGCATCTCCACCGGAGACCAGTGTGATCAACCTACTCACTATTCCAGCGGTCCCATTGCATCCGTTCAGGGTATGTCTCCTGCTTCTGACTCCCGGGGCCTGCACATGCTGCACAAGTCTTCTGCTTAGGGCATGAGAGACACACCCACTATTTTTAAAGGGCCAGAATGCCTTACCATGAAGTGCTTCTCAACCTATGGCTGAATAGCACAGAATATTTAAGGCACTTTTCCCCTATGGGAGGTGCCCGAGTAATGTTGTCTATGCCTAGAGACATGCTGCTAGTTTTCAGGTTGCTGTTCTCTCTGTTGCTTCTTGGGTATTGTGCTTTATCTAAGCTTAGTCTCTTTCCTAGTTCTGCTGTACCCACAAGCATTAGCCTGAACCTGTCCTGCTGCCATACCCACTGCACCTGCCTAAAGCAGCTCTTATCCATATTGCATAAGCTTGAACAAACCCTGTTGCCATACTCACTCTACCAGTCTGAACTAGAGATGAGCCATCCTTTTAAAGTTCAGATTTGGTATGGTTTATCAAATGAGCATATGTTCGCCGAATAATTCACCAAACTTCCAAACCCCATTCAACTCAATGGGAGGTAAAATCAAGTGCCTAGAAACAACCTTATACTGGCCCAAAAGTTACCACTCACTATGCTTCTGAGCACGCTCATGAACCTCAGAAATCCTCATGACTTCCCTGAGGTTGTAACAGGTTACACACCGGGTATTGTGCACCCGTGAATCCCGCTGTGTGACCTGAGATACCCTTAGTGGCATCAGAATTCGTAAGATTAGCTGTCTCATGAGAGCTGCAATATCGTGTGAGATGTAGCAGATGTATCTCGCCAATATCATGAGACAGCGTTTGAGGAGCGGTCATGTCAGAGAGTGCAGCGCAGTTCAAAATTGCAGAATAGCCCCATGTGACCCCTCGAGTCTGAACTGCAGTAATGTTTGTGATGACACAGCTTGTCTCACACTCACCAATGCCTGTGTGCCTGCTCTCACAGCATATGAGGGATGCTTACTGTGAATATTATCCCATCATATTGTTGTAAGGCCCTGTGTCTGTGGTGCTTTATTTGATGCTTCTTTTGAAGAAGATTTTGAGAATCTGCATCAAAATCTGCATGTCTGTCTTGAAGCCAGCAAAGTCTATGAGCTTTTTTACCTCTATCTGCCCCTGCAGGTGCTGTCACAGGCCAGTGCAGGCAAGCGCATCGGCGCATAGATGCAGAGCCTTGCGCTTGCACCATTAGCTGCTATGGGCGAGTGCAGGAGACTGCATCCTGGAAGCATAAGTGTGACAGCTCCTCTGTCACAGCACATGCGCTAGTCCGGACGCACCGGAAACATGTAATGTGATGTTTCCGGGAGCTTCAGGACTAGCGCATGCACTGTGAATGAGAAGCTGTCACGCTTGCACTCCTGGGATGCCGTCTCCTGTGCTTTCCCATAGCAGGTAATGGTGGAGCGAGTGCAAGGGCTCTAAATCTATGCGCCGATGCACTTGTGCAGGCAAACGCAGGGGCGCATAGATGGGAACTATGCCTATGAGAATTAAAAAATGTTGTGCTAACGTGTTTATTTTTCCTTGCAGATTTGGTGCAAATTTTAAGGCAGAAAAAGAAATCTGAACCACATGTAAAGGGATAAAAGCAAATTGGGCACACATGACTTGTAAATATTTTCTGGCATCAGGATCAATGCATTTGATGCAGATTTCAAGATCTGCATCAAAAAGATTAAGCATGCACCAGGCACAAGGCCTAAGAGCGTTCAGGAGATAGCCGCAGTTGTGGTGAAAGGGCCCCAAGGATCTGTTGGCACCCTGGCTACTTTTACAGAGACTTCTAGAGCAGGGGGGCCAACTACAGTCCTCAGGTCTACAAACAGTTTCCAGATTTCCTATATTAACAGATGCTAATTTCATTACTTGCAGAGTATTATTCCAGCATTTGCATTGCTAGTAAATCTTGAAAATGCACTTTTGCAGCTGAGGACTGCACTTGGACACCTTTGTTATGTGGAGTGATTGTATTCTTGCAATTCCATACATCACACCTTCAGGTTGAGGTCTGCAGCTTGTTTTTTCCATCTTTGTAGGGCAGTATCAAAGAACCTGTTTGCAGAAACTAGTCCAGCAAACAGTGAGTGAAGTAAAAAATACTTTACTGTATCAACAGACTATTATAAATCTTAAAGACACATATATGAATGTACACAGTATACATAAGGAAAGTCCCACAGAGATAAGCAGACTCCATTAAAATGCTGCAAGGACCATTAATGGCAGAGGCCAATTAGGGCTTTGAGTTGTAGCTCAAATGCTGCATGTATGTCCGCTTATCCAATAGGGGGAAGCACAACTGGCTCTAAACCTGGGAAGAGGGAAAAATAAAATAAAAAAACAGGCCTCACTTTAGAAAAGTGAACAAAAACTGGTAAAGTCCTTATTTAGAAAGAACTCCAACTAAGGGACAGGCAGGCAACCCAAAAGCATGCTTTTGTTAGGGAAGTCCACTTTAATTTGAGTAATAACTCTCTAGCAGCTTTCTCACTGCTGCCCATGGATGGGTCAAGTGTCATAGAACTCTGCTGTCAGATGGTCTTGGGGGGTCGCAAGGGCCACTCTTTCAGGGGTATTCTCTGCAACCACCTGTCTCCCAGACACCAATTTATGGCCACCACTGGAAAAGATGATGGAGGAAATAGGGGGATGACCACTCTCTCTAGGAGAGGCAGGAGCAACTTGGGCAACGCCAACAGGCCCCTTAGGATTAATGACACTGTGAGTTTGGGTGCAGCTAGCTTACTAACCAAGAGAGGCCTGGCCTACACCTGATGCCACATTCTGTCCAGGTGAGCCTCCTCTTGCCACTTCTCAAAGTCAACAGCGGTGGCAATCCAACTTACGCCAATCATCAAACCAGCCCTTGCTGACCATCACCTTCATGAAGGAGACCTCCTCTTTGAAAAATATTGGGTAGAGTCTTTTGGGAACATGGCCACACAGCAGGGTGGACGTTGACGTAGCACTGATGCCCAGTACTTTGTTCGACTAGGAAACCAAACCCCTTCTGCTGGAAGAATGTCACCACCTTGCCTCAGGTTCATTGGTCACTAAAGTGATTGGCCTTAGTCCCATGAAATAACTCCTGGGCGATGGCATCCGTGAGCCAGATCTCCTCAGAAAGGATACAAGACAAGTGGTTCAGGCCATACCGGATAGTTGCTTGGAGGGTGTAGGGTCCCCACATGTCATTCTCCCAATTAAAGGCTTTTGGCGGGGTATTACAGTGGCTGAGATACTTAGACTTCTGCCTCTTCTTCAACCTCCTCAGCCTCCTCACTGCTCTTCTGGTCCTGGTGTATTTGCTGATACAGTGGCTGTGGCAATAAATAATAATAATAATAACAATGACTTCCTCTCCCCCAAAAATAATCAAAAAAAAATATATTTAAAAATATATTCGATCGTGAACAAATATCAACATTCGTACTGAATTTATAAATTGCAAACATATTTGGGAAAGTTCTCTGATGTCTATATATTAGTTTTGGACTTGTTCAGGAACAATTGGTGATATTTATTATTTGGTAATTGTATGATTGCTATTTAGTTGTTTTTCATTGAAAATTATCTTATTGATATGTTTTTAATGAGATTGATGTATTTAGTTTGAAGTCTTTATTTTAATGGGGTAGTGAAAATATATTTCTTTAGGATTTAGAATGCTAGAGGGGTCTGTACATCTGCACAATGTGCTGGTGGGTTTATTCCAAATTGTGCCCTGGGACCCACTTGAAAAAGTTACACCATTGCGTACTTATGCACTGAAGAAAATTGATTGGACATCATATTTACATTGCTTAGGTACACTACTAGCTGAAGGAACATGGAGAAAGGAGATATTACTTCAGCTCATCAGATCCAGTAATTGAATGATTAATGTTGGGGACAGCGCATGGAAGAAACCATGGGTCAGTTCCCACGAAAGAACAATAAAGCAGAGGAAAAAATTTCCAGCAACCACAAAAAATATATTAAAAACATCAATTTATTTGATAAAAAAATAAGGATAGAGTAAAAAGGGGGAAACACTCGGCCTATGCATTTTGAGCTTTAGAGCTAAGAATAAGAGCTCTAATGCTCGAAACATATAGTCCGAGTGTTCCGTTTTTGACTCTTTAAAATTACACTTTTAGACCATATCAAATAAATTGATATTTTTACTATAAAACATGTTGCTGGATATCCTCTCCTATGGATTATTCTCTAGTTGAATGCCTTTTCTCTAAAGGAGTTTTAATTGTTTTAGTTTTCAGCTTCGTCCGCTTATTGTTTAGCAGTTATCCATATAAACAGAATGATAAACTATCTGGAGAACGCATATCAATAGTTGACGAGAGCATGATAAACTGGAGATGGCTGTGCTCTGTGAACAAAGGAAAGAGTCCAGGCCATCGCTCCTGGCTGTCACTTAGAATACCCGATCCACGTCAATGTTTTTTCCAGCCTATATCGAGGAGATAGTCTACATAGTGGCAAGGTGTAGATTGATTGCATATTATAAAGCATGCATTTGTTTATTTCTTTATTGATTGGCTTTGTGGAGGTAAATGCTGGGTCTGTGACACTCTAATAAACTCCCTTCAAGACGCTTTTTTCTTCTTGTATGCTTGCAGGAAAGTGTTTGTTTTGTACATTGTGCACTTCTCTACAGATCTGACATATTCTGGATTGAGTTTCAATCCATGGAAAGATTTATCATTTAATTATTCGCTGAACACAAACTAAATCACAGACGCTCAAATAAATTAGTTAGAGAAAATGGATGTTTTTCCATCAGAATTGTGGTGACTCCACAGCAGGTCTGAATTGGGAGAGCACATTGTTTATAAATTACAGAAGAAGGGGAGATTCGAAGATACCCTAAGATTATGGTATCGCTCTTTTTCATATTACTCAGTATACCTTTTTTCTAAAAGTAAACACACACTTTACATAACCTAATAATTAATATCAATTTTATGTATTTAGCACAAACATATACCACATCACTTTACAATTGTAGCATAAATGTGTTTACTATCCCCGGAGTGCAATAGTGACATCTTTTAGTTTATTTTTCCTGTATTGTTACATCATTGAATTTATTGCCCCAGTACTGTGACATGACTGTGTGTATAGAATCTCTGTACTGTGACATGACTGTGTGTATAGAATCTCTGTACTGTGACATGACTGTGTGTATAGAATCTCTGTACTGTGACATGACTGTGTGTATAGAATCTCTGTACTGTGACATCACTGTGTGTATAGAATCTCTGTACTGTGACATCACTGTGTGTATAGAATCTCTGTATTGTGACATCAGTGTGTATAGAATCTTGTAATGTGACATCACTGTGTGTATACAATCTCTGTACTGTGACATCACTGTGTATATAGAATCACTGTACTGTGACATCAGTGTGTGTATAGAATCTCTGTACTGTGATATCACTGTGTATATAGAATCTCTGTACTGTGACATCACTGTGTGTATAGAATCTCTGTACTGTGACATGACTGTGTGTATAGAATCTTTGTACTGTGACATCACTGTGTGTATACAATCTCTGTACTGTGACATGACTATGTGTATACAATCTCTGTACTGTGACGTTGTGTGTATAGAATCTCTGTACTGTGACTTTCTGTGTGTATAGAATCCCTGTACTGTGACATCACTGTGAGTATATGTAGCGCCCCGCAACGAGTGCGTCACAGGAGGGTATTGCATCCCTAACTTCAGATGCAATATTCTCTGTCTCAGTAGTGACACGGTTAACACACAGAGCTCCATACCCTACATGCACCATTAGAATAGAGGGCCAATCAGGTCCTGGTGGGCGGAGTGTTGGAGTAGAGTGTAGGAGAGTGTAGGAGAAAGGAGAGAGAAGTGGTCGGGGAGGAACGTGGGAGAAGAGGGCTCTGCACAGTTCCGTGCAGCCTTACAGACCACCTACCGGTTGGCGCCATTACCCGGTGCCCCAAGACCGGAACTTGGGCGACTACCAAAACGGGTCAAAATACACCCGCGCCCATCAACAACCGGATCACTGGTTCCGAAGCTAGCAGGTCGTTTATCGCTGCTAAGCAAACCAGAAGTGGAGGAATCGCTTCCTAGGAGGACCTCACCGCAGCCGCAATTAGAGCCGTCTTGCCAGCGGAGTACCCACCATAAGGACTCAGGCTCCCCTCACACCGGGCAGTAATTACACCGGCAGGGAAATTCAAGTAGCCCCCTTGTACCCGAACTGGCGCACTAAGGCGACGTCGGCAAATAGAAAAGGTTAGAACGGAGGAACAACGCGGAGCTCTGAATCAACACCGGTCATTGCTGACACCACCCAGTCCGTTACCCGTTGACTGCATACCCTGTATCATCTACCGGTTACAGTAAAAGACCCGTTACAGAGAATACTGGTGTCTGTGCTTCTTCAGAACTGTTTAACTCCGCATGCTAAGAACCACCAAGCTGCCACACACCATCCAGTGCAGCTCCTGGCCCCAGGGACTCCCTCTCGTCCTGTGGGGAGCGTCCCATCTTGCTGCCGTACATTCCCCAGAGGCCACGCAGCGCCGGTGAAATCACCCGAACTCCCACAGGTGGCGTCACGACAAGAATAACTAACCCTTATCTGTTCAGCCAACTCCTTTTGATCTGGACCACCGGGCCCCACAGCCTCGGGCGTGGAGCCGTGACAGGAGAAGCAACTCCCGGAGACGTGAAGACCCGGCCACGGTAAGTCATATAGAATCTCTGTACTGTGACATCACTGTGTGTATACAATCTTTGTACTGTGACATCACTGTCTGTAAAGAATCTCTGTACTGTGACATCACTGTGTGTATAGAGTCTCTGTACTGTGACATCACTGTGTGTATAGAATCTCTGTACTGTGACATCACTGTGTGTATAGAATCTCTGTACTGTGAGTGTGTATAGAATCTCTGTACTGTGACTTTCTGTGTGTATAGAATCTCTGTACTGTGACATCACTGTGTGTATAGATTCTCTGTACTGTGACATCACTGTGTATAGAATCTCTGTACTGTGACATCACTGTGTATAGAATCTCTGTACTGTGACATCACTGTGTGTAAACAATCTCTGTACTGTGACTTTCTGTGTGTATAGAATCTCTGTACTGAGACATCACTGTGTGTATAGAATCTCTGTACTGTGACATCACTGTGTGTATAGACTCTCTGTACTGTGACATTACTGTGTATATAGAATCTCTGTACTGTGACATCAGTGTGTATAGAATCTCTGTACTGAGACATCACTGTGTGTATAGAATCTCTGTACTGTGACATCACTGTGTGTATAGACTCTCTGTACTGTGACATCACTGTGTATAGAATCTCTGTACTGTGACATCAATGTGTGTATAGAATCTCTGTACTGTGATATCACTGTGTGTATAGAATCTCTGTACTGTAACATCACTGTGTTTAGAATCTCTGTACTGTGACATCAATGTGTGTATAGAATCTCTGTAGTGTGACATCACTGTGTGTATAAACTCTCTGTACTGTGACATCACTGTGTGTATAGAATCTCTGTCCGGTGACATCACTGTGTATAGAATCTCTGTACTGTGACATCACTGTGTGTATAGAATCTCTGTACTGAGACATCACTGTGTATAGAATCTCTGTACTGTGACATCACTGTGTATAGAATCTCTGTACTGTGACATCACTGTGTGAATAGAATCTCTGTACTGTGAGTGTGTATAGAATCTCTGTACTGTGACTTTCTGTGTGTATAGAATCTCTGTACTGTGACATCACTGTGTGTATACAATCTTTGTACTGTGACATCACTGTCTGTAAAGAATCTCTGTACTGTGACATCACTGTGTGTATAGAGTCTCTGTACTGTGACATCACTGTGTGTATAGAATCTCTGTACTGTGACATCACTGTGTGTATAGAATCTCTGTACTGTGAGTGTGTATAGAATCTCTGTACTGTGACTTTCTGTGTGTATAGAATCTCTGTACTGTGACATCACTGTGTGTATAGATTCTCTGTACTGTGACATCACTGTGTATAGAATCTCTGTACTGTGACATCACTGTGTATAGAATCTCTGTACTGTGACATCACTGTGTGTAAACAATCTCTGTACTGTGACTTTCTGTGTGTATAGAATCTCTGTACTGAGACATCACTGTGTGTATAGAATCTCTGTACTGTGACATCACTGTGTGTATAGACTCTCTGTACTGTGACATCACTGTGTATATAGAATCTCTGTACTGTGACATCAGTGTGTATAGAATCTCTGTACTGAGACATCACTGTGTATAGAATCTCTGTACTGTGACATCAATGTGTGTATAGAATCTCTGTACTGTGATATCACTGTGTGTATAGAATCTCTGTACTGTGACATCACTGTGTGTATAGAATCTCTGTCTGGTGACATCACTGTGTATATAGAATCTCTGTACTGTGACATCACTGTGTGTATACAATCTCTGTACTGTAACATCACTGTGTATAGAATCTCTGTACTGTGACATCAATGTGTGTATAGAATCTCTGTAGTGTGACATCACTGTGTGTATAAACTCTCTGTACTGTGACGTCACTGTGTATAGAATCTCTGTCCGGTGACATCACTGTGTATAGAATCTCTGTACTGTGACATCACTGTGTGTATAGAATCTCTGTACTGAGACATCACTGTGTATAGAATCTCTGTACTGTGACATCACTGTGTGTATAGAATCTCTGTACTGTGACATCACTGTGTGAATAGAATCTGTGTACTGTGACATCACTGTGTGTATAGCATCTCTGTACTGTGGTATCACAGTGTGTATAGAATCTCTGTACAGTGATATCACTGTATGTATAGAATCTCTGTACTGTGACATCAATGTGTGTATAGAATCTCTGTACTGTGATATTACTGTATGTATAGAATCTCTATACTGTGATATCACTGTATGTATGTGGTGCCCCACTGGTCAGTGTGCCACAGTAGAGGTACTGCACCCACAACAGAGTCTGCAGTATTCCTGTCATTGGGGAGTGTTAAGTCAACCTGAGGCTCCCACCCCGGCATCCTTACACCTAGACTAGATGACCAATTGGCAACCCGCTACCAGGGTAACCAGGAGGGAGTCTTAGAGAGGTATCCCAGGGAGGGTGCCTGAGAAGATAAGGTGGCCCAGGAAAGAAAGGGGAAACCCAGTGCCAGACCACCGGACTGGTCTGGGGGAATCCTAGTCCACTCTAAGTCACGGTACAGACGAGTTCACCCTGAGCCGTCAACACCGGCCAGTCGAGGGCCGAAATATCAGCCCCGACCCCCCTCCGTCCAGAATGTGCAGCCCCACCAGGGACACCAAACTGGGTTGAGTCCCTTAGAGAGAAGAAGGGTACCTCATATCACCCAACGGGCCTGGTAGACAAGCGGGCTGTGAGGGGCAGCGCAAGGATAGTGAGGAGGTGCAGGTCAGAACAGCGGGACATAAGGAAGACAAAAGAATGTATATTACGGGATCCTAAACGAGACTTTACCCTCCGCAATGACTACTCGGCCAGCTACTCATTCAAAGACTGTGTAATCTGTAACCTGAAGTGCATTCTGAACCGGTTACTGTAAAGTACCAGTATAGAGTCAGAAGGCCTCCGTGTCTCCTTTTTGCACCAACTGCTGTGCGGGACCCGGCTTCACATGCAGGGAGCCATACCACCCAAGCTGCAATACCATCATCCCTGGTGGTCTGACAGCGGCGCTGGTGAATTCACCATAAACTGCAGGTGGCTTCACGAAAAACATTTTTTCTTTTTATTCCCTTTTACTTTTCTTTTAGGTTTTTAAGTAAGAATGCATTTATTTACATACATTACACACAGGCAGGAAAGTGCACAGGGGGAAGACAGCTCAATGGAGAGAGACAGCACACAAAGAGGAGAGAACACATAGGCAGACAATTCAAGAGAGAGAGCTCACGAGGGGAAAGTGCACAGGAGTAAGACAGCTCAAAGGAGACAGCACATGGGGGAAGAGAGAGTGGGCAGTCGGAAAGTGCATGGTGAGGGGAGAGATGGCCACGGAGCCCGTCCCCATTGTGCCGTCACTGCCCTACTGATGTGATAGCATCGGATCTCCATCTAGTAAGTAATAATATACAAAATACCAGATACTATGACCAAACGCTTTATTCATTTAATCAAGAAAGAGAGCTATTGGATTTTTAAGCTGGGGACATTGAGCCCTGGCCTGAGGGATTAAATTTGACCATAGACAATGTGTGCAAATAACATGATAAGCTGTAAAGGAACCGTATATTTTATTTTCATTTTATTTTATTTTCAGATTATTTTCATTGCATTAGTATCGTATGGTTTTTATATCGCCTTGGTTTTATATTGCTTTGTTATTATTGCTATAATTTTATTTTTTGTTTTTATCAGTATTTAATAATATATTGTGTGTTTATTTATTATGAATAGGTAGCACCTTATACAAGTAATTTATTGTAATTTATTAAGATTTGTCCAAATTGATGTTCTTCAATTATTTTCTGTTTTTTATTGCCACAAAACAGTTTCCAGCAATTCATCAGCAGATATGGGGTTAAATGACATACGGTAATTAATTTATAGCTTCTGATTAGCTCCCACTTTTATTTAATGTGTCTGTAATCCCACCTTCCTGTAAATCCATCCGGTTGAAGACAGTGGACCGCTGTTAAAACGCTTTGTGGTATAACAATAAAGAGATTTATTACCCATTCTAACCATCCCTCTGTTTTGTGTACCCCAGCGCTTCGTTACAACCCCCACAGGGTTTGGTGGCTGGAGCTGCCTGGTGCTGCATACATCACACCCAAGTGAAGGATATGAATTGACGTAATTTCCGGTGACGCACATATCACATGACTGGACAGAGGCCCCATGTGACCCATACCGGGAAGCACGGTCGGAGAGCTGCGCGAAAGAGTCAGCAGGAACCATGCTATAATACACTTCATCGAGGTTGAGCAGGGGTGCGCAACCTCAACATTTGACAATCTAATCCCCACAATTGTTCCCCATTAGACCACGGGGTATTTCTCAAAAGGAGGGCTTCCCTGTTTTCTTCATTCCTCACATCAGTGAGTATATAAATCTCTCTACTCTGACATCAGTATGTGTATACGTAGAATCTCTGTACTGTGACATCAATGTGTGTATAGAATCTCTGTGCTGTGACATCACAGTGTGTATAGAATCTCTGTACTGTGACATCACTGTGTGTATAGAATCTCTGTATAATGTTACACAAAACCTTCAGGAGGGGAACACATAGCATTACTACATGCTATGGTGTTTCCTGCTGAAGGGGTTAATTTGTGTATGATTTTTCCCGCCTTAACAGTCACCATGTCTAAGGCAGATCTGCCCGGGGTAGGGTGATTGGTCTGGGCATTTAGCCATTGGCAGGGTGTCGATGAAGGAGAAAGGTAATTCTCCCCCAGTGACAGACTGTGATTGGTGGAATTATACAGGGCAACACCTCGGTGGGGGTTATATTAGGTGGCTGGTGCTGGCAGGCTCTACTTGCCTGTCAGCACTGTATCTACCCAACTGAAACCTGTTGACCTGATGGAGGGACTCCTTGATGAGCTGCAGATCCGGATGGGAGAAGAGAACGCCATCGCCTGCTTGCAGAAATGTCTGGATCCCCTGGCGTGTGAGACCAGTGAGAACCAGGAGGAGGCCCCTGTCTGCGGTGACCCAGAAACGGAGGAGGTCCTGGAGGCCATGGTAACGTCTGAGGAGAGTGCTAGTGCCAGGTTTAGAGCAAAGCCTAAGAAAAGGAAAATCCGGTACTCCCCGTCACCTGTGAGAGGTAAAAGAGCAGCGGGATACAGCCAGGGGCTGCCAGCATCAGGGGGCATGCTGTGCCAGGTGCCACCAGCACAGGAATGCTGTCGCTGTTCCCGGGCCTCGTGGGAGAGCAGATGGCCAGGAGAGGAGCCAGCCCAGAGGACCAGTCCAGGACCCCGATGCTCGGACAGCAGGTGGTGAGTCGTTAACCTCTAATGTCCAGCACCCTGCTGTGCTGTCCCAGTTGTCATCTTGTATTGCCTCCCTGCAGGACATTTTCCCAGTGAGAAATTCTCAGTCCCTGGCCCCTAGCCATTTCCCTCAGCCCCATAGAGTGCCTGATGTATGGAGGCACATAGATGGGGGGGGAAGAGAGTTTAGGGGAGGAGGATCAGGTGTCTGTGAGTTCTGTATTATTACCTACTAGAATGAGAGGGGTGGGGGAGGCCTGCTATAGGGAGGCAATGCCTTGCTCCATTTCGCCTTTAGGTTTTCACTTGGCTGCGTCAGTCAAGGAAAAAATCTGGTGAAATGAATTTATTGACATTCTTTCTCTCTCACCTGCCTCTAAGGATTTTTTAGTAAAACAGGAGAAAAGGGATTCGGACGATGATAGACGTAGGCCGATCCCTAGATCCTTCCATAACTGGTTTCAAGCTTTCTGCATATATGCCAGTGTTATGGGTGAAAGTTCCCTGAAAAAATGTTCTGGATTATTCCAACATGTGGACATAATCCTAGAGGCAGGAAAGAGCTTTGATGGGTTCCATTGTTTCATATATGATGAGAATTTTAGACAGAAGCTAGCTGTTTTTCCATCCTTATCTTGGGGGGTGAAGGACGTAGGTTTATGGTTGAATATGGTGTTACCTTCTAAGCTGGTTAGCTCCCAACATTCTCCCCCCCAGATTAGCTTTCTCAAATGCACATGCTTTACATTCAACGAATCGCAATGTAAATGACCTAACACTTGCAAGTATAAACATGAATGTTCATTCTGTGGAGGTGGACTTTCGATGGCTAGATACTTCAAGAAAGCCAATCTCCCTGCCCAGCCCACCAGTAAGGAATATTTTCTTAAGAGCAAGGCCGGTATTGGTGGAGAGCATGGCAGCCTGGTTAGACCGGTATCCAAAGCTGGCCAAGCTACTGCTTGATGGTTTTTCGTTTGGTTTTCCTGTTCCCCCCTTTTCTGGTGTTGGCTGTTCATGGGTTCAGAATCTAAAATCAGTTGATTTACACGCAGAGGTAGTGGTAAAAAAATTGCGTAAAGAATAGTGTGACATCACTGTGTGTATAGAATCTGTGTACTGTGACATCACTGTGTGTATAGAATCTGTGTACTGTGACATCACTGTGTGTATAGAATCTCTGTAGTGTGACATCACTGTGTGTATAGAATCTCTGTACTGTGACATCACTGTGTGTATACAATATCTATACTGTGACATCACTGTGTGTATAGAATCTCTGTAGTGTGACATCACTGTGTGTATAGAATCTCTGTACTGTGACATCACTGTGTGTATAGAATCTCTGTACTGTGACATCACTGTGTGTATAGAATCTCTGTACTGTGACATCACTGTGTGTATAGAATCTCTGTAGTGTGAAATCACTGTGTGCATAGAATCTCTGTATAGTGACATCAGTGTGTGTATACAATCTCTGTCCTGTGACATGACTGTGTGTATAGAATCTGTGTAATGTGACATCACTGTGTATAGAATCTCTGTACTGTGACATCACTGTGTATAGAATATCTGTACTGTGACATCACTGTGTATAGAATCTGTGTAATGTGACATCACTGTGTATAGAATCTCTGTAGTGTGAAATCACTGTGTGCATAGAATCTCTGTATAGTGACATCAGTGTGTGTATAGAATCTCTGTACTGTGACATCACTGTGTGTATAGACTCTGTACTGTGACATCACTGTGTGTATAGAATCTCTGTATAGTGACATCACTATGTGTATAGAATCTCTGTACTGTGACATCACTGTGTGTATAGACTCTGTACTGTGACATCACTGTGTGTATAGAATCTCTGTATAGTGACATCAGTGTGTGTATAGAATCTCTGTACTGTGACATCACTGTGTGTATAGACTCTGTACTATGACATCACTGTGTGTATAGAATCTCTGTACTGTGACATCACTGTGTGTATACAATATCTATACTGTGACATCATTGTGTGTATACAATATCTATACTGTGACATCACTGTGTGTATAGAATCTCTGCAGTGTGACATCACTGTGTGTATAGAATCTCTGTACTGTGACATCACTGTGTGTATACAATATCTATACTGTGACATCACTGTGTGTATACAATATCTATACTGTGACATCACTGTGTATAGAATCTCTGTAGTGTGACATCACTGTGAGTATAGAATCTCTGTAGTGTGACATCACTGTATGCATAGAATCTGGACCCGTCGAAGAGTATCATACTCGAAACGGAGCACCCGTAGTCCCCCTCCGCCTCTCCTCCCTCCCTGCATAATGGTAACCCTATTCCAGCATCGAATGAAAACTGCACATTGAAGAACTTTGATGGGTGAGTGCTGTCATATTTTCTCTTTCCATATTTATAATGTGTATCTGGCAAGAGCACCTCCCAATGTTTGGAGATTTTTTTGAGTGTAATCAATAGACCTATGTAGACCCACTAGTGCTCGGTGTTTGCCTCTTCAAATTATTTTTATGCATATAATCTCTGTACTGTGACATCACTGTGTGTATACAATCCCTGTACTGTGACATCACTGTGTGTATACAATCTCTGTGCTGTGACATCACTGTGTGTATAGAATCTCTGTACTGTGACATCAGTGTGTATATAGAATCTCTGTACTGTGACATCACTGTGTGTATAGAATCTCTGTATTGTGACATCACTGTGTGTATAGAATCTCTGTACAGTGACATCACTGTGTGTATATAGAATCTCTGTCCTGTGACATCACTGTGTGTATAGAATCTCTGTACTGTGACATCACTGTGTATAGAATCTCTGTAATGTGACATCACTGTGTGTATAGAATCTCTGTACTGTGACATCAGTGTGTATATAGAATCTCTGTACTGTGACATCACTGTGTGTATAGAATCTCTGTACTGTGACATCACTGTGTGTATAGAATCTCTGTACTGTGACATCAGTGTGTATATAGAATCTCTGTACTGTGACATCAGTGTGTGTATAGAATCTCTGTACTGTGACATCACTGTGTGTATAGAATCTCTGTACTGTGACATCAGTGTGTATAGAATCTCTGTACTGTGACATCAGTGTGTGTATAGAACCTCTGTGCTGTGACATCACTGAGTGTATAGAATCTCTGTACTGTGACGTCACTGTGGGTATAGAATCTCTGTACTGTGATATCACTGTGTGTATAGAATCTCTGTACTGTGACATCACTGTGTGTATACAATCTCTCTATAGTGACATCACAGTGTGTATAGAATCTATGTAGTGTGACATCACTGTGTGTATAGAATCTCTGTCCTGTGACATCAGTGTGTGTATAGAACCTCTGTGCTGTGACATCACTGAGTGTATACAATCTCTGTACTGTGACATCACTGTGTGTATAGAATCTCTGTACTGTGATATCAGTGTGTGTATACAATCTCTGTACTGTGACATCACTGAGTGTATAGACTCTCTGTACTGTGACATCACTGAGTGTATAGACTCTCTGTACTGTGACATCACTGTGTGTATAGACTCTCTGTACTGTGACATCACTGTGTGTATAGACTCTCTGTACTGTGACATCACTGTGTGTATAGAATCTCTGTACTGTGACATCACTGTGTGTATAGAATCTCTGTACTGTGACATCACTGTGTGTATACAACTCTCTATAGTGACATCACAGTGTGTATAGAATCGATGTAGTGTAACATCACTGTGTGTATAGAATCTCTGTCCTGTGACATCACTGTGTGTATAGAATCTCTGTACTGTGACATCACTGTGTGTATAGAATCTCTGTACTGTGACATCACTGTGTGTATAGAATCTCTGTACTGTGACATAAGTGTGTGTATACAATCTCTGTACTGTGACATCACTGTGTGTATACAATCTCTGTACTGTGACATCACTGTTTGTATAGAATCTCTGTACTGTGACATCACTGTTTGTATAGAATCTCTGTACTGTGACATCACTGTGTGTATAGAATCTCTGTACTGTGACATCAGTGTGTGTATACAATCTCTGTACTGTGACATCACTGTGTGTATATAATCTCTGTTGTGAGACATCACTGTGTGTATACAATCTCTGTACTGTGACATCACTGTGTGTACAGAATCTCTGTACTGTGACATCACTGTGTGTATAGAATCTCTGTACTGTGACATCACTGTGTATATAGAATCTCTGTACTGTGACATCACTGTGTGTATAGAATCTCTGTACTGTGACATCACTGTGTGTATAGAATCTCTGTACTGTGACATCAGTGTGTGTATACAATCTCTGTACTGTGACATCACTGTGTGTATACAATCTCTGTACTGTGACATCACTGTGTGTATAGAATCTCTGTACTGTGATATCACTGTGTGTATAGAATCTCTGTACTGTGACATCACTATGTGTATAGAATCTCTGTACTGTGATATCACTGTGTGTATAGAATCCCTGTACTGTGACATCACTGTGTGTATAGACTCTGTACTGTGACATCACTGTGTGTATAGAATCTCTGTACTGTGACATCACTGTGTATAGAATCTCTGTACTGTGACATCACAGTGTGTATAGAATCTCTGTATTGTGACATCAGTGTGTGTATAGAATCTCTGTACTGTGACATCACTGTGTGTATAGAATCTCTGTAGTGTGACATCACTGTGTGTATAGATTCTCTGTAATGGGACATCACTGTGTGTAAAGAATCTCTGTACTGTGACATCACTGTGTGTATAGAATCTCTGTACTGTGACATCAGTGTGTGTATACAATCTCTGTACTGTGACATCACTGTGTGTATAGAATCTCTGTACTGTAACATCACTGTGTATAGAATCTCTGTACTGTGACATCACTGTGTGTATAGAATCTCTGTACTGTGACATCACTGTGTGTATAGAATCTCTGTACTGTGACATCACTGTGTGTATAGAATCTCTGTACTGTGACATCACTGTGTGTATAGAATCTCTGTACTGTGATATCACTGTGTGTATAGAATCCCTGTACTGTGACATCACTGTGTGTATAGAATCTCTGTAGTGTGACATCACTGTGTGTATAGATTCTCTGTAATGGGACATCACTGTGTGTAAAGAATCTCTGTACTGTGACATCACTGTGTGTATAGAATCTCTGTACTGTGACATCAGTGTGTGTATACAATCTCTGTACTGTGACATCACTGTGTGTATATAATCTCTGTTGTGAGACATCACTGTGTGTATGGCCATGTCCACACACCTACGCTGTCAGTATTTAGTAATTCTGCGCTAAATACTTAGTTTTTGTGAGAGAAGCGCAGATGCGTGTGTGCGGGCGCTTTCTGCAGACGCTGTCCCTGGTTACCCGATGTGTATCGTGGTAACCAGTTCATACAGCAGGCTGCCTAGTGACCGCTTTTGCTGATCGCACAGGGAAACACTGCTAGCAGCCATTCAATTCACACAGAATAACTTACCGTATTTATCCTTTTATAAGACGCACTTTTTTTCCTCCAAGTTTTGGAGGAAAGTGGGGGTGCGTCTTATAAAAGGAATATAGCATTCTAGCATCCTCAGTTGCTTGGGAGGGGGGGACAGCAGTGAATTGGGGACAGAAGTGGCAGGGAATGGTCCCTGCTGAAGAATCCAGGCGGCAGGAGCACCACGTGTCCCGGCTCATTATCTACTTAAATATTCACTTCACTGCTTCCAGTCCCCACCCACCTCTCTGCACTGAAGACAGCACAGTGAGGTGAGAGCAGGGGGAGCAGGAGAAGCTGCTTAGCCAGCACACATGGTCGCTCCTGCAGCTGCTGGGGACATTGTGTGCTGCAGATAGTGAGAACGGAGGAGCTGGGTGCAGCTGTGGCAAGTGAATGAGCACTGAGCTTTGTGCTGCTGATTCACTGCCATGAAGACAGGGGCAGAGCAGGGCAGATCGGCACTTTATCACAGCAGGTACCTTGTTTGTCAGTGTCCTGCCTCACTCCCTCTGCTCAGTGTAATGTGTCCTGCTGAGCCCTGACACCAAGCAGAAATCCAGGAAGCTCGGTCTGCAGTGTATGGAGAGCAGGGCTGGAGCCTATATATAAGGGCAGTGTACAGCTCCCCTGGCCCTGCATACAAGTCAAGCTCTGTGGTGACTTGTAATTAGGAGACAGGGCTGGAGCATCATATTTCAGCACAGTGTACAGCCCCCTCCCTGGCCCTCCCTCATACAGGACATCACATCAGAACTTGATATACAGACTATGGCCACTTCCTTCATTTCAGCAGGGTGATGGCAAAGCAGGACACATTAAAGTGAGTCCACATGTATATGTAACATAACCACTAATAAAGTAAAGTTAACACTACCAATACTGTGCTTAACTAGAACTCCAAGCATGCTATAGGATCTACAGTACATGCTGGGAGTGATAGTTCTTAAAGGGATTGTTACTACATGAACAAATCCCATCTCATTCATCTTGTTGGCCCTTGTAAAAGTAATAAAGACCATACTAAGGGTGTGCACTCACAGTCGGGAGTAGCTGTGTGTTGGACGCGGCTCCTCCAGACATAAGTGAAGCCACATGTGGAGGCAGGGAGACCCCAGCTGCCCTGTACTCACCATGTGCGGCGGGTGCAGGGCGGCTTCTCCCTGCAGTCCCCCGATGGGAGCCGCTTCCAACTACACAGCATGAAATGAACATGCTGAGAAGGAGCGGAATGGTGGCAACCCGCACCGCAGCTGTCAGAATGCTGCGGTCGGATGAAGCATAGTGAGTATGGGATTTCTACAAATCCCATCCACTATGCTTGTACTGTACTACGCAGCATTTTGGACACAGAAGCAAGACGCTGCGTCCAAAAGGCTGTGTATACTCATCGTGTGCACGCACCCATACCCCTGATTCTGCAGCAGTTCCAACGTTATCAGAAGTTGCATAGTCATGTCCCATGTGATATTGATATGAGACTCAGCCCTCTGACCAGTCAGTGCTGGCGTCTGTCTCCCCGCCAACAGACACTGGAGCAGGTCATTGGTGTTGCTCACATGCTGCACCTGCATCCGAAGGAAACAGACGCCAACACTGACTGGTCGCAGGGCCTGAGTGTCATATCAAAGTCATTTTTTGCTACAAATATCTTTTTCCCTATTTTCCACCTCTAAAATCTGGGTGCGTCTTATAATCCGGTGCGTCTTATAAAGCGAAAAATACGGTATTTGCAAATTATTAGAATCTGAGAGTCCTCAGTGGTTGATACCCTTTAATGGCTAAGGGTGGATTCACATTGGCGTTCCGCTCCGCAGCATTTTGCGGAGGGGAACCGCCATGTGAGCGCAGCCACCGCAAGCCCCTATGTTTATAATGGGGACGCATGGTGCTGCGCTTGACTGCGCATGACCGTGCCCTCCCATTCATTTGCCTGTGTGATTTGTACGCATGCACATGCTTGCGTACAAATCACACTCTCTCGTCCGCACCAGGAACGCGACATGTCACGTTCCTGGTGCGGAATTCAATGTATGATTTGTACGCAAGCATGCGCATGCGTACAAATCACACAGGCAAATGAATAGGAGGGAACGGTCATGCACAGTCAAGCGCAGCACCATGCGTCCCCATTATAAACATAGGGGCTTGAATTGGCTGAGCTCACATGGTGGTTCCCCTCCACAGAATGCTGCGGAGGGGAACGCCAATGTGAATCCACCCTAATTGAAAAGATGGTAAGCAGAGCAAGCTTTCCAGACAACTCAGGCCCCTTCATCAGGCTGATAATGACACAAATTCTGAAGACACACACACATATATACTTATGCAGAGTAGGATGATGCACTAAATATGACAGGTGACATAAAGCAGAAAATAGTAGTCAGTCTTGGGAGGGGCAGAGGAGCTCGGAGGTAAAATCGAAGTTCCAAGATAAGAGGAACAGATTGTATTATTGTTCTTTGACTAGTGGTTGGTCGAGACCTGAAAATTCCTCAATGAATGTAGAAAGACACAAATCCTCGTGAGACATTCTTTCCTGCTTCTCAATGAATGTAGAAAGACATAAATTCATAAAAGACATTCATTTCTGCTTCACGTGTCTTCAGAATTTGTGTCATTATTAGTCTGATGAAGGGGAAATAGAGTCTCGAAAGCTTGCTTTGCTTTTTCTTACAATCTTTTCAGTTAGCCATTAAAGGGTATCAACCACAGAGGATTCTCAGATTTCAATATTTTTTTATCTACTGGCTAACATGGTACAAACATTTTTTACCTTTTCTGCAAATTAAATTTCTGGGGAAAAATGCATGAAAAAGCAAATTTTATTTTGTCCTGATTTGCTTACTTCTAATGTGTTTATTATTGCTTTGTGATATGACTGTATAAAATGTACCTGTATCATGACATCACTGTGTAGATTATCCCTGGAGTGGGATATGGCTGTTTAATAAACCTGCACTGTGATTCAGTGTTTACAATCTCTGTACTGTGACATCACAGTTTATTATCCTTCTATCATGTTGACACTGTACACAGTACTGTGACATCACTGTATATATTATCACTGAACTGATTAGCTGCTGACCCGGAACATCCACACAGAAAGTTCTGGGGAAAAAATGGAGTCCGATGCTGCTTAGACCTCCCCCCATCCCTCTCATCAAACACGTCCCACCCGCTATCCTACACTGCCAAAAGGTAGAAGGAAAGCATCATTTCAACAACGTTCAGCTTTCTTTTTATCTGATCAGCTAACGGACGAAACCACGATGTGCCAACTTTTTTGTAACTTGCTCGTGTTTCCGATCCTGAAAGGAGTCCGCAATGTTCGTGCTGTGTTTGAAATAAGTGAACATATTCAGGGAGGGTTCGCTCATCTCTAGCCATTACTACCTCTTTTGGTGAAGGTGCCAGGATAGGTGCCGAAACGCATTGGTGGAATAAAGGAGGTTGTTACTTTTGGAACCTTGCATTCCTCGTGGCTTCTTGACACCTTGCATCCCTGGTGATTCCATTGAGGCAGCAGCGCGGACCGTGATACACCATCTTCCCAATATCTGTACCTCTCTTGGTTGGCATTCCACAGTCTGACTGCTCTGTCAATAATACTTACCTAATTAGTGGCTGGAATTGCCTTTCTCCCACCTGCAGTGAGCTCCCATTGGTCCTTAGTATTGTCTTTGGAAGGAATAAGTCATGAGCCAATCCTTTGTATTGACCACACATGTATTTGTACATATAATGAGATCCCCTCGAAGATATCTTTATTCTAAGCTAAACAAACCCACCTTTTCCAACCTCTCATCATGTGGGTGGCCTTCCATCCCTTGTAATAATCTAGTTTCTCACCTTTAAACTAACTCTATTTTCTGAAGATCCTATTTAAACTGTGGAGCCCAAAACTGTATCCCATATTCTAGATGTGGCCTTACAAGTGATTTACAGAGGGGTAACAATCCTGTGGGATCCCAGGCTTTCATCTCTTTTATACATCTGCTTTTGCAACTGCTGCTTGACATCTCAAACCAAATGTGCAATGTACGTGTTGATTTTGAAATTGGCAAACATGTTCGGGAAAAGTCACCCATTACCATTACCCTTGTTGTAACAGAATCTTATGCCTTTAGTTTTTTTTGTATGTATTGTACAATTCATTTATAGCTGTGCTTTGTCACTTTACAATAAGTGTCATTTAGACTCATAAAAGCCAAGAAAGTTGACACAAGGAAGGACAATTCATGGGTGCAACCTGTGCAACCAAACAGGGACCCAAGAAGTAACGAGGTGTAATTGAGCATTATGAGGAGCTATTGGGCTGTGTAGGGCCCATATACTTTTCTTGAAAATGGGCCCTATACTGTCTGTATCTGACCCTGAGTTAATGGCAATCAATAGATTTTTGAATGATTTACACTTGTATTATGTTTATCTTTCACAATAATCATAGCTATTTTGTACCCAGATGTTACAGACACTGTTAGTATGTACATTATCTCGAACCCCATTGACATTCATACACATGTTATATTATGCTCTGTCATGGAAATGCAAACAAAACTATGGTGCCTACAGGTACATTACATATTAAAAGGATTGAACGGTACTGTGCATTACTTATTATTGTACGGAAATGAAGTCTGTACATGAGCCTGAGGGTATTCTTTGAGTGGAAAACAAAATGTTCTCACCTTGTTTTTATTACACTATAAAATGCAAGAGGCTGTCAAGTGATGTGGACCTTGCCCCTTATTTTATGGAAATGGGTATGGTCTTTCTTAAATAAATGTTAATTTTTATGTAAATTTAATGCACAAAGGGTGGTTCTTCATCATTTTTTAAAGGTACTCTTCAGGTAAAACTGTTATGTCTAGTGAATGGTATGTCAAGAATGTGCATGACGTGGGTTTCTGCCATTGTAGTTATATCCTTCAGAGCCTATTAGACCCTGCTCTCCATCTCACCCAGGTTTAGGTTTTACCTGGACCATTGCTCTAATGACTTTTATGCCTAGTGCATGGTATGTCAAGAATGTGCATGACGTGGGTTTCTGCCATTGTAGTTATATCCTTCAGAGCCTTTTAGACCCTGCTCTCCATCTCACCCAGGTTTAGGTTTGCTCTAACGCCTTTTCGCTGAAGTTAGTTTTCACTTTTCTGATCATGCCACTTTACGTAGTAATCAGTCAGGAATTCTTAAACTTCCCATTGAGACTAAGGTTTTATTTTATAGCACATTGTACTTTGTCTTCATTGTAGGATGTTAGAAAGGTTAAAAGTTTAGCAGCAATTTTTTAGCAGAATTTACAAAACCTATTTTTGGGCCAATATATCGAAAACTCCTAACAACACCTTATTTTAAATAAAGCACCTCTGAAAGTATTTAAAACCATACTCTGAAAATTGTAAAAGTGCTTAACAAGCATCAATGCAGACTCACATGAATTTTTCCATGAGAACATTAGACACAAATGTTTAATTTATATAGGGGTAAGCATAGAAAATAGACTCTACAATATGTTATGCAATTTCTAAATATCCCAGCACCCCATGTATGGTTGGAAATTCCTGTTTGGCTGAAGGCACACTGTCGTGCATCAAACATGGAGCGTGTTTGATGCAAGACAGTGATGAGAGTGTGATACGTGTTTTTGGTGTGTGTGTGGTGTGAGTGTGGTGTGTGTCGGTGAGTGTACCTGGCTGTATGCATGTGAGTGTGCTGCGAGTGTGATAAGAGTGGGCTGCGTGTGAGTGTGATGCTGTCCATGGTCATGAAGCAAACTTCCGGACCATGGACAGCATTTACTGGAATATTCAACCTCCGCAGCTGTCAATGCTGCAGAGTATGAATGTGCCAGTTTCCCGGTACAGTAATCAATGATCTGGCACTGCTGAGTTAGCGGTGCAAGATCATTATTAAACACCCAGCTGCTGGGCACCTTATTCTAATTTTTGGGTTAAACTGCATATGCAGCATCTGTGCGGCATATCAGGAAAGATACTGCATATGCGGCTATTAACCCCATGAATCAAGGGTTAATGTGTTTATTATATGTTGGCATTAAGATGATTGATTACTGAACCGGAAAATTGGTTTGATGAGATTTTTAACAGCACACGGGTGCAATTATCGCACAGTGTGCTGTATGGGTGCGAGTTTGACTCACACCCATATACTTTTAAAGGCCACTTGCACATGGAAATCGCATGCAATTGTAGCATGCTGCGATTGCACTCGCATTTCCAATGCATTGTGAGTGTAATGCGAGAAAATCGCATTGATGTGACCTGTATCATTTAAAGGGAACCTGTCACCCAAAATCACCCTTGTTAGCTGTAAATACATGTCCCTGAAGCATAACACCACAGTCCTACACATCCCTTTGTGGTGTTTTAGTTCAATATGAAAGTGCACTTTAGTCGTTTCAAAACTTACAAAATCCGTGGCAGTGGGGCGTTCCAAAGCCTTCTTGTCTATGAGGCGGTTCCCCTGTGCCGCTGTATTACGCCCTAATGGGCGTTGTTTCAAACTTTGTAGCGCGGGCACGATTCATAATATCGCGGCCGCGACGTCACGGTCATGTGATGCCGTGACGCGTCATTTCCGGGCGGACGGGGCGCTGTTGTCTGACGCGCACCGGCCGACTTCATAAAGCGATCTGCGCATGCGCTGAAGTTGGCCAGTGCGCGTTCACAGACAGAGGCAGGTGGGCAGGCTACGTTGAATCCCCCTCCCTCCCCTGTGTCATCCTCCTTCCCTGTCTCTCGCTCTCTGTCTGTGACCCCCTCCATAACTGTGCCCCCACTGCTTCACTCCAAGTAATAAAAAAAACAAAAAAAAAATGTCAATATACACTAGATATATATAGATGTGGATATAATATATATATATATATATATATATATATATATATATATATATATATATATATATATATATATTATATTTATATATACATATATATGCATGCACACACATATACTACTGTAATACATATATGTGTGTGTGTGTAAATATGTATTTTTTGTTCACACACATATACATTATATATATATAATGTATATGTTTGTGAAAAAAAAAAAAATTACACACACACATATATGTGTTACAGTATTAGATGTGTGTGCATGCATATATATGTGTGTATATATATTTATATATATATATATATATATATATATATATATATATATATATATATATATATATTATATCCACATCTATATATATCTAGTGTATATTGACATTTTTTTTTGTTTTTTTTATTACTTGGAGTGAAGCAGTGGGGCACAGTTATGGAGGGGGTCACAGACAGAGAGCGAGAGACAGGGAAGGAGGATGACACAGGGGAGGGAGGGGGATTCAACGTAGCCTGCCCACCTGCCTCTGTCTGTGAACGCGCACTGGCCAACTTCAGCGCATGCGCAGATCGCTTTATGAAGTCGGCCGGTGCGCGTCAGACAACAGCGCCCCGTCCGCCCTGAAATGACGCGTCACGGCATCACATGACCGTGACGTCGCGGCCGCGATATTATGAATCGTGCCCGCGCTACAAAGTTTGAAACAACGCCCATTAGGGCGTAATACAGCGGCACAGGGGAACCGCCTCATAGACAAGAAGGCTTTGGAACGCCCCACTGCCACGGATTTTGTAAGTTTTGAAACGACTAAAGTGCACTTTCATATTGAACTAAAACACCACAAAGGGATGTGTAGGACTGTGGTGTTATGCTTCAGGGACATGTAATTTACAGCTAACAAGGGTGATTTTGGTGACAGGTTCCCTTTAAAGATACAGGTCCGAGTACAATGCGATTTTTTCTTGCATAACACTTGTGCGAGTCTTGCGCCAGTGTGCCTTCAGCCTTTGGGTATAGTACAGGACGTGAAGCGAATGAGCAGTATCTGTTTCTTGGAGAACAATTTTGGCAGGAATAAACTGCGTTTGCTTTTTTTTGCATTTGCAGAGCTCCCTAGGTGCCGAAAATGTAGAAACCCCTCACTCATAACCCCATTTTGGATAACACATCCATCAAGAATATCATCTAGGGGTGTAGTGATCATTTTAGACCCACAGGCGCCTCACAAATGTTTACAACATTGGGAATCAAAAGTAAAAAAAATTAAATGAAAAAAAATTCTACAAAAGTTTTGCTTTAGCTCCGAAATGTATATTTTCACCAGGGTAACAGGGATATCACAATTTGTTGCATGCTAATATTCTAAATGTCATTGGAAACCCCAGTTT
Source organism: Allobates femoralis (assembly GCA_033576535.1). Taxonomy (NCBI): domain Eukaryota; kingdom Metazoa; phylum Chordata; class Amphibia; order Anura; family Aromobatidae; genus Allobates; species Allobates femoralis. The sequence continues at coordinate 104,550,191 of JARQOC010000004.1, forward strand.
GGCCACATTGCATGGCATTCTATGAAAGGGAAAAGTGCTATTTACACTTTTGGGCACAATTTTTCACAGGAAGATATCATAGATACAATGTAATATTTGCAAAACTCAGGTACCAAAACTGCTAAAAAATAAGTGAAACATTTTTCAAACAGTCAGTCTAAAAATGATGAATCTAGGGATGTAGTGACAATTTGAGGCGCACAGTGGCGTCACAAAGTTTTATTGTACTGAGCTGCAAAAAAAGTTAACATTTTTTTTGTGAAAATATTCCATTAGTTTACAGTGTGTCCTTCATGTTGTGTCTGTGTATTGTCTGTATCTGTCCTTTTGTGGGAGTAATTGGTGTGGGACTTGCCTTAAGGTGCCTCCCACGGTGTCAGCTTCAGCGCCGATAACAAGAGAGGAGGGGCGGGCACAGCTGCAGGAAGTGAGGCTTGACTCACTTCCCGTCCTCCCTCCTCTCCTTGGGTACACGCGACTGCAGCCGCGGTGGGTGGCTGGAAGCACGGGTTCCCCCTTAGGGGGCATGGGCCCACCCACGGGGGCGGGCCCGGTCTCAGCCGCAACAGCTGCGACCCGCGGTAGTTACGCCACTGCTTACCAGGCTCCGGCACTCTCTTTTGGGTTCGCTGCAGCTTTCAGTTCAGTGAATATTTTAGGAGTTTAATGAGTGGCCTCGGAAACAAGAAGGACAGCAGCATCGCTGCAGTTAGGCAAGTATAAAACTCCATTTATTTTTACGAAAATATCTTTGCTCTGGTTCCTACACACGGATGTCACTCGGACAACATACGTGTATGGGATATTTTTGGCACAAATCCATTGACTTGAATGGGTCCATGTTTCTGTGCTGCTGCCCAAGAATGGACATGTCGCCGTGTGGCGCACATAGGCACATGTCTGCCCCAAATGGAGACACAGTCCATGCAGAAACACAGACGTGAAAACAAGAGGATTGACTGACCTGCGTACGTGTGTTAATGTCTCCTGCATGTGGCTACACTGATGGTACACATGCCGGAGACATGGACATGTGAATGAGGCCTAAAATAGATTCTGAACGCCATGTCACATTTGTGGAGCCCTGAGGGCCAAAACAGTAGATATTCTTCATACATTTCCATATCTTGAAAACTACACCTCACCAAAAATATATCTTAGGCTAGGGTCACACTTGCAGATTTTCCATGCATTTATGGAGACCTGCGTTTTCTGAAAACGCATGGAAAAATGCACCCATAGGCCCCCATGTAAAAAACGCATGCCCCAATAGCAAAAATGCATTCCCCAATAGCAAAAACGCATGCCTAAAGTGTCATGCGTTATTGGCATGCGTTTTTGCACTTAAGTGAGGAGCTGCCTTGAAAAACGCATGCAAAAATGCATGGTACCATTTAGTGGCATATAAAAACGCATGCATTTCCCATAGGGTCCCATGTTAAAAAAACACATGCGTTTTTAAAAATGCACCAAAAAACGCAGCTTGCAGTATTTTTTGGTGCTGATTCAAAAACGCATGGAAAAACGCAGGGTGTCATAAAACACCTTAAAAAACACATGCAGAAATGTAAAAAAAGCATGGAAAAACGCATGTGTTTTTTTAAGGCACCAAAAAACGCATGGCATGTGCGACTCTAGCCTTAGGCTAGGGTCAGATTTGCGCCATACATCCGCTAAAAGCATGCATTATTTTCATGTGCACATGTGTAAAGGCGCAGGCGTTAATGTACTCCAATGCAAAGAATGCATTGTTAAAGTGCAATACGTTTGGCGCTATGCGTTTTTGGTAGCGCACAAAAAATTGTGGGCTGCAGCATTTTTGGGCCTGTTATGGAAAACGCATGAGTTTTTATAACATGGGAGTCTATGAGAAACGCATGCATTAACACATGGTACGTATATGCATGCATTAAAAATGAACACACGTGTCATAGGAATGGCAAGGAAAAAAAAAGTATCCTTTAATGCATCCCTCAAATGGATGCAACATCCCAAATGTGACCCTAGCCTAAGACTGTGGCGCACAACAGGGATAGTCATTTTGGAGTGAAACGGTGTTTTGACACCTAAGGAGCTTTTCTATTGTTACAGAACATCACAAAAATCACCATTTTTTATTCTACATTTCTACTTGAATTCATCTAGGGATACGGGTAGAATTTTGATGCGACTTTTATTTAATAAAATTGTTTACAATCAGGCTGTGGCAAAGAAAAAAACATATCTTCAATTAGAATGTTGTTTAAGGCTAGGGTCAGACTTGCGTCTGCCCCTAAGCCTGGCCAATCCGTCAGATTAGTTTCTGCATGGAGCAGCACATAGTAATACCAGGGGGTAACACTACGCGCCGCCACACTATGTATCTCTATGGCAACCGGGCGCTTAATGCAGCCGCCGGCTCCACAGAGATCTCCCGCATCTGCGCTTTTGCAGAACGCACAGGAAAATGCTGCAAACATAATTTCCTGTGCGCTCTGCTAAAGCACATATCCGTAAATTGTCTGTGGAGCCAGGGCCTGCGGTAAGCGTCAGGTTACCATTGCAATCCATAGCCTGGCAGCGCATAGTGTTACCTTTTGGTAACGCTATGCGCTGCTCCGTGCAGAAACTAATTTTCTGACGGATTGGCCAGGCTCAGGGGCAGACGCAAGTCTGACCCTAGCCTAAGCCCCAGTATTTACCTTTATTTTTAGCAATTGCGGCACATCAGAACTTGAACTTCAGGTTTGCCTGATCTGCCAGAAGCCGGCACACCTGCGACAGGATTTCAGCAAGTGTGCGTTCTGTCTAATGCATTCCCTATAGGACTTGTCGACATGTGCGGCACTTGAGTTTTTGCTGCGATCCAGCCAATCCAGCCGGCACTTGCGGCAACGGATAAAAATTGCACCTAGGAGTGGTTTTAAACTCGCCGCAAGTGCCGCATTTTCCAGATCGCGGCAAAACCACAAGTGCCGCACATGTCGACAAGTCCTATAGGGAATGTATTAGACGAAACACAGACTTGCATCAATCCTGCCGCAATTTTGCAGGATGCATTTTTTCAAAAATACCGGAATTTTGCCATATTTTCAAAAACCGCTGTTGTAAAAGGAGCTTTAGGCCAGGGTCACACTTGCGTCATGCATTCGCTAACTGGATCTGTTTTTGACATGTGGAAATGTGTAAAAACACATGCGTTAACGCATCCATTGACTCCAATGCAAAAAACACATTGCAAAAGTGCATTGCGTTTAACGCAATGCGTTTTTGCTACTAGCGCTAAAAACATGGTCTGCAATGTCTTTGGGTGCTTTTTCAAACACCTTTGTGTTTTTTTAACATGGGTCCCTATGGGAAATACATGCGTTAATGCATTGTACATATATGTACCATGAGTTAACACTAGCGTTAACGCTAGGTACATAAATGTACCTAGTGTTAACGCAAATGTTAACTAAGGCAAAACCAATGCTCAATGCCATGAAAATGGCAAGTGTTAAAAACGCAGCCTTTATTGCATCCTGTAAACCTCCTAAGTATGACCCTAGCCTTAGACAAGTGTTTAAGGCTAGGGTCACACTGGCATTGTGGATGCGTTTTTTTCCATGTGTTTTTCACACTTGTCTTTTGCGAAAAACGCATTCAAAAATGCAACTATAGGCACCAATGTAAAAAATGCATGGCCAACGTGCCATGCATTTTGTGGATGCGTTTTTTGGCTCAGCACCAAAAAACCTTGCATGCTGCGTTTTCTGGTGCTTTTTTGGTGATTTTTAAAAAACGCATGCATTTTTGTAACATGGGGTCCTATGAGAAACGCATGCAAAAACGCATGGCGCTAAATTGCAGCAAAAATGCAGCCCAAAAATGCAGGCTGCCAAAAACATCTTCAAAAACACAGCCAAGTCTGGCCCTAGCCTAAAGGAGAAAATAAAGCACGTAAATTTGTTACACATAAGGGGACACAACACAGACACACAGACACAGAGACAGACAGACACTATAAAAAAGGCACACACAGACATTTTCTCACCCTCCTTGGCGAGCCCACAGTAAGTGATTCATGATGAGCGAGCATGCTCGGCGCTACTCGTTACTCGCACAAGTATCCTGGTACTCGGGATGCTCGGCGAGCACCGAGTACCGCCGAGATACTCGGACTCTTCGCTAATAATTATCGCTCTGACACACATACACAGCTCCCTTCAGTGCACACAGTGAGTTGGCACCTCACAGAGAGCAGATTGATTGTTAGGGTCCCTCTGGGGGCCACAGCAAGGTGTTGTATGTTGCGACGATTCGAAAAAGTCCACCCTCCCGCCCTTTCCTAGAAACACTCGTTTTAGTCTGTGGACGGAGCCTGTCACTAATTGACTAACATTGGGCTCGGTGCTCGGGCCGAGTACACGAGTATCTTGGGATGCTCGGCCCGAGCATCGAGCACCCGAGCATTTTAGTACTCGCTCATCTCTACTGGTGATATTTTCCTCCTGAGCACCAGCAGGAGCTGTGTGTATAGTACTTCCAGGACCTGTGCCCCATGTAACTCAGCCTATCACATGGAGAGGTCATGGAATTACCATACATGCAGCTCCTGCCGGTGCCCGGGAGGACTACATTACCAGATCTCACTCTGGGCTCACCAGGAGAGTGAGTGTTGGAGCATTTTTGCTCTGCAAATCGCAGTAAAAAGCATCACAAATAGACTGTGTGATGCTTTTTTGGGTGTTTGTAATGGAGTCAATGGGGAAAACTCAGCCCAAAAATGGGCAAATTAATTAGGCTAGGGTAAGAACTGCGTCTGCCCTGAGCCTGCTGGATCTGTGTAAAACTTAGAATCTGGCAGGCTTAGCACTTAGCGTTACCAGCATGTAACGCTATAAGCCACCAGGCTATACATCCCTATGGCAACCTGAAGCTTCACGCACCCGCTAGCTCCACAGCGAATCCCCGGATATGCGCTATTGCAGAGCACACAGGAAAAGGCTGCAGACTGCGTTTCCTGTGCGCTCTGCAATAGCGCATATCCAGGGATTCGCTGTGGAGCCGGTGGGTGTGCTAAGCATCGGTTGCCATAGCAATCCATAGACAGGAAGCACATAGTGTTACCTGCTGGTAACGCTATGCACTGCTCCGGCCAGAAACTAAGTTCCTGACGGATTGGCCATGCTCAGGGCAGTTGCAGGCCTGACTCTGGCCTTACATGGACATAAAAAAAATGCATGCGATTTCTTCAGCACAAATGCATATGTGAGCACAGCTTTTGGTAAATCACATAGACTTTAATAATAAAGCTGTGGTGCTGCGTTTTTGGTGCAGAGACACAGCTAAAAAATGCAGCACAAATGCACAGTGGGCACTTAGTCTTAGGCCAGGGTCACATTTGGAAGGCTCATTGCGATTACCACATCCAGATCCGGATGTGAACACAAAATGTGTCTGTAAACCCGGATCCGGTAACCAGATTGCAGCAGGATGAACAAAGAATCCACCAACCGATTGCATGTTCTCAGCAATCCGGTTACCATATGGGATCCCATAGGAGCCCATTATAGCAGCCCCGCTGCGTTTTACAAACCGCTCCAAAAAACGCTGCCCGCATGATTTTTCACGCAGGCAGCGAAACCGGAATGCAGTAACCGGATTGCAAATAGTGCAATCCAGTTTTTGTATTGCAGCTTATGGGCTGCGGATCCGGATCCGTTTTTGAGCATTTTTAATGCTCAAAATCAAATCCGGATGAAAAAAACAAACGCAAATCTGACCCTAGCCTTAGAATGCTGAGCTAAATAACCATCCACACCACTGATGGTGAGCAGTGTACAATGTATTTTGATAAGGTGACTTTATTCTTTGAGTTGGTATGATTACAGGAATTCCAGATTTCCATCAAGCTTTTCATGGTTTGCTACTTTTGTACAGTAAAATTATATTTCAACAAAAAAAGTTAGTTTTTGCATCTTCATATTTTGAGAGCTGTAACTTCCACCAACAGAGCCATATGGGGGCTTGTTTTTTGCAGAACGAGGTTAAGATTTTCATTGGCGTTAGTTTGGTATACACAACACTTTTTATCTCTTTCCAGTTTTGGAAAACAAAATGAACAAATAAACAGCTATTCACAAATTCTTTATATGTATTTTTTATGTTGTTTACTGTACAGTACGACTGATAAGTCAATTTTGTTCTAGCGGTTACTATGATTACAGCGATACCACATTTATTTACGGTAGGTTTTTATGTTTTGCTGATTTTCCTTAGTAAAACCATATTTTAACTCAAAGTAATTTTCTTTTTGTATCATCATATTTTTAGAGATCTGTAACTGCTTATTTTTTTCTATATAGTGCTGAGGGAGGGTGTATATTTTGTGAGATGAGATTTCATTTTTAATATTGTTCTCTACAAATTACTTTATTTGTATTTTTTTTCCATTTTTTTGTGCCATGGCATAATGTAAAAAAAGTATTTTTCTACTGTTATTTTTTTTTTTTGTAGAGTTAAGTACACAGGTTAAATAGACAATTCCAAGTATGTGTACTCCTTTACTTTATTTGTGGGACAAATGCATTTTAAATGGAACAAAAAAAACATGTTTCCTATTTTTTTTATTTGTTTAGAGGGTATTTTTTTTATAAAACATTGTAAATATTTTTCTTCATAGTCCCCCAGTGAGATTTGAATACACAAGTATTGCAATATATTGGACTAGAGATCAAACTACCCTATTTTTCAGATTATAAAATGCATATTCCTCCCAAGATATGGGGAGTGTTTTATAATCTGGTTGTAGCTTACGAGAGGATGGGGAAAGAAGGGGTCCATGGTGGAGTGGGGTCTTAGGAGGCATAAGGCGAAGCCATGCGTTGTGCTTTGAGTGTCTTGTCTCGATGATGCTGAGGCCGGGGTGAAGCAGGAGCCTTCCCAGCGATACTGCGGACATTGTGAGGCAGGAGCCTTCCCAGCAATACTGCGGACATTGTGAGGCAGGAGCCTTCCCAGCTATACTGCGGACATTGTGAGGCAGGAGCCTTCCCAGCTATACTGCGGACATTGTGAGGCAGGAGCCTTCCCAGCTATACTGCGGACATTGTGAGGCAGGAGCCTTCCCAGCGATACTGCGGACATTGTGAGGCAGGAGCCTTCCCAGCAATACTGCGGACATTGTGAGGCAGGAGCCTTCCCAGCTATACTGCGGACATTGTGAGGCAGGAGCCTTCCCAGCTATACTGTGGACATTGTGAGGCAGGAGCCTTCCCAGCAATACTGCGGACATTGTGAGCAGGAGCCTTCCAGTAGTTTTATACAGATAAATACAGATATTCAGATATGCCAGTGAAGTTTTCAAATTAATGGCGTTGAATGCGGCGCATGTGCAGATTGAGCTTTTGTCTCAATTGCATGCCAAGATCTCAATCTGCTCCAGCACCAACTCCGGGTGACAATTTCCTTAAATCCGCTGCTGGGAGATCAATGGTGGCAGAAGTAGTGCATGTGCAGATTGAGATCTCAGCTCTTCATTTATTCGAGATCTTAATCTGCACACATGCCACATCTGATGCCATTTCTTTGAAGTCCGCACCACTAAAATGTACCTGCCCCGCAATGCCCAAAGTATTGCCTTGGTAGCTCCTGCTCCGCAATGCCTGTAGCATTGCCTTGATGGCTCCTCCTTCCCATGGCCCACAGCATCATTGGGATACCCGCTACACGTCACACAGCATGGCCCTACTACTACCATCGCTGGTATGTACCTTATAATCCTGTGTGTCCTATAAAACAAAAAAACTGTACTAAGCCCCTCTGTAAAACATTCTATTAAGTAAAAAAGTATTGCAATTAATTTGATCTGGCAATGTTACAATGTGAAAACATCTGTTAGGCCTTGCTTATGGCAGGAGATAACAGGACATGAGCGAATAAACCTTGTGTCGTTAAAAAAGAAGAGAAAGAAATCCAGGTGATATCCCCACAAAATACATAATTAACAATTTTTATTTGAGAGCCATATAAGAAAAGTACTTACAAATTCAAAAAATAATATCCACACCAATTGCAATGCGTTAAAATCAATTTAACTTGAACAAATCAATGTGCCTTAGTGAGAAAACAGTTTATGCTCAAGATAATAAGACAATAGACATCCTCACAGAGAATGTGTGCACGCATATATATACCGTGTTTTTCGGATCATAAAACAGTCTTTTTCTCCCCAAATTAGGGGGGAAACCGGGGGTGCGTCTTGCAATCCAAACCTTGTGGTTTTTTTTAAATCTTACTCAGAAGAAATGGCGGTGGTGTAGTGGAGGTGCTAGAGACAAGTTTGTAGGGTCCATGGAGGCAAAGCTACTGCCCGGAGCTGCAGGGGGCTGCCATTTTCCATGTGCCTGCTTTCATTTCCAGGCTGCAACTGGATGCTAGAGTTTGAGACTTCCAGAAAATGGCTGTGGATCTCCATCTGCGCATGTGCTGCCTCCGCGGCCATTTTCTGGACACCTCTAGTGTACAGTAGCAGCTAGGGAATGAATGCAAGCACATGGAACATGGCAATCCCACAGCTCCAGGCCGCAGCATTGCCTTCACCATATGTGGACCCTGCAAACCGGCACCTCCGCTCCGCAACCACGATCCCCCCTCTGTAAACCATGATGGGCCCAGAATGGGGGGCTTGTACCAGGATGGGGGATATATACCAGAATAGGGGGACTATGTAGAAGGATGGGGGCCATGTACCAGGATGGTGAGCTATGTACCAGAATGGTGGGCCATGTACCAGGATGGTAGGTCCATGTACCAGGTTTGAGGGCTATGTACAAAGATGTGAGGCAATGTACCAGTAGGTGGGCTATGTACAAGGATGGGAGCCATGTACCAGGATGGTGGGGTCATGAACCAGGATGAGGGGCTATGTAGCAGGATGAGGGATCTTGTACACCAGGATGGAGGGACCATGGACCAGGATAAGGGTCATATATACTGATTTTAAGACTGACACTGGTATTATAAGCCAGACACCATTTAACATTAACAATTATTTTTTTTCTCTTTTCCATCACCAAATTTGACGTACGTCAAATAATCTGGTGCATCTTGGGCTGGCTTCAGACTTGCGTTCCTCTTCACAGCGTCTCTGCACCCGAGCGCATACACCCGCGTCCCCATGTTAAACATAGGGACTTGCAGTGAATGGCGCTCAGCTTGCATTCACCCTCAGCAAGACGCTGGGGAAGTGGAACGCAAGTCTGAAGGCGGCCTTATAAAGCGAAAAATACAGTATGTAAAAAAATTAAAAAGCATCAAGGTACACATGAGAGAACACTAATGATAAACAAAAAATACCAATTAAAAGAGCTAGAGCAAAGACGAAGGAATTGAAAAATTTGCTGTGAGGGGCAAAAAAGTTCCCATGTGCATCGCCAAGTTTTGGTTTTCTCACGGGGTGGCTCTCACTATCTTCTAAATGCCATGGTTCCTCCAGATTCTCCCTGCAGCTGGCAGCTACTCTTTGGATACAAACCATTGGTGCCCCATTATAAATCCTGATCTTTGTATAGGGTTTAAATGGAAAAATCTGGTGTTCCTTCTGGGATCTGCCACACAAATTTGTTAACACTTTGCTAAAACATATGTGTTGAAAAACTCAGATGGGAATAAATACAATGATAAGAGACCTCAGAATGTCATTCAGGTATTTGCAAGTAATAAATGTTTTTTGTAATTAGGATTCACAAAATTCACAGAAAAATTGAATTTTTGGGGAAAAAGTTTGCAAAGCTGTTGAATTTGAGCTTCAAATGATTGATTTGCACACAAGTATATTTGCAATATGCTCAGGTGAATTAACCTTCTGCGGTATTCCGAGCCTGACTCGGGTTTAACATTCACTGCCAGAAGCGGGAACCCCGAGTCAAGCTCGGGCTTACCCGGTCGCTGGCAGATACGGTGAAAAAACCGCATCTGCCGCGATTGCCGCAAGCCGCCGCACTTGCGGCGCCGATGCGGTAATCGCCATAGTAAGTATAGGGGGACCCTTTCGCAAGTGTGTTTTGCACTTGCGGCAGGTGCGGCCGCAGAAAAAACCGCACTTGCGCACCTGCCGCAAGTCCCCCTATAACTTACTATAGCGAATTAAATCTTTGGCTTTTTTATAGAGCACTTACTTCTCCGCCATCTCTGCATCCTCTTCTTCCCCAGCACCAACAGCATTGTAATAAGTTGTATACCACAGAGAAAAAACCTTAAATATCATTAATTAATTACAATAATTTAAAATAGAAATATCACAGTGAACATACAACACAAAATTCGTAACTATATACACAGTAAAGTTATGGCAATCTAAGCCTATCCTATCCCTGTTCCCATCTTGCCCTACCCAAAACGGAGGTCAGCACCCTAAATACAAATGAGTCTGGTGCCATGTTCCATTATGGCTATTCCTCCCTTATATACTATCCTACCACTTAGTAGTTAATGGATAGCGAATTAAATCTTCAGCTCCTTCATCGAGCTCTTACTTCTTTGCTATCTCTACATCCTCTGTTTCCCCAGCACCAACAGAAGTGTGATGAGATTAGTAGCATGCTGACCTCATCCCTACCACTCCATGTTAAGGATAACAAGAGCTCCTGTTCAAGTGTTCAAATGTCTTCTCATGAAAAGATCCAAATACATTTTAATACTAGAAGAAAGCAGTCGGCGCCTCCCCCACAGCTCCTTAGGCCATATGTTCTGCGGATTATAATTAGGGAACTCTGGCTATGGAATCTTCCTGGAGCCTTGGGCCCCAGGCAGTAGCCCCGATTGCCCCTTATTAAACTCCACCTATGAATGTGCTCATCTGAAACTGTCCTAAGACTCATTGCACTATGAGCTTTTTTGGAGCACTTGTTTGATCAGCTTTTTGAGTCAAAGCAAGAGAAGCATTTAAAACAAATAAGTAAGGGTTTGGATGAATTCTTTACCTTCCTGCCAGATCTACTTCTGACTTTGTTTTCTTCCTAAATGAAGTTATTTGGAAAAAAGTCACAAATATTAGCTGTCATAAAAAATGACTGCATGATCAAAATCAATGCAACAAAAGCCAATAAACTAAAAATGTATGTCATACTTTTCCATGTATAAGTTATTAATATTGCATGTGCTTTCTATTCCTTAGTTATCATGGTGCATATATGTAGAAATATTTTTTATAAATAGAGAGGCATATATACAGGCTTATTAGAGGGGTAGATTTAGGTTTTTCTAATCTATTTTATTTTTTTTTCAATGTAATTATATTTACTTGGTTAACATTTAATTTTTTTTTATTTTTTTTTAGACCACATGGATCAAATTAATTGATTAGTTTTCCTTGATTTAATTTATATATTTACATGCTTTACTGGGTGATTAGAAGTGAAATCTCATGATAAACCAAGACTAAATAATAACAACTAAAATTAGCAGCGTACAGCTTTAATTAAATTGTCTTCTTTATTAGCGTAATTGACCTTTGTGCCCAGTATACAAGGTTTTATTACGTCCCTTTGCATCGTTGTGCCTGGTCGGGTTTGGAATATGCAGAGATCAGTGTTTTTCTCGTCATCTACAGCATATTAATGTCACCTCATCATAGGTCATTAACTTCGCACAACTGCTCGTTAAGGAGAAGGGTTCCTGTTGAGCACAGACTTGTATTTCAGGGTTTAGGAAATGGCAGAGAGAATTTGTACCCAATTAGTTACAGGTTCGATGTGTCGTGCACTGTGCCGGAGTGAGAGAGAGAGAGGCATAATTGTGTGACAGCCTAAGAGAAGACATATTGGCTGGGATGTTAGCAAACCAGACGCTGATTTGATGGTGGCCCGAGCAGTCCATCATCTTACAGCGTGTCATAGTAACCGAGCTCTCAGGTGTCCTGTGCCCTTTATTCTTGACATGAGGTGGGAAGATTAAAGTTTATGTCGTCAGGTCTGGAAGAATACAGTAGCTGAATAATTATTCAAGAAATAGTTTTCCTGCAATCAAGAAGCCTTTCTACCTTTTCGTTTGATAGAGTGTGAAGTTATTTTAGTCCTCTCCTACAAAGTCTCTGCAGATAGAAAATTATTATTAACACAGATTTTATGATTACATAGATATTATAATTTCTACAATACTAAAATCAAGCAATAAGACTCTATTCACTCATATTACACTGTTTTGCAAGGATGTAACTATCATCCTATGGCCCCAAGCAAGTTTTCAATCAGGGCCCTACCACAACCACCAGGTTGTTACTTTGATGTTTGGGCGCTATGGCACGGCTTAGATCTATAGAGAAAACATAGAGGAAAAATGTGGAATCCAAGTGCGCTGCTGTACAGTCGACCACATAACAAGGAAATTGGTTAAGGCAAGTGGCTTTATTCAACGCGTTTCAAGGTGTATTTCTCACCCCTTCATCAGGGAAACCCTCTTGTTGTCCTGATGAAGGGGTGAGGAATATACCATAAAAACGCGTTGAATAAAGCCATTTGCATTCACTGATTTCCTTGGTATATGGTTGATTGTACAGCAGCGCAGTTGGATTCCACCATTGTTTCCTGCATTTTTTCTCTATAGACAAGCAGTGCCATAGCGGCCCAAACATCAAAGTAACAACTTGGTGTTGTGGTGGGCCCTGATTAAAAAATTGCTCTGAGGCCCATAGGATGATAGTTACATCATCTGACGTATGCATATGCAATTCTTAGAAGTCTACATAGGTCAGGGATCCAAATTCCATTAGACCAAACATGGTTTGCTAGATTTAGACTTCTGGAGAAAACAGGATACAATGTCAAACTAAGGTTTGGTTGTTGCCCTGGTGAAGGGATGAGGAATACAACTTGAAACACATTGAATAAAACCACTTGCATTCACTGATTTCAGCGCAGATGGATTCCATATATTTCCTCAGTTTTTTTCTACTATTGCTTTGGCCTGTGGATACTGCAGCAGATGTTTGGAGCTTTTTATACTTTTGTGTGTGAACAACCCTCTAAAGTGAGCAGTTTCATCCCAGCCTACCTGTCGCTATTTTTATCTGATAAGACCTTTTTGCGCTTTCTGTTGCACAGTTATTGACTTAAAGATCTACAGAGATACAGTCATGACTGAACGTGCTGGCATTTTGAAATTGTTCAAGAAAATGAAATATTTTCCCCAATACAGTAATTGCATTTAGGCTAGGATCAGATTAATGCTATTTAGGGGCTGCATTAAAAACATAGGTTTTGTCAGCATAAGCGCGGTGCTACCGCCATGGTAGCGCTGCGTTAACACTGCAAAAATGTTACCTATGGAGACGCGGCCTGTAGCGCGGCTCAACACTGCCATCTGAGTGAAATCTCCGTTATTTCCTAATGCAGAAAAGACGTTTTGAAAGGAAATAACGTGAGTTTCATCAGATGCCGGCGTTTGAGCCGCTCTATGGGCCGCTTCTCCATAGGTAAGCATTGCAGTGTTAACGCGGCGCTACCCTGTAGGTAGCACCGCGTTTATGCTGCCAAAACCTATTTTTTTAAGCAGCCCCTAAATAGCTTAATGTGGCCTTAGCCTTACACAAGTTTTGTTATAACCATGTTATTTCCTTATCTGTATGCTGGAGCAACACAAAAAACAGCAAATTACACATAATTTCACACAAAACCCCAAAAATGGACCAGAAAATAATTATGTCCCAATTTTGGACCCATATTCACATTTATTCATCATTACTTAATAAAGCCCCCTTTTTGCCTCCATACAATGATCATAATGTTCCCTTTACCCAATATAATAATTCCAATTTCAATATCATCCATTCAGTTGGGTTTGACTATTGGATAGCATGTGAATCTTTTACTCCAAACTTCTCTGTTTTATAATAATGTCCCCCATATGGCAGGTCACAATATATAGTAAAAAAGTCACATTTTATATTCATGCCTAGGCATCCTCAATTTTTATACTTTGGTGAAAAAAGGCTTTTGGTAAAATGTGAAGGTACTGTCCAAGTGAAAGGCAATGCTCAATTAAACCATGTATTATTCCATTGAAGCTGACAGTTTTATACTTTGACAATTTAATTTTTTTGCCATCTGGCTTGGAACCACATTATTGGTTTGCTCCAACCACTTGTTGTAACAAACTACAAACTGCTTGCAGAAACTATAAAATAAAAACACAGAAAAATATCAAATTTGTAAAAGTTGGTAAGCCTCTGAGCTCTGCCTTCTACTCCACTCAGGATGCTGAACTTTTGTCTATTTACAACTACTGAATAAAGTAACATAAATTAGAGGATGCCCAGGGTTATAAGAGAAAAATGATTTTTTTAGGTCACCATAGTCCCATCAACAAATTATTTTCATCTTCACATATGTATTAGTATACTCATCCAATACTCAAGAATTTCAATACTAAAAAAATCATAGTCAATTTACCCTTTACGACCAGTGGAAAACATTGTGAAGTATGATGGTTAGTAGCCCATAGGACAACTGCTAACCCAGGAGGAGCAATAGTCCTTTCCTTGGAATCAGTGGTGCTGGAGAGAAAGAGGCTATCCAGAGCCTGTGCTGTGGTCACTGCTGGGACATAGCAGGTCTGTGCAAGTCCATGGGACACATGTTCGTGCGGTCCCAGTAGGGCCCAACTGCCAAACAATTACAGTAAGGGATCATTAATGAGGGTATAGGTAGCAAGCTGACTTGATGGGATCATGAGTTGACAGAGTTGGACGAAAGCTGAAGTACTTTCCTGTAATCCTGAGGTACAGCAAAGATCCGGTGGAGAGGATATGTTTAAGGCATATTATAGTTTCAAAGCCAGCAGGAGTGAGGAGAGTATAAGTCTCCAACCTGGTATGTAGGACTTCCATCCTTGTATATATGTGCCCTATCCTGGGATTCTTCCTAATTTATATATCCCCCCTTCTGCTACTGTTCTCTAAAGCATTAAAGAAAACAATACAAAAAGAAAAACATTCTTCTTACCTTCCCTCACTCTCACAACAAATGGCGTCCTCCCCTGTAGTCTGCCCAGAGGCCACAGCTGACATAGGCGTGCTTGCTATGGTGATGAATAGAGATGCCTGGCATGCGGACATCAACTGCTGGCCTCGAATTGGCTGGCAGCATGTATTGAGATTCAAGGACGCAACATGTCTCTGTGCCACAGTAGACTTCAGAACATTGTGCATCATCGGATTCACATCATCATCATCATCAGGATCTGAAGGCCCCCTCAAGCTCAGGCCCAATCACAGTCGTGCTCTCTGTGTGACATCAGTCGTTGTGCCTGAAGAAGTCACTTTACCATATTTACTATTATCTATATTTAGACATTTTACATTAGGGACCTAGAAATGCCACCTCCTTCAATTTGTGACAGATGCAATCTGAAATTTCAGAACACATATCCTCAGGAGAGGAACAGAGCAATAAAATGTTTACAGATTACAATAGTATTTTCATATGATTTTGGGATTTGACAGAGTGAGAACAGTGTGTTCCTACGCTGGTATACACCAGTTGCATCATGATGGTGCCAAACCTTCATTAACACAGTCTGAGAAATGAGATAGACACAATATACTTGATTTATGTTGAACGTTCATTATTAGCAAATATTCAATATCATTTTCCACTTCAACATGCTCATTATACGTGACTGAAAATGCTGTCAACTGCTAAACCGTTCAGAAAGAGATTGTAGTGACACAAAGCTCGATGTCTGGGATGTTTGTTGATATTTTTAGAAAGTTCTGAATAAGTATTTAAAGAGTCATCACTCAAACACTTAACCAAAAGTACAAAAAAGTTTTAAAAATTGAAGTTTTTCTTTATGGTAGCAGGTTTTTATTTTCTCAACGACACCAGAAAATTAAAATCTGAAATGTAATAGGTTGGCTTGTATGGCGATGACTCACGGCCACTTTACACGTCCCAACGTCGGTCCGATATTGGGCTCCGACGCCGTGGGAGCGCGCTTTTTCGGGCCAGATTTTCAAGATCGCATCGGAGATTTACACAGCACGATATCGGCGTACAACGCACCAGCGATGTCTACGCCCCCATTGTACGGCCGACCCAGGAACGACCATTTAACATGAGAGTGAATAGGGGATGTTGTACTGCACATCGTAGTTGGGCTGTACACAGCACGATCCTGCTCCAACCTCCATCCAATATCGGGCCGTTGGAGAGCACGCTTATTCGATCCCTGATATCGTTTTGGCGTCGTCCGTGCATCGTATTGGACGTTTAAACTATACAACACACGAACGATATCGGGCCAACGCACGAACCACGTGACTTTTGGTCGGAGTTGGACGCCGATATCGGGACGTGTAAAGTGGCCATCAGGATGTTAGACTGCTTCATGCAAAGCAGATACTGGCTTTGTTACATACAGTGCCTTGAAAAAATATTCATACTTGTAAACTTTTCCACATTTTTTCACAATATTTTATTGCCATTTTTTGCAATATGCCAACACAAAGTAACACGTATTTGTAAAGTGTAAAGGAAATAATGCATGGTTTTCTAAATATTTTAAGAATGTAAAACTGAAAATTGTGATGTGCATTTGTCTTCAGGCCCCTGTAGTCTGAAATTCCCAAATACAATCCTGAGTGACCTATTTTGTCCAGATGTAGCCTAATTAGTAAATTGAGCCTACCTGAGTGTAATTTATTCTCAGTATAATTACAATTGTTCTATGAGGGCTTCAAAGCTTTGTTTAAGAACAATAGGGATCAAACAGCATCATGAAAACCAAGGAACACACCAGAAACGTCAGGGATAAAGTTGTGTGGAAGAGTAATGCATGCTTAGGTTATAGATAAGCTCAGACTCAGGACATCTCAAGGAACTCTATAAATGCCAGTATCAAAAAATTTTAAATGGACAGTGCTCTTTGATCTGCGCACACTGCATACAATGAGCCGAACTGAAACTCCATGGGGTAAAAAATGGTGCCTTTATTCTCAACGTATTTTGAGCGCTTCCATGCTTCTTCATCAGGAGAGCAACCACGTGGTTGCTCTCCTGATGAAGGAGTGTGGAAACACTCAGAAAAATGTTGAGAATGAAGGCACCATTATCTTTTAGCCCTTGCAGTTTCGGTTCATTGCATGCAGTGTGCGCAGATCAAAGAGCACCGTCCCTTTAGGATTATTTCTACAGCCACAATGATTACGTGGAGTGTGGTCTAGCAGCAACTGCAACACGTGTATACACCGGTTGTGGGTCTCACAACCGCACAAGGTGAGCAATGACATAAGGATAAGACGCTATTGCGCTTTTGTTTCCCTTTTTCCTGTTTTAGTATCAAAAAATTGAATGAGTACACTCCACCTGCAAACCTACCAAGAAATAGCCATCCACCTAAACTGACTTCTCAAGTAAGAAGAGCATTAATCAAAGAAGTAGACAGGAGGCATATGGTTACTCTGCATGAGTTGCAGAAATTCAAAGATCAGGTGGAAGAATATGTCCACAGGACTACTAATAGTCATGTACTAAACTAATCTGGTTTTATAAAAGAGTGGCAACAAGAAAACTATTTTTGAAAGCAAGCAATAAAAAGTCCTGTTTGCAGCTTGCAAAAAAACAAGAAGGGGACTTAGCTAGACTTAAGCCTTGGCTTCGGGACACAATGCAGTGACCTATTGCTGTGAGGTAAGTTCCCTTCCCATCTGAGCCACAATTCGGCTGGTCTCTCTACAAATGCTGATGGTTCTCTTAACTTTGCTTTTCTTCCCTTAATTTGCTGTACTCAAGTATTTATCATTTTCCTATTTTGTCTCTGTTCTATCACATCTTGGGTGGAGCTATTTAAACTTATCTTGCACCTGTCTTCTTTGCTGGCTATATTTCCAGGTGAATAGGTGGCTAAAGTTCCAGCTCCTCAGCTAGGGGATTATCCTGCATGGTAAAACTGTTATTTTCTCAATCACAAATCTGTGAGCTATGCCTCTCCATGCACCCCTTCCTTTTCTCTTCATTTAGGTGTCTGGGAAATTTCAGGTATTCTAATTTTATCTTAGTCCTGTTAATTTTCCCTCAGTCTATCCTTTGTGTGCATGTGTTAGTTTTTACCCTGGGTACTTGTGTGCCCTGCACGCTTCTCTCTCTCTTTGTTAGGATTGTGTTGCAGCCTCCCTTATGGTTCCTCAGGAGGTACAAAAAAACCCTAATGGTCATTCAAGGTGAATGGTGATCCAAGTAGTTAGTTGTCTGGTTAGGATTTTTCTACTTTGTACAGTAACCAGTTTGGTGCAGGTACTGTGTTTCCCCTAGTTAGACTTTCTCTCTTCTATTACCTGTGTGAGTGTGTTTTAACATCTGAAAGAGAGACTGTCATGGGCAACAGTGACGTTGAAACAATAAAAACAACAACACAGACAAGACTACCTTTTGTACATACTTATCATCCCATCATGCCCAGAATACAACATCTCATCAGAAAGAATTGGAACCTATTATCTAAAGCACACCCAAAGATAGAAACTTTCCAGAATCAACCATTGATGTGCACAAGGAGGCCCACGAACATGAGGGATCAACTCATCAGGGCTGACATAGGTTCACCAAGACAATCGTTGACAAGAACACTCACAGGGGCACATAGAATGGGTACATTTCCATGTTTAGGTTGTCTTAGCTGCTCTAACGTCATTAAGGGAAGTGAAATCATACACCCACGGACAGGCAAGACCTACAAGGTCAGAGGCTTCTATACCTGCGACACTAACTTCATGGTCTATCTCATTAAGTGCCCCTGCTGCCTACTTTACGTTGGGGATACTACACAAGCCATCAGAGACAGGATGAAGAGCCATAAATCCACAATACGCACTGAAAAAACATGGTTGCCGTTGCCGCACCATTTTGTAGAAGCTAAACATAATGTGGCCCAACTTAGGTTTCAGGTCATAGAGCAAGTAATCTTACCATCCATGCCAAAATCAGAAACCAAATGCACTTACAGGACGCAGTCAGAGCCCAAATGTTGGGTAGCTTTTGGGTAGCGGTTGGGTAGCTTTCAGACACTCTGCATCATATGTATCAGTGTGAATGGTGCTCTATGTAGGCCTAGTGTATGCATGGCAGCTCGCCTCCCACATCTTGCTGGTAGAGGTGATTTATCAGCCTGCAGCTGGGCTTGCTCCACATTTGGGCTCTGACTGCGTCTTGTAAGTGCATTTGGTTTCTGTTTTTGGCATGGATGGTAAGATTTTTTGATGCTGCTTTTTTCTAGTAGTTTTTGTACAGTTTTGTTGGGACTGATGAGCATGGGATTCCGTGACGTGGATCATCAGCTTAATTGTCTTGGGCCAATACATGAACCAAAATCCCATTTATAAAGGTTTTTTATTTATCATATAAAAAACTTTTGCACTTTTTTATCCATCCAGGGTGCAGTTGGGCCCATAATGGCGCCATTCATCTAGTGGTGCAGAAGCATCGTACTGTGCGGCCCAATGCTCAGGCAACGGAGCGGTTGGGTAGCTTTCAGACACTCTGCATCATATGTATCAGTGTGAATGGTGCTCTATGCAGGCCTAGTATATGCATGGCAGCTCGCCTCCCACATCTTGCTGGTAGAGGTGATTTATCAGCCTGCAGCTGGGCCTGCTCCACATTTGGGCTCTGACTGCGTCCTGTAAGTGCATTTGGTTTCTGTTTTTGGCATGGATGGTAAGATTTTTTGATGCTGCTTTTATTCTAGTAGTTTTCATAGAGCAAGTCCCCAGACCAAGACGATGGGGTAATCACATTAGATTGCTTAAGAAAAGAGAAACCTATTGGATACATACATTGGACACACTGACACCTAAGGGACTCAATAGGGAGATTGAGTGGCTTAACTAAATTTCTTGTTTCAGACCAATACCTAGTTGTCCTTGGTCGTTTCAAAAGCGTGATAGACAATGTGGTAAGATATCTCAACATAACCCCTATAGAATTCTACAAGTTTCCTTTTTCCATTTATTACTTTATTTTTCCCTGCAATTATATGGCTTGGACCCCGTAACAGCCTGTGTTATAGGAGTGTGTGACATAAACCTATGTTGGATTTGTAAGATATTTGTTGTAACTACATATTTTTGTTTAAGTCATCATATAAGTTATATGCTAATTCAACACAAAATATGTTTTATATAAATCCTTACATATGTACAATTTGTGATGACAACTAGAGTTACTACATGTGGTCTCTATATACATCACCCTAACCAGCACATAGGTCACGGATCATACACCAACAAGACACACACACAGCACATGATCTATTATCTATAACCAGGTCCAACCATACAACATGCTACAGTGCTCAAAACAGGGTACTTATCAAGTATACACAATCCACAGTGCCCCTTAAACTGGACCACAGCATTTTTAATCTAATTTGTGCTCCTAACAGCGCTGCCCGCAGTCATGGCAACGCTGTATAACAAAAACATAGGCACTTCCGGTACATAGCGGGTTGTGTTCCACGGCACATGCGCGAACTCCGGAGTTCACTTCCGGTTCACGGGCTGGCGGGACACGCAATAAAAGGGCGGAAGCCCTCATAACACACCAGCTTCTGCCACAAGCATGGACCGTGCTGGCCCACTCTCTCGCCTGCTGCAGGATTCCATATCAATAAGCTAAGTACCCATTCCTCTGTGATAATAAGCTAAGTATTTTCTTTTTCACCACACAGCTGAGATATATTTATCCAATAGAAACCCAGGGACATTACAGTACCTGGCATTGAGGGGGACAGGCTCTAAACCTCCACCACTATAAACACGGTACAGATGAGACATATAGATTTAAGGGGACAAACATGTGAATATGAAAAACATCTAATATGTACATATATCCATAGGCTATAAGCACTGCAAATTGGGACTAAACAGGACAGTACACATAAGTCTGGACATATCAACATCTTGTAAGGTAATAACACACCTGTTATTATGGCCACACAACGTTCACATGACTTAACTAAATACATATACACATTTCCAGACAGATCTATATGTAAAAAAGCTGAAACCTATATCCCAAGCGGCATCACTGAATTACCAGTTCAGAAGGTAAATTAAGCCTATAACGACAGTGCACTGATACCACAAATACCCCTGCTTCACATGATAACCTTTTTTCCATAGATCAACAAATTCTCTAAACATACCACCATACCTAGCCAATATTCCATCCAACCCAGCCTTACCCTCTCACTAGGACCCACAGGTAACCAGTCAAGCCATTCAATACCACCTTCCCTTGCCACACAATTTTTTGATACTTGTCTTTTCCCCTTATCTCAGTCTTTTTCTCAGTCTTTTACAAGTGTCTCATGTAATATAAAGCACAAAGAATGCCTGTTCATTTCAGCTATCATAAGTGACTGAGTGTTAATCCTGTAAATAATGTATATATGTAGACAGATATATACCTCACTTTTTCACTGTAAATATTCTCACTTGCTGTCACCTCTCACCCTGTATATGTCTTCAAATAAATCACTTGATAAGCAACTATTCATGACTCGATGAGTGCTTGGATCTCTCTAATAATAGACTGAGGATCGCCGATCCTTTCCACAACAGCACCATCATAACAATAAGGATTGAGTGCTGGTCATTAACGACTACCCAGCACATTCAGAACACTAGCATGTGGATGAACTTGCTCTGGTCAGATGAGACCAAAGTAGAATTATTTGGACAATATTGAAAATGCTTTGGGAGCTAGAAAACTAACACTTCACGTCACCCTGAAAACACCATTCCCACCATCAAACATGGTGGAAGAGGATGAAAAAATTTGAGACTAAGGCAAAGGTTCACCTACATTAAAACAATGACCCTAATGTTGAGGATGTTAGACCTACCAAGTGAGGTGAATCCGCTAAGATCAAGGTCTGAGTGGGCACACGGGTCACAGGCTTTGGTGCAGCAGGCAGGTGAGGCATATTGGAAATGGGAAGCACAACTAAATGCTGCAGGTTTGAAAACTCTTTTTCTTCCTATAAACTACAAATTACAACCAGTTCTCACATTTCCTAATAGCTCAGTGTGTTATTAGGGTTATTCCCAGGTGAATGGTCGTTGGTTTTAATTGAGGAACAGCCAGAAGCTTTCCCAAGAAAAGAGAAAAAAAAGCCATCCAGCCCATCACTAGTGGTCTCTCAGTGTAGAAAATTGCCAAAAGGCATCATATGGGTACCATGACAGTTGGAAGAATACAAAATGAAGTTTATCCATTCAGAAGTGAATAGATGGCTATTCAGGCAAAATATAGAGTACAGTATGCTTTGTAATATTGAGATAACAGATGCCCAGAAAGCACCATTAGACCCACGTTATACAAGTCTGGAATAATGGCCCCAAAAAAGGTGAATAAACCTACACTTAAATATTGCCATAAGAAGTGTTGCTATAAACTATCCAGCAGTACAATGACCCAAAGCAGATCGATAATCACCCAGGATCATGCTGGGCCATCTGCAAAGCCCTACGTATTACACAATAAAGTTAAGTGTACCAGAGGGAGTGATAGAAAGCATGGGTTTGGAACAGATGTTTAACAATACCCCCTTAGATCCCTCCCAGGAAGTTTGTAATGGCAGAAAGCTGATGCTTAGCATGATATTTTCTGATTCACATTGGTGAATTTAAGTTGTTTATCCTTTCCAGTTAATCAAGTAGAGAATATTCTGAAAACCTTTTTACAGTCCAGAAATAGTAGATCTCTTGCTTTGTGCCAGAATCCGAAGTTGGAGCAGAGACAGTCTTGAGTACAGGATAGGACCTATTGAGGACCAGAGGATGTTGAAGAGAGATGTGAAAGGCATTAGGAATTCTTAGAGTGGATGGTAGTTTAAAGGGAATCTGTCAGCAGATTTTTGCTATGCAATCTTACGACAGTGTACTGTAGGGGTTAAACACAGATTTCAGCTTCATGCTGTTGTTTACCTGTAATGTTTGTTATGGCAACAGGAGATTTTTATTTCTGGACTAAACTGTCTCCTGCCTGTTAGTCCAACATGCTCCCTGTTGTGATTGACAGCTCACTGTCTATAAAAATTGGACATAAAGAGCCTGGTGTTGGGTTGCATTGCTAAATCTAAAAATACTGATTGTGTCATAATTGCTGTATCCAGGATATTAAGTGATTACTTATTGGGTTCAGTGTCTCTTTACTTATATCATCCTGCTCTCAAATCTGGTAGCCAAAACCTGCTGACAGAAGGTGAGCAGGTTTTCTTGTTCAATACGTTGGTATAGGCCAATGAACCTAGGTGCCAATTTAATGCAAGGAGTCTTCAATCTGATGACTTTTTCTGGAATGTCATATCTTCTCCTTGAGTGATGTTGGTAACATGTTGGCAGTGTCTGTTGGCACTCTCTTTAACTCTTGCTTCAGCTGATTTAGCTTGTACTTTAGTTTAGATGTCACAGATGTCCTGATAGATGATATTTACAGCAGGAAATAGGCTTTGTGCTGGAACAGGCAGAGGGAGGTCCTTGGCCAAACATTGTAACAAATAGAAATCTTCCAAAAAACTATAAAACAGAAGCAAAATCCATTATCTTGTTGACAATTGGAAAATATTCATAAACACTTTTTCATGGACTGATTAATTCTGTTAAAAAGATCAGACAGCTGAATGGCACTTCACCCTAGTACTTTTCTTAAGTCAGTCTGCCCATTACTTTGGAGGTGATAGGCTATGATGAAGTCTCAGGAAATTAGTTTGAAAGGGCTTATTCATCCCTCCTTTCCAATCATCCAAGTGTTTATCTACCACTGAACTTCGCTCTATAGGTAGTCCAAATGGAGACTAGATGTCAAGGATTTCATAGCACCTCAGTGTCAGTAGTTCAAACCCTCTCATCAAACACCTCTCAGACTCTTCCATATCCACAATCTCCTTGGGCTAAGATCATGAGCTTTTTAACTGACCTTTCTGAAGCAAATGAGTATGCAACTATCTGGATTATAGTAGAATTATTCTCCAAAATGTCTCACTTTGTGCCCTTAGGCTAGGGTCATATTTGTGTTATGACCTTAGCCTGACGGAAGCACTAAAAACATAGCCATGCAGGCATAGCGCATAACGTTAACGGCAGGTACCTGATTCTCCCAGTTGCCGTGGTGATGGTGGCAAACTGGGTAGTAAAGGGGTTAAACCTGCTGTTCTCTTTGGATCTACTATACACTTATAATGTTCCGGTCATTTTTTACCGGACCTATTAAAGTCTTGATTTTCAGCTATTTTAAGAGTTTTATTTGAATACTTGTTGCATTATTATACTGTATGTGAACATGTTTGTTCATAAACAAATGAGAAATGAAATCAAAACTTCAAATTTGGTCATTTTTGACTGAACAGAACAGCAGGGTTAATGCCAATTATGTATTGCCAGCTGGCACTAAGCCCGAGGTTCATAATGTTATACCCGGCCATTAGGAATGTCTAAGTAAACAGTAAATAATACACCACACCATGAAATGTAATTTATTTGGAAAAACAATGCAATCACAAGCCTTTTTCATCTTTATTACTCCCACAGAAACCATCCAAAATGCTATCATGACAGGACTGAAACTGACTGATTTTCAGCTACAGCTGTGAGCGGTGTGATGTCACAGTCAGGTAAAACTACAGCAACGTGGCTGAGCTCTGACTTGTAATAAAATTGTTTTAAAAATAAATTAAAAAAAACACCATTACAAATGGCTCCTCTTTTGCCCACAAAATGAAACAATAAAAATATACACATTTTATATCAATGCTTTCATAAAAGTCCAATCTATTAAAATATTAATTAAATTAACTCAATTAGTAAACAGCATAACAAAAAATTGAAATACCAGAATTATGCCATCACAACACTGCAATAAACTGCAATAAGAGGCAATCAAAGCATTGCATCTACCCTAAAGTGATATAAGTAAAAATCAGCAGCTCAGGGCACAAAAGAATTAGCCCCATATTGCAAAAATTGACAGAAGAGCGGGTCTCGGAAAATAGCGAAAAAGGTAAAAAATTTTTTTTTTTTTTTTTTTTTTTTTTACAAATTTCTATCTGGGCTCACAATACAATCCATACCAGTATGTCTTTGAAGAGAAACTCTTGCAGACATGGAAAGAACATGCACTCTCTTTGCAGATGTTGTCCCTGGTGGGATTTGAATGCATGACATTAGGTTATAGCGCTAAGAACTCAGTCAGCATACTGCTCAATTTATTGCCTTCAATGTATCTGCAGCACCGCTATACTGTACAATCTGCTTCAATTTTATCTGTAAGACTAAATTTTACCAAAGCTGAAGCTTTTCTGTAGAAAGTATATCACTAAATATGCCCATAACAAAATAAAATATGCCGGAGAACTAACATAATATACAAAACTGAAAGAAAGGGAATAAACATTTAAAGATCTTGACATTTCAAAGGTTACTGGCCAATTCCTCCAGAACAAGAAAAGACAAAGAACCCTACTAGATTAATGAGGTTATATAGTTTTATTGAATTATTACGAAATATGGCTCCACTGTAGAAAATTCGCTGTCAGCAAAACTAATTTTCACAGATTTGCAGGTCTCTAGTGCCATATATTACAATAGTTGTGTAGTTGTGTGCTGAAGAGCAACTGCCAACATTCTGGATATCGTACCTTGACGAGGACTGGTGACAGCAGCATAAGACCACATTTAGAATTGCTACTGTCACCTTAGAACAGAAATCAAGACATCATACACACAGGTTTATAATGAAAAATACTTCCATATATTATGATTCTTAATCTTCGCTGCACCATACAGACAGTTGGATAAGAAATATTCTAACCCCATTCAACCATATAACATGGCACAACTTTTTTTATTGAGTATAGATTATTAATTAAATCTCTTAGACCTGATGAGGCTGATTTACTTAAGAGAGAACTGCGGGGAGAGGAAATGTTTTTGTACTGTCCCTGCCCTCCTACATGATGAAGCTAAGCTGTACTGTACACTACAGTTCTAGGATGTTTTTATCACTGATAAATCAATAAAATACTATCTGCTCCTCAGCACCACCCCTCCCCTATGGGACAAAACATCACATAACAGATTCAGCTTCAAGTTGCTGCCAAGAACAGGGGTGTGGGGAGGGGCCATGACCACCAGGGGCTCCAAACTTATTCTGCATTCTAGCCCCCTCATACGTCTAGCTAGTGTAATGCACAGGGGGCATGGCATGAGTGTGGCCACAGGGGGCTTCATGCTCATTCTACATTCCAGTCCCCTCATACTTCTAGCAAGTTTACAAACAGAAGGCATGGCCAAAAGCCCCGTGCACTACATGTCAACCCCTAATTTATGCCAACAACACACTATATGCCTGCTGTATGTATCGCACAACTCTTATGAGCTGAGTGACAGTGTGTCAGTTTGTGCATCTGGCAGTCTCACTCAAGAGAGTTCTGCAAAACATACAGCAGGCATACAGAGTGGGGGTGGCATGTAGTGAGCGCATGGAGCTGGCGGTCATGCCACTGCTATGCCTTCCTGTTGAATCTTCTCTATGACATGTTGTCCTATAAGGGAGGGATGAGGGCTTAGGAGCAGATATAATTTTATTGATTTATACGGTAAGTGATATAAACATCCAAGAACTGCAGTGGACAGCTCTGCTTCATAGTGTATGGAGGAAGGAACAGTACAAACATTTTTTGTCACCTCAAAGTTCCCCTTTAACATCATAGTCCATGTCAGGATGACTATATATTCCTTTTCAGAGGATTTTCTACCCATCTATCCTGGCTGAAAGTCCCTCTTCCCTGCTGTTTATGAAATCTCATTCTGCCCAGTACAAGTTACGGCTGTCATTCAGGCTGCGTTAAGGAGACAGAATACGCATGGACTTTTGAGCTCACTCTTTCTCAGCTCGTATGTTGCAACCAAGCATTTTATAGCTCTCCAAACGTTTCTGGCCAATTTTGGTTTTGTTTTGCTTGTGGATTTCAAAAATAGTATTTGACAAGGTCTTTGATAACCAAAATATGGCGTCCGGGAAGTCTCGCCATTTTGGAAGAAACATGTCGCCGGGATGGAGGAGTGGAGCCAAGATGGTGGGGACAGCGGAGCTAAGATGCTGCGGCGGCGACGGCAGGGAAGACGATGGGTCGGTGGTAAGTATAGCAGGCAGAGTGCATGGGGGTATGAGTGGGGGTATGAGTGTGGAGGTGCTGAGTGAGGAGGGGGGCTCAAGGAGAGTGGAAGGGGGGAACGTGTGTGTGTGGACGTGGCAACTGAGGGTGGCGTGTGTGATGGGAAGTATAGTGTCGGGGGGGTGTGAAGGAGTGGGGAGTTTGACCGGAGTGTGTGTGCGGCTTGTACCGATGGTGGGAGTGGGGCTTTGGAAGCCCGCTCCTGGCAACGGGCGGCCATATTGGAACACCCAGGGCGGGTGTGCAGGCAACTTCAGTCAGGATGTGACGTAGCATACCGTTACATCCTGACGGAAGTAGCCTTAGGGTTTTATTATAACAGATATGGGCCATGTATATAGATACACCTAAATAAAATGAGAATGGTCGGTGATATCAACTCCCTGTTTGTGGAACATTAGTATATAGGAGGAGGAAAACGTCTCCAGTTGGGTGGTGGCCATTTTGAAGTTGACCGTTTTGGATCCAACTTAATTTTTTTCAATGGGAAGAGGGTCATGTGACACATCAAACATATTGTGAATTTCATAAGAAAAACAATAGTGTGTTTGGTTTTAACATAGCTTTATTCTTTCATGAGTCATTTACAATTTAACTTTGTTTACAGCCATTGACATGTCGCAGAGGTTAACACGTGAGGAGTGGATAGAAATTGTGTTGATGTCTGGTGAACGCAGTACCCAGGTCATTACAGCAGATTTCAATGCAAGACCACCCTTCTCCCATGCTACAGTTAGCAAAGTGCTTGCCAAATTTCATGAATCAGGTTCAGTGTTGGAGTTGTCAAAATGTGAATGCAAGAAAACTATCACTAATGAAGAAACATCAGTAGCTGTCCTAGCTTCATTCAGCTGTAGCCCACAGTGTAGCACTCGCCGCATGTCACTGAAGAGTGGCATCAGTCGAACATCCCGTCTGAAAGGGATATTCTGAAATTGCTACATGATTCAGATATCCAGTGGCATTGAGGTTTCCATTGATGAAGAATGGCCCCACTATCTTTGTACCCCATATATCACACCATACCATCAATTTTTGTGTTCCAATAGTCTTGGAGAGATCTATCCACTGTACGTTAGTGTCAGGCCAATAGCGGTGGTTTTGTTTGTTAACTTCACCATTCACAAAATAGTTTGCCTCCTCACTCATCTGAAGGCAATTGTCTATGCTGTAAAGATACGAGATGTGCAGCATCTGAAACAACGGATACTGGAAGCCTGTGCTAGCATTTCTTCTGCAGTGTTGCTATCAGTGTGTCAAGAGTGGGAGGATAAGGTTGCATTGACAATCCAACACAATGGGCAGCACTTTGAACACATTTTATAAGTGGTCATAAACTTGTAAATAACTCATTAAATAATAAAGTTATGTTAAAACCAAGCACACCAATGTTTTTGTTATGAAATTCTCAATACATTTGATGTGTCATATGACCCTCTTCCCATTGAAAAAAATAAAGTTGGATCCAAAATGGTCAACTTCAAATGGCCGCCATGGTCACAATCCATCTGGAAAAGTTTTCCCCCTCCCATATACTAATGTGCCACAAACAGGAAATTGATATCACCAATCATTCCTATTTTATTTAAGCGTATCCATATAAATGGCCCACCCTGTATAATATATAAAGCTGAGCGTATGTACGTGTGTTTATATACCCTACCCACTCCATATAGCAGTGCCCATCCTACATAGCTACGCCCACTAATATAGCCATGCTCAATCAGCACAGCTCTCCCCACTACACATTGCCACACCCACTACACATAGCTCTGCCCCTTCTGTTAGCCCCATCCCTTTATTGTGATGTCACAATAGAAAGTAGAATGTTAGCCTATAAAATTCCATGTCACTGCCTAATTATTAGATCATAGTGATCATAGTATCCTACAAACACTAATGCCCCATAATAAAATGAATGTGACTGGACGATGACTGGATGATAGTCGTCACACGCTAAGAGAAAAGCTAAGCAAGACTTACAGAAATGGAAGAAAGGGAGGCAAGATTTGCAGACATAAAGACCATAGCTGCTTTCTTAAGGGCCAGTGAAATGGCCATGCCCTCAGGACTATATGGAGAGGTGGAGCTATGAAGGGGTGGGGCTATACATATGGATGGCACTATGAAGGGGCAGGACTACCAGGAGGGGTGTGGCTAGACATGAGAACTATAGCTGCTTCCTCAAGGGCCACTGAAATGGCCATTCCCTAAGGACTATATGGAGGGGTGGAGCTATGAAGGGGCATGGCTATACATAGGGATGATGCTATGAATAGGTGGGGCTAACAGGAGGGGTGTGGCTATGAAGGAGTTGGGCTACTGGGAGGGGGCAGGGCTATTATACATAACAGGCAAAAAGGAGGATTCAGGCAGCACTCACCGGGTTTTCTGAAGTATTCTTTTATTCCCTCATAGGGTTACATGTGCAGAGAGGGAAGGGGGGTGCAGAGTCAGACAACAGTCGGCTGTTTCACCCGACTGTTGTCCGACTTTGCATCCCCTTCCCTCCCTGCTAGTGATGGGCAAATCCTAAATTACTCGGAATCGCTTGACTCTAGCAAGTCCGAGCCCAGGACTCGCTACTCGTTGCGAGTCTAGCGAGTCCAATGTTAATGAATGCGGAAGCGAGTAATAGCGAGTAGTGTGAGATTTACAAATCGCAGATGTGTCTCGGAAGCTTCAGCCTGAAGCAATCCTAGTTTTGTCATTTATTGGCATTAGACTCGTTTACTTTGTAAGTAATCGCTGGGAAACCCGCACAGATAAGAGTCCTGTCTGCTCAGTGTGCTGGCTGCCAGCTCCAGGATCCTAGAGCCTGCCTGCTGCCTGATGTAGCAGTGCTGAGATTGTTCTCAGTCTGCTCATTCCCTGTGTACAGACATGAATGTCTGTGCACAGAGATGATGTAGCAGAGCTGAGATTGTTCTCAGTCTGCTCATTCCCTGTGCATAGACATCTATATCTATGCACAGGGGATGTAGCAGAGAGGACATCGCGTTTTGGACTGCGTCGGACGGAAGATGATTTTTTTAATTAAAGATGGAGTCCCTAATGGCTTTTTTTTTTATTTCTAATAAAAAATTTTCTTTGTGTTGTGTTTTTTTTAAAACAATTTAATAGAAATTCATGGCGGTCATGTCTAATATTGGCGTGACCGCCATAAATTTCGGGCTTAGGGCCAGCTGATAATACAAAGCTGGCCCTAACCTCTTTATTACCCAGCGTGCCACCGCTACCAGGGCCGCTGGAAGAGCGGGGTTCAGCGCCAGAGGATGGCGCTTCAATGAACGCGCCATCTTCTGGGGCGGCTGCGGGCTGCAATTTGCAGCGGGGGGTGCCCAGAAAGCTTGGGCATCCCTGCACTGCGGATTCCAGCCCCCAGCTGCTTAGCTGTACCTGGCTAGACATAGAAATTGCGCGGAGCCCCACGCATTTTTTTTAATTATTTCATGAAATTCTGAGATTCTGACTCTGACTCTGAGACTCTGACTCTGAGACTCTGACTCTGAAATTCATGAAATAATAAAAAAAAAATGCCCTGGTGGCGGTAGCACGCTGGGTAATAAAGGGGTTAATACCAGCTTTGTTATACAAGCTGGTATTAAGCCCGAGATTCTTAATGTCAGGCCACGTTTGACCCAGCCACTAAGAATCTCCAATAAAGGATTAAAAAAACACAACACAGAGAAAAATTTTTATTTGAAATAAAAAAAAAAGCCATTAGGGACTCCATCTTTAATTAAAAAAATCCTCATCCGTCCGACGTAGTCCAAAATGCGATGTCCTCTCTGCTACATCCCCTGTGCATAGATAGATGTCTATGCACAGGGAATGAGCAGACTGAGAACAAACTCAGCACTGCTACATCATGTCTGTGAGCAGGCGGGCTCTAGGACCCTGGAGCTGGCAGCCTGCACACAGAGAAGACAGCTGGACTCGGCTCGCAATGTAACAGCAGTTACTTTGCGAGTTTCCCTGCTATCACTGGCACAGTAGCCGAGTCTAATGCAAACAATGGCAATCCTAGTTTTGTCAGCGTTTCTGACAAAACTAGGATTGTTATTGATTTGCATTGGACTCGTGCGAGTAATCACTGGGAAACTCGCAGAGTACCGAGTCCTGCGAGTCCCTTACTACTCGCCGAGTAACGAGTCCTAGCGAGTAGATTCGCCCATCCCTACTCCCTGCACATATAACCCTATGAAGGAATAAAAGAATACTTCAGAAAAACCGGTGAGTGCCGCATGAATCCTCATTTTTGCCTGCATTATAGACTTATGCTTAGGCTGAGCAACACTGGTACACACCTGCTGTAATTCCAATAGAGGAGCTGATCAGCCTTGTTGGACTTTGTGCCCCGATTTCACCCTCTTTTTTGCTATTATACATACATACATTACCATAAATGGGTGATATTACCATATTACCATCTATGAGTGACATTACATATATGGGCATTACGCCCAGGCAATGCTGGGCTCTACAGCTAATATATATATATATCCGAGTGTGGTGTCTTTTACATGGGGATATTTCAGTTTAGGATTTCCGGTTTCAGCAGTCATAACTGTAAGCTATGTATTCAATGTACTAAACAACAGGTGCTGAGGAGAACTTCTGACCTAAGAGAACCATGCACCATCTGTACACAGATTAATTTATGAGAACTTCTTTGTATTATTGCCATTGTATGTCTTGTCGAATCATCTAACATTAATTTATAATAAAAAAAGTTACTGCCCAATACTCAGGTTCATTCTTTTTTAATTGGATTTTGGCAGGCTTCCCTATGTACTCTTTAGAGCTTGACAAGCCAAAATATAAGCAAATAATTTCATGGCATGAGATGAGACACTGGCAATCTGTTATGACTTGTGGTGCTGTGACTTGCCTAGAAAGGTGTTTTTTGTCTTTGAAATAATATGTTAGTATGATTTCTGTTCAGTGACATTTGTGTCACCCTCTCATTTTCTAGCAACCTAACAAATACAACACAAAACAAGAATACCATGTCCAGGTCCAGGGAGTTGCTGAGAACAGTCAACACACATAAAACATAAAAGCTATGTTGTCTCGGGCAGGGAGTGAAGCATCGGGCAGCGGGGGAGCAAAGGACCGGGCGGAGGAGCATGCATCAGATGAGTGATTGCTTAAAAGCCGGCAGATTTTTACCGCCAGCTTTTAAAATCATGCACCCCTTTCAGCCCTTTCCTCAGCCCCCAAACAACTTTGTAGGGTCAGCAGCATAGTTCTGGCATTTCCCATTGACTTAAATTGTACTCGCCATGTAACAGAAGTAAAACTCGCGAGCACCAAGTATCCCGAATACCTGTACTATTCTGCGAGTAGCGAATAGTAACGAGTATACTCACTCATCCCTACTGATAGGGAATTTTGTGAGCCCCCGTGAGCACAGTTATGTTAATCTACAACATTGTGGAATATTTTGGGACTATATTAGAAATGCATAATAACTGAATATTTCTAATATATAAAACTAACTGTATGTGTGTGTGTATGTATGTATGTATGTTTGTGTATGTATGTGTATGCCAAGTGGCTTGCAGTTACTTCATAGCAGTTAACTAATATTCATCCTCTCTTCTCTTCATACAGGTAATATTCCAACACTGCATGCGGTCATCTGCATTTGCAAAACTGGACTTCCAATCTCACTGTAGCACTGCGTGTTAAATCTACCTGTGCCTGCTGCCTGACCTCCATTGTAATATCAGTCTGACAAATTTACCTCTGCATTTATTGTAAACTCTCCTATGTCATCTGTATGCATTATATTCTTTACTCACCAGTATATGACTATTTCCCACATTGTAAATGTTATCTTGTTGGATGTGTGATAGTGTGGAGGCAGCTTTGCCTAATGTCTGATCTGTGGCCTTTCATCATCTATATATTCCCTGCTGTGAGGAACAGCTGCTAATTACCTGATACCATGTGACTTCCCACAATCCCCCTCACCTGATTCTTTAGGGTGCCATATAAATTTAGCATATATGCAAATTTGCACTTCACTAAGGAAGTTGAGAAACTTCAGTGCCACATTTAAGCAGTTTCCTCAAAGTCA
The DNA here is from genome assembly GCA_033576535.1 of Allobates femoralis. Lineage (NCBI taxonomy): Eukaryota > Metazoa > Chordata > Amphibia > Anura > Aromobatidae > Allobates > Allobates femoralis. Next base: position 104,583,474 of record JARQOC010000004.1, read on the forward strand.
TAATCGCTTTCCAACAAGCTTTTAATATTACTAAGGGATTTATGCCAGATCAGAACCCCAAACTACAGACGCTGCGTTTCGGGGTACCTGCCCCTCATCAGTGTAGTGTGTGGGATATTCTGATCTGGCATGAGTGAGTGGGCTAAGACAAGGTCTGGGAGCTTGCTATCAACCTTATGGAGACAGCGAAGTAGGTGAGAAGATTGTAAGCCACTTCCCTCCTCTCAGATATATGCATATATGCAAATTTGCACTTCACTAAGGAAGTTGAGAAACTCCAGTGCCACATTTAAGCAGCTTCCTCAAAGTCATAATCGCTTTCCTACAAGCTTTTAATATAACTAAGGGATTTATGCCAGATCAGAACCCCAAACTACAGACGCTGCGTTTCGGGGTACCTGCCCCTCATCAGTGTAGTGTGTGGGATATTCTGATCTGGCATGAGTGAGTGGGCTAAGACAGATATAAATTTAGTTAATTCTTAAGGGGTACACATGTGGGGGGTTTGCACGTGTGGCATCCCATGCAAAGTGGCATTGAATGTTAAGTAGCTTACAGTTACTTTATGGCATTTAATCAGGATGGGAATCAGGTAAGCCACTCTAACATTTTTCCTCTTACCATGTCCTTTACTTCAATGTCTATTGTTCTATGTGCCTTTGCCATTTACCTTTACCAACCCATCCCCCTCTGTCAACCCTAATCCACATAGGCCCCTCTTACCTTCCCTCTACTTTATTGAGCTCCCGTACTCTCTTCAACATACTGAATAATCTCAGATCACCATATTCCAGGGTGTTGCATCAGAAGCAAAGTCACAATTACAAAAACTATTTGCCTTTTGTCTTTTTACTGCTGCTCCTGTCAGATGATATCTCACCAAATCCTGGTCCACCCTCCACCAACTTCAACCCCTCTCCCACCAAACGTAGAAACCATGCTAACCTTATCAACATTACCTGTCACCTTTATCTCTCTCTTTTAATTGCACTCTCTGGAGTCCACGGTCTGTATGCAACAAGCTTCCCTTCATCGACAACTACTTTAAACTACTAACTCTTTTAACCTCCTGGCTCTCACAGAAACCTGGATCCAAGATTCAGACACAGTGTCCCCTGCCACTATTTCTTATGGCGGCTTACATTTCTCACATTCCCCGAGACCTGGGAACAGACATGGTGGTGGATTGGCTTACTGCAGTCCCCACAATGTACTTTTCAGGTCATCCCCCCAGCCCCATCACTTTCATTCCCCTCTTTTGAGGTCCACACAATTAGGCTCTTCCATCCCCTCCCCCTCAGAGTTGCGGTGGTATACCGCCGCCCAGGGTCACCCACCCAGTTCCTCGACCATTTCTCCGCATGGCTCAGAATTACCAACCTTTATTCTGGGAGACTTCAATATCCCCATTAACAGCCACATCTCTCCATCTACATCCTAGCTCCTATCTCTAACCACATCTCTTGGCCTCTCACAGCTCTCAACCTCAGAGACACACAAGGATGGTAATGGGATCTTTGTCCGGTTCTGCTCAACGTCCTCCTTAGAGAATTCACCTCTTCCCCTCTCACAATGGTCACAACATTCTCTCCTTCATGCTCACAAACCCTTGCCCACCCCAGCACAGTCCGACCTATAACACATTCAGAAACCGACGAGCCATTAACCCTCATACATTCACAAACTCTCTACACTCATCACTGTCCCCAATCTGCTCATTCTTCTGTCCCGATCTGGCAGTCAATCACTTAAATGACTCTCTCAGAAGCTCCCTGGACCAAGTAGCGCCCCTCATCCTCAGAACCTCCAAACACAGAGTGAAACAGCCCTGGCTCACATCACAAACTCGATTCATCCAGCGATGCTCTAGGAGTGCTGAACGTCTATGGAGGAAAACCCGCATTCCAAAGAACCACCATTCACCATAAATTTATGCTGAAACTTACAACTCTGCCCTTCACCTCACTAAACAGACTTATTTCACCACTCTGGTCTCCTCACTATCTAACAATCAAAAAAAACTCTTTGACACCTTTCACTCCCTCCTTAGTCCTAAAGGGCAGGCCCCTATCACTGATCTCTGTGGTGATGATCTGGCATCTTACTTCACAGAGAAAATGGAAAACATCTGTAAGGAATCATCTCCCTACCTCAAATCCCTGTTACCCCTACCTCTCCCCACAATTCCTCTGGCTCATTTTCCACTTTTGACGCAGTAACAGAAGAAGTCTCCAGGCTCCTCTCTCCCTTTCATCCCACCACATACACTGCTGACCCCATCCCCTTACACCTACTCCAGTCTCTCTCTCCGGTGGTCACCACTCATCTAACCAAAATCTTCAATCTCTCCCTCTCTTCTGGCACCTTCCCCTCCTTCGTCAAACACTCTATCATTACTCCATTACTAAAAAAACTTCTCTCGACTCATCCTGCACAAACAACAAACCAGACTCCAATTTCCCCCTCTTCTCTAAACTCTTGGAACACCTGGTCTACGCCCGCCTCACTTATTACCTCTCCACTCACTCTCTTCTAGGCCCATTACAGTCTGGTTTCCACCCCCTACATTGTACAGAAACTGCCCTCACGGAAGTGACCAATGACCTTCTGACGGCAATGACCTTCTTAGCAACCTTTACAATGTTGACCACCATCTCCTAAGCGCGATGATGCACTCCATTGGCATTAAGGACATGGTTCTCTCCAGGTTCTCTTCCTATCTTTCTGACTGCTCTTTCAGTGTATCATTTGCTGGCTCCACTTCCTCGCCTCTTTCTCTCACTATTGGGGTCCCTCAGGGTTCTGTCCTTGGACCTCTTCTCTTCTCTCTGTACATGCCTCGATTGGACAGACCATCAGCAGATTTGGCTTTCAGTGCCATCTTTGTGCTGATGACACAACTATACACTTCTCCCCTGACCTTGCTCCCACTCTAATAAAGAACACCAATGACTGTCTAACCGCAGTTTCCAATATCATGTCCACTCTATATCTGAAACTCAACCTTTCCAAAACTGAACTTCTTCTGTTCCCGCCTACACTAACCTCCTAAATATGATATCTCTCTCTCAGTGTGCGGCACCACGATAATGCCTAGTCAGCCGGCTCGCTGTCTGGGTTTGACTGTGATCTTTCCTTCACCCCATATATATAGTTTCTTGCCCACTCTTGTCACTTGCACCTGAAGAACATCTCTAGAATTCACCCCTTTCCCACCTTGGAAACCACAAAAACCCTCACTGTGGCCCTGATTCACTCCCACCTTGACTATTGTAATTCTCTTTTAATTGGCCTCCCCTGCACTAGACTCTCCCTTCTCCAGTCCATCCTTAATGCAGCAGTCAGGATCACCTATCTACTAACTGTTACTCAGACTCTTCTGCTCTATGCCAGTCATTACACTGGCTGCCTATACTCTTATGATCCAATTTAAACGGCTTGTTCTCACCCACAAAGCCCTTCACAGTGCAGCACCCCCCTACATCTCCTTCCTCATCTCCGTCTATCACCTCACCTGTTCTCTTCGCTCTGGAAGTGACCTCAGACTCACTTTTGCATTAATCCGAACCTCCCACTCCCAGCTCCCAGACTTCTCCCTAGCTGCACCAATTCTCTGGAATGCTCTACCCAAACAAATTAGGTGTATCCACATCTTACATAGTTTCAGGCGATCCCTAAAAATAATTGTTGGCTACCACATATACTGCTCCTATCTGTTCCCCATCTCCTCAAGTTGACAATGCCATCATTGTAAATAAGCACCTGTACTTTGTGTCACCCCCACCTCATTGTTAGATTGTAAGCTCTATGAGCAGGGCTGTCATTATTTTGCTCTAATTATTGTATTGTATTATGCTTTGTACTGTATTGTATTGTCTTTGCATAGTGTTGTATTTTCTGATAACTTTTTGTCATGATTGTTTAATTATGAACCTCTGAATTGGGAAGCACTGCGGAATATGTTGGCACTATATAAAGATTATTCTTATTATTATATTATCACAACTCTGCCCCTCCAGGTAGCCCCATCCCCCATAGTTCTTCCCCTTTACATAGCCCCAACCCTCCATAAGCCCTGCCCCCTTCATAAGGTCATCCTGCCACATTTCCCTCCCCACTTCATAATTCTACTTCCTTTATAGCCCCACCCATTCCACATAGCCATACACCCTTCATAGCTCTGAAGAACTCTGTGTGAGTTGAGTGGAAGTCCAACATGTGCACCTCCATTCAATTGCCTCTTACAGGATTGTCAGAAACCAGCGCAAAACTCAGCTACATCTGATTGTCCCATTGGTATACAATAAACAAAATGACTGCAGCACTCTTATCTTCAATCCAAATGCCTTTATTGGCCTTCAGGTGTATTTGGGACGTTTCGGGAACATCTCCCTTCCTCTAGCCAGCTAGAGCTAGCTTCCTCTGGCTAGAGGAAGGGAGATGTTCCCGAAATGTCTCAAATACACCTGAAGGCCAATAAAGGTACTTGGATTGAAGATAAGGAGTGCTGCAGTCATTTTGTTTATTGTATACCAGTGAGGAGGAAGAGAAACTGGACTGATTTGCACCCAAAAAGAGCTGTGCCGCTTATTTCTTTGCTTAATATTGATTGTCCCATTGAAAATGAATTGAAGAGAGGTGTGCATACTTGGATCAAAAATTTATCCCCTATCCAATTGATAGAGGATAGCTACCAAACTTGGCACAAACTATATAAAGAGACCAGTATCTGGACAATACACAGTGAACGCCAATGGTCATGTGATTTTATTTATTGCCCCCATGTTTAGCATATTTTCCATTATAGTGGAAAACTGATGAGTTTTGAAAATGTAGACGAAAAATAGTATGGCTATATGACATCAAAATTCAGTTTTGGATACACCTATCACTTTTAAAAATGAAAGATTTATGGAACGATTTGCTCCAAAAAATGTAAAACAATCATATTGTATTTTAGCTAACTCAGTTGGGGTAGTAAGAAAAAAAAAATAGAAAATGACTTACTTGGCATATTTGCATGTGTATATCTTCTGAACGTACACAATGAACATAATGCACCATCATTTGATTAACCTTGGTAATAAAATGTTGAAAAGGCGATCTGACTTTTTCGATAGAGCCAATCTCTCCTCTTAGGCTACCGTTACACGTCGCAACATTGCATGCAATTTCACTTGCAACTTACTGGTTGCAGTGAAATCATGGACACATTGTTCCATTTGTACAGTGCAACAAAATGGAACAATGTGTCCATGATTTCACTGCAACCAGCAAGTTGCAAGTGAAATTGCATGCAATGTTGCGACGTGTAACGGTACCTTACACTCGGTTTGCAACCCTTCCGAGGCATATTAAACAATGTTCCCCTCCCTGTTGTTTATGCATCCACACAATTTTTGCATATGGAACAAAGCCTAACCTTTTAACAATTTACATTATGGATTGTAAGAAAAAGGACATACCACATTCTTATTCATGGCTCATACATAATGAGGCAACTCAATTGTTCAGTATATTTTCCTTTGCGAACGACTCCTTAAATTTTCACAGCGATCTGCAAAAACGTGAAAGAGTCTAACAAAAGATGATAATAATTATTATAATGAGGCAGAGCAAGCTATAATTGAATTGAAAAGCTACATTGCCAAAGCAAATTACCAGTGAAACATTTCTGACGCCTTCTTGTAAGCATTCTTCCAGGAGAGCAAAAATTCCCTTTATGTCCCCATAAACAGTGAATAACATGAGGCCCTGTGTCATGTTACAAGGGGAATTCTACATGTCTAAACGGATTTCATTGTACCACCAACCCACAATCAACTGTTTTAAAAAAAAATCACATGAGAAAGTGTAGCTAAGGCTGCTTTCACACTGGAAAATTCTGAATCTATGAGCATACAGGAAAACCCTGTATGCCGACGGATTCCGACGCAACAGGCAAACTGGATGCTGCAAGCAGTATCCACTTGCATTCTTTTCATGGATCTGTAGGATCCATAATGACACGCCCCTATGGGGCATGCCATTAACAACTGTGTCATTTGCGTGAACTGTGCATGTGTAATTCACGTGTCATGGTCCGGAAGTACGGATCCACCGGGATTCATACTGTCGATGACTTTCCATGCCCATAGGCATCGGTCTTATTTTTCATGTGGTGCCGCAGATTGGTGTGGATCCGCGGTATCATGTCACTTTTCTCGGAGACCAAAAACATATCAAGGAACTTTTTTAGTCTCTGTGAAAACAATGGTTTGCTGCGGATCCACAGCATAACGGTGACACCAGGATGCCCATTGAAAGACAATGTGGCAGAAAACTGATCTGTGGGTATCCGTGGGCATGCAGGGTTTTCCTGTATGCCCACAGATTCAAAATTTGCCAGTGTAAAAGCAGACTCAAATATCTTTCCTTTTAGATTTTTTTTAAAGATTTATTTTGAAAACCTCCTGTACATTGGTGACTAGTTTACAATTACATTAAAATAAAAGATTGGGAATAATAGATTAGGCTCAGTTTACATCAGTATAGTTTTACAGTGTAGGACACTAACTTAGTAATTCTTATACCCAATAGTTACATCCCGAATAGTCACCTTTTCGGTTAAGGCCCCGTTATACCTTGCGACATCACTGCCGATTACATAGGCGACGTAGGGGCATGGCCTATCGGCGGCGACATCGCCCCTATGTCGCCTAATGTAAAGGGGCGATGTTGGCGCATCCGAGAGGTCGTCTGATTTCACATCGGTGATGTGAAACCAGGCGGCCGATATGGGGCGATGTGCACACATCGCCCCAAGTAATCGACAGCCGGTGATCTGACAGGCGATGGGAGCCATAGGCTCCCATTGTCCTGAATCGCCGCTGGGTTTTGGACACCCTGGCGGTGATGCCGCCTGTCAGCTCGCCAGGGCGCCACCTGAGGTGTCGCCCCATGTAAATGGGGAACGGCGACGCTGGCGGTGCGCCAAAAAACAGCGGCGTCGACAGGTGTAACGGCACCCTTAGAAAGGCTAATAAGCACATAATCCATATGACAAACCATTATTCCATTTTATGTTCAAATATAAGAGTCATCAGTGGTTAATACCTTTTAATATTCAACTGAAAAGATCTTAACAAATAGCATATTTCAAGACTCTAAAACCTCTTCATCAGGCTCATAATAACACAAACTCCAAAGACACATTTATACACAAATGCAGGATAGGATATTTGCAGCACATAACACCAGTGACGTGAAGCAGAACATAGAATAGATGGTGTGGGGAGGGAGAAATAGCAATAAAACTATCACACTTCTTATCTCTGAACTCCACAGACTCTATTTGCATATTCAAAATTCCCAGGGGGCAATGGGCCTAGGAATTCACTGTGTTGAGCGCTTTAGCCGGCTGCCCGCAGTGTTTTCTTGAATTGGTCTCCCTGAGATCAGTGAATACTTTGTTTTGTTGGTCTACTAGGCATTGCTCCCACCTAGCCAGAATCCTACTCCACACTGATAAGGGGCAACACCCCGAAACAGCTGTCTGTGGATGGATACCTGGCCTTGGTATTCCCTTGTCATATCTTTAAGCTTGTAAAGAGCTGGATATTGACTCAAAGGCCCACTTAATATGGTGGTTATCATGGCTAGGTCCTTCACTAGAGGAAGATCTGGCTAGTCCTGTGTTGAGACTCCTAAATGAGGCTCCACAGACTCTATTTGCATACCGTATATACTCGTGTATAAGCCGACCCCCCTACTTTTGCACCAAAAATCTGGAAAAACCTATTGACTCGTGTATAAGCCGAGGGTGGACCCCAGAACAGGTATACAGCCCCCAGCAGTGTGGTATACAGGCCTCCCCAGTGGTAGTATATCAGCAGCCCCAGTGGTAGTATATAGCATCCCAGCAGCCCCAGTGGGTACAGCAGTGAGTATACAGCAGCCCCAGTGGTAGTATATAGCAGCCCCAGCAGCCCCAGTGGTAGTATACAGCAGCCCCAGTGGTAGTATATAGCAGCCCCAGTGGTAGTATATAGCAGCCCCAGCAGCCCCAGTGGTAGTATATAGCAGCCCCAGCAGCCCCAGTGGTAGTATACAGCAGCCCCAGTGGTAGTATATAGCAGCCCCAGTGGTAGTATATAGCAGCCCCAGCAGCACCAGTGGTAGTATATAGCAGCTCCAGCAGTAGTATACAGCAGCCCCAGTAATCCAGGGCCCCCCCCAGCCTTGCTCCGGTCACCTGTAAAGCAAAATATACTTATCACTGTCCCGCTGCCGTCCGCACCCGCCGCTGCCGACATCCCCGATCCTCCATCTTCATGCGTCTTCTTCCGACTTCCTGTGTTCGGCGCCGGCAATGACGTCATTGCCTGCGACGAACACTGGAAACCGGAAGAAGACGCATGAAGATTGAGGATCGGGGATGTCGGCAGCGGCAGGCGCGGACGGCAGCGGACAGTGATAAGTATATTTTGATTTACAGGTGACTGGAGCAAGGCTGGGGGGGCCCTGGATTACTGAGGTTGCTGGGGCTGCTCATTACCGTCACTGACTCGCGCATAAGCCGAGGGGGGTACTTTTCAGCCCAATTTTTGGGCTGAAAAACTCGGCTTATACGCGAATATATACGGTATTTAAAATTCCCAGGGGGCAATGGGCCTAAGAATTCACTGTGTTGAGCGCTTTAGCTGGCTGCCCGCAGTGTTTTCTTGAATTGGTCTCCCTGAGATCAGTGAATACTTTGTTTTGTTGGTCTACTAGGCATTGCTCCCACCTAGCCAGAATCCTACTCCACACTGATGAGGGGCAACGCCCCGAAACAGCTGTCTGTGGATGGATACCTGGCCTTGGTATTCCCTTGTCATATCTTTAAGCTTGTAAAGAGCTGGATATTGACTCAAAGGGCCACTTAATATGGTGGTTATCATGGCTAGGTCCTTCACTAGAGGAAGATCTGGCTAGTCCTGTGTTGAGACTCCTAAACGAGGCTCCACAGACTCTATTTGCATATTCAAAATTCCCAGGGGGCAATGGGCCTAGGAATTCACTGTGTTGAGCGCTTTAGCCGGCTGCCCGCAGTGTTTTCTTGAACTGGTCTCCCTGACATCAGTGAATATTTTGATTTGTTGGTCTACTAGGCATTGCTGCCACCTAGCCAGAATCCTACTCCACACTGATGAGGGGCAACACCCCGAAACAGCTGTCTGTGGATGGATACCTGGCTTTGGTATTCCCTTGTCATATCATTAAGCTTGTAAAGAGCTGGATATTGACTCAAAGGGCCACTTAATATGGTGGTTATCAATGGCTAGGTCCTTCACTAGAGGAAGATCTGGCTAGTCCTGTGTTGAGACTCCTAAACGAGGCTCCACAGTCTCTATTTGCATATTCAAAATTCCCAGGGGGCAATGGGCCTAGGAATTCACTGTGTTGAGCGCTTTAGCCAGCTGCCCGCAGTGTTTTCTTGAATTGGTCTCCCTGAGATCAGTGAATACTTTGTTTTGTTTATCTCTGAACTCTGATATTTACTGCCCCAGCTGCTGTTCCCCCTCCCAAGACTGACCACTCTATGTTCTGCTTCACGTCACTGGTGTTATGTGCTGCAAATATACAATCCTCCATTTGTGTATAAATGTGTCTTCAGAGTTTGTGTTATTATTATTATTATGATGAAGAGGCCTTAGAGTCTTGAAATCTGCTATTTGTTACCCTCTTTTAGTTAGCTATGAAAGGATGTCAACTGAGGACCCTTAGATCCTAATATTATCTACTGGTGAACATGGTATAAACATATTTTACTCATCCTATGTGAAAGCTAAAAATAGTTAAACATTTAACATAGCCCTAAGAGAAGATAAAATCATTGACAAAAAGTACATCCTTAGTAAGTTAGTAATTGCATATTAGCAGTGCAGTGGAAGCTCCTTTCTGGGACAGCTTTTGGGGGAGGTACATGGGATCTCTTGATCTGCCGCAACTGGTCAAATCGTAAATAAAGTAACTGGAGACAAGAAACACACAGGAGCCAAGGCTGGTCAAATCATTACCAAAATAAGACCAAAATGAAAAAAAAATACTTGCTTAGTGGAAACCAGTAAATTATTCTGCCTACATGGCGGTTATAAACCTTGAAGCAATTTCCTGTAAAACAATGCCCTTTCATTGTGCTATTATGGGCAAAACATAAAATCTTCGGTAAAGGATATGCTCAAAGGACTAAAATAGAATATATGACAGCCTTGCCATAACAGCATTTTTAGTTTGGCTAACAGTATATCCTGTTATCTCCAGAAATCTAAATCTAGCAAATCATGTTTTGTCTATTAGGAATTGTATCCCTATCCCTAACCTATGTTGAATTATAAGAATTGCACATGCATATGGTGAGATGATGTACACATTGTTTTTGGAGCTATCTTACCTGTAAGTTACTATGTAACAACAGGAGCAATAACCAGTATGGGAGACTTTTAGTCAAAGAAAAGTTTACCAGTTTATAGCATAAGCAGAACTCATGGTCAAAATACATAGCTCATCATACCTTTTCCAAATTGCTTATTAATTATGCCTGAGGAAATAATTATTTATGAAATCTTTATAGGGCAACTTTACAATGCAAAATTCTAAAATGTGCTTACCTACAGTGATATGAAAGTGTTTGCCCTTCCTGATTTCTTATTCTTTTATATGTTTTAGATCACTAAACAGCTATAAATATTAGACAAAGTTAACACAAGATGCATATTATTATTATTATTATTATTATTAATAATAATAATAATAATAAGGGAAAAATTATTGCCTCTCAAGCCTAATGACTGGTTCAGCCACTCTTAGCAGCAATAGCTGGAATCAAGCGTTTGCAAGAGTTGACAATGAGTCTTTAACAACACTCTGGAGAAATTTTAATCCGCTCACCTTTGCAGAATTGGTATAATTCAGTCACAGTGGAGGTTTCCAAGCATGACCCACCTTTGTAAGGTGATGCCACAGCATCTCAATCTGATTAAGGTCAGGTCTTTTACTAGGTTTCTCCAAAGTCCTAATTTTGTTTTTCTTAAGACATTCAGAGGATGACTTGCTGATGTGATTTGAATTATTGTCCTGCTGCATAAGCCAAGTGCTCTTCAGCTTGAGGTCACAACCAGATGGCTGGACATTCTCCTTCAGGATTTTTGGTAGACTGTAGAATTCATGATTCTATTTACCACAGCAAATCTTCCCGGGCCTGAAGCAGCAAAACAGCCCCAGACCATCATACTACCACCACTATATTTTACTGTGGGCATGATGTCCTTTTCTGAAATGCTGTGTTATTTCTATATCAGATGAAATAGGACATCTTCCAAAAAGAGAAAGTTTTGTTTAATCAATTCTCAGAGTATTCTTCCAAAGATCTTGGGGATCATCAAGAAGTTTTTGAGCAAAACTGAGATGAGCCTTTACGTTGTTTTTTGCTCAGTAGTGGTTTTTATCTTGGAATTTTGCCATGCAAACTATTTTTGCCCAGTCTCTTTCTTATATTGGAGTCATGAACACTGCCCTTAACTAAGGCAAGTGAGGTCAGAAGATCTTTGGATGTTATTTGGTCTTTTATGACTTCTTGGATAAATCTTCGCTACAGCTCTGGGGAAATTTTGGTCAGCCGGCAATGCCTGGGAAGGTCCACCACCATTCCATGTTTTTGCTATTTGTAGGTCTCACTGGGGTTTGCTGAACTACCAATGCTTTAGAAATTTCTTTTCAACCTTTTCAAGACTGATAGATCTTGATTACTTTGTTTTTAATTTGTTTCTGAATTTCTTTGGATCGCGGCATGACGTCTAGCTTTTCAGAATTTGTTGGTCAACTTCATTTTATGAGGCAGGTCCTATTTAAGAAATTTCTGGATTGAGAAGAGGTGTGACAGTAATAAGGCATGTGTGTGGCTAGAAAATTGAACTCAGCTTCCAAAGAAGTGATAAACCACAGTTAATTGATTTTTAAGGAGGGAGCAATAACTTTTTTTACCCAGGTCCCTGAAGGTTTGGATTTCTTTTTCCCTCAGTAATAAAGACCTTCATTTATAAACTGCATTTTGTGTATACATGTGTTTGTCTAATATGTAAATTTGTTGGTGATCTGAAACATTTATGTGTGACAAACATGTAAAAGAAAACAGAAATCAGGAAAAGAACAAATACTTTTTTACACCCCTATATACCTATGCTAAATGTGTAATGTATATTGGCAACAACTTGATTTTAAAATACAAGACCAATGGTTGTTGAAATGAAATGTGTGACATCCTAAAGAAGGTCACAAGAGGAGCTTAGTAATTTCGCATAAGATAAGCAAGGGAACAGACATGTCTCTTCAATGATGGTGGTTAGAAATAATATGAAAGATCACAAAATAATTAAAAGAATGAAATATAAGAGGAATATGGGGAATAAAAAAGATTCTTGTTCTGTGAGTTAGGATTCAGTCTGTGACATCTTATTACATTTGGGTGAAGAATAAGTAGACCGTGAAGTGGGAAGCTTCTTCCAGGAGAAGGTGATTCATTTAGAGATAGTATAATGATTTTAAAATTTTCTTTCTATTGTAGATGAATGGAAAAAGAAAATAAAAAGTGAAGAAGTTAATTGTCTAATGTTGAAAGTGATGTGTGATCCAATATTCTTCAACAAAACCTCCAGTAGGCATTGTCATGGCTCAACTTCAACTTTATTGGTGCAACTGCTGTTACTTCACTTGTCTTCCTTTCTGTTTAATTATTACTCACGTGTGTTCAGTTCCTTGTTTAATTTGCACTATTACATCTTGGGAGGGGGATACTTGCCATGCACATGCTTCAGTGCTGGCTATTTTCCAAGCTGGATGGATATTGGGATTAGAGATGAGCGAACCTTTTGATTTTTGGTTCATCAAATGGGCATACGTTTGCTGAACAGTTCAACGAAGTCCTTGATTCAAATCAATGGGAGGCAAAATCAAGGACCTAGAATACACCTTCACAGAAGCACAAAAGCTGATAAACACAGCTCAAACCGTCTTACAATGGAGCCCCGCTGTTTTGGTACAGACTAAAGGTGGGGTCACACGCGGCGATCTGGCCTGCGATGTCGGAAGCGATGCGCGGGTGCCCGCTCGCCTCCGACATCGCAGGCCAGCTGTCACACGGCACGACGTTGCCAGTGACGCGGAGGCGATGTGGGCGGAGCTGTCGCTCACTGGGCTGGGCTCAGCCCAGTGAGCGATGGCTCAGTAACGCTGCGATATAGGCTGGATCGCGCCGCCAACAGTGTCAGACGGCGCGATCCAGCCTAATCGCTGGTCACAGGTTGACAGGTTTATGAACATGTTCATAAACCTGTCAACCTGCGACCAGTGATAATTTGCAGTTGCGTCGCGCTGTCACACAGCGCGACGCACTTGCAATATCGCCCGCGACTTCGCTGTGACGTCAATTTGCGGCGATGTCGCGGGCGAGATCGCCGCGTGTGACCCCACCTATAGTCTTCCTCCACTATTATTTAGGAAGCTTCAGCTGTGCTGTCACAGTCAACATGCTTCCAGGCTAATTTGTTTTTTTTTTTTTCTTGCAGATTTAGTGCAGGGTTTGGGGCAGAAAAAGAAATCTGAATCACATATGCAAGAAAAAAAAAAGCAACGTGGGCACCACACTTTGCCTATTTGCTCTCCTCTTCCAGTGCCAGGAGTCAGACACAAACAATCGCTACAGGATATTACTGTTTGCACAATCTTGTTGCCTAGCTACTCATTAATTCCTCCTTGGGGTGTGCTACAGAAGTAACATCACTAACAAATCCAATTTTCCATGTCACAAGGTAACAACTGGGTTGCGGTTAGGTGCAGGGATTATTGAAACCTTATATATTTGGAGGAGAATAATTATGAACATAAATATGTTTATTCAGGTCACCAACCCTTCTCCAATTCATTTTAAATGCTGAATAAGGATGGCTGGCAGCAATGCAAGGGCAACTTCAATATTAATTATACATATAACACAGTTGTGCACATGACAAAAATGTGTATTGTAACTGTATGGAATACAATGAAATAGTAATTGCACTTTTTCAAGAAACATTATCAATAGTATGATTTTTCATGAGTGTGAACAGACGTATAAGACCATGTGTGAAGCATATAATGGACATATTGTGTTTTTATATGAATTACTATCACATAACTATAGAAGAGATGGCCTACACACTGCAGACACTCTGCAATAATAAAAGTTTACTCTCTAAAAAGAAATGAAACAAAATAACAATAATAATGAAAAAAATAATACATGAAAAAAATAAATATTCCACAACAATTCCCTAGAAAGTATTAAGCTCTCTTAAACGGATGTTTGAAGGACACTGTAAAGCTCCCGTCACACATAGCAGATCGCTTGCGAGATCACTGATATGTCATATGGTTTGTGACGCGACAGTGACCTCACAAGTGATCTCGTTATGTTTGACACGTAGCAGCAACCGGGCCCCCGCTATGAGATCGCTGATCATGTCAGAATGGCTTGGACCATTTTTTGATTGTCTGGTCCCCACTGGGCAGCATGCATCGGTGTGTTTGATGCCTAACAACAACCTCATTGATGACTCAGAACTCAGCCAAGTAGGTCTGAGTCGTCAGACTAGCTGCTGTGTGACAGGGTCCCAACGACCGCCGAGGTCATTATATGGGTCGCCGGATCGTTGCTGCATCGCTGGTGAGATCTGACTGTTTGACATCTCACCAGCGACCATGTAGTGACGTTCCAGCGATCCTTACCAGGTTGTATCGTTGTCGGGATCGCTGGAATGTTGCCAAGTGTGACGGGACCCTAAGGTCCCTGGACTTCACACCTGCTGCTACATTTGGCACTGTTTTCCAAATTTCACACACATCTGGTGTCAAAACACCTGCAAGCTCGAGGAAGCTTAAAAAATTAATTCAAAGCTCAAAAAAATTCTACAGCTTGATACAAGCTGGTAGACCCGGTAGCGGGAACACTCCTAATCGTAAGGTTAGGTGTTGTTCCCAGCCAATGGGTCTTCCAATGAGCATCATGGCCCCAAACAGAAAGGAAAAGTTTTAGAACCATTTTAATTTTGAAACTTTTTTCCTGAACAAAGCTACATTTGTTGATTTTTTTTTTTTAAAAAGCCCAGGTTTACGAGCGCCAACCAAATCTGCAATGTTCGTGCTAAATTTGAAATTGGCAAACATGGTCGGGAAAAGTTCACTCATCTCTAGTTGGGATTCCAAGCGTCTCAGTTCAGGATAATCTTGCTGAGCTATCACTTTTAATTTTCCCTGTGGTTTGTTTGTGTGTTTCCCTTTCCAGCATTCTATCATTCTGTTTCATTTGAGGTTTGAAGGGGTTCCAATTAATCTTTAGGTCTTTTTGGGTTTATATCAGTTCCTGTCACTTACAGACTTGGGGATGTCTTGCACATGGCACAACACGGAGCTTACAATGGAATGGTAAGGTCCAGAGGAAGACCCTGAAGATAGGAAGCAGGGGATGGGACACATCATGGCACTACCTTTATCTGTTCTCTGAGCCTCCCTAGCATCCCTAAGCTTGTCTTTCCCCTGTCGCCGTCACATGCCCAGTTCCCGACTTTCCCCCCCTCAGCCTGTCTAGTGCCAAGGATGTTGAGTACACGATAAATCACTGCTACTGTAATATCACACTAGAAGGGATAGGAGGACAGACAGGGGAACATGACTAAAGGATACACAACAAACTTGACTGCTGCAACCAAACTCCAGGGCTGCAGAAAACACAGCTCCAACAACAGAACTCTAGCAACAGATCTCCAGCAGACACTAGAGACTTTCACCCTCCAAAGTGATTAGAATAGAATTAATCTATTACTAGCCTGAGGTGATGGATCATGTGACTTATTAAAGAGAGGGGGAATGATCACAAACTGGCAGTATCTGAGATGAAAAGAAAACAAATACATTTTAAATCCAGAATGTCACAAATTCATGTAAAGCTTATATCTCAGAGCTGTCAAAAGTCTCCCAATAAATTGACATATTTGTGGCAGTACCTTTCTTTGTACGAGGAGCCTCAGGACCCTCAAGGCTGGACTTGACCTGAAGCAACCTACACAAGGGATGCACCAACTCACTTGTGTTCCCCTATGTAGTCACCTGGCTTATGAGGTCATCACAAATATAAACCAAAGGAGATGGTAATAAAATAGGCTATGGAGAAGGAAGTAATTTTCTGAGTGATGACCAGTGGAACAATTACAGAAATTTAGTACTGGGGTTAGCTCCAGCTGAAAGGTCATACTGTTTGGAATGGCCAACACTATATACAAGCCAACAGCCCTAGGGCCTAGGGCCACAGATCACAAGTTCCTAATGATCTTCTTAGTGGACACCCATATGCTATCATGCACAGGACCGAACCTGAAGGTTTATTGCCAGCCATGTGTTTGTTAGAAGAAGGTAATAAATGAAAATAAGGGGGAGCGCACATAGGGTTTTATCTTTACAATAAGTGTCCCAGTGCCCCCAATCAGTTTGACTCACCTTTGTCGGTTGTGTAAGCCACAACAAACTGGGATTACCTGTAGAATATGGTCACTGCTGGTGCCTCGCTGGAAAAGAGATGAAATCCACAGAGGCAAAAAGATGGAGCCGGACTTGTCAAACCGCGCAGACCATGAAAAAGTCGTCAGAAAAAGAAGAATGGTCAAAAGATCTTCCGTTATTGCCTACGCGTTTCATGGCCAAAAAACTGCCCACTTCCTCAGGGCTATCACTTATATCATCTGATAGCCCTGAGGAATTGGCAGTTTTTTGGCCATGAAATGCGTAGGCAATAACAGAAGATCTTTGACCATTCTTCTGTTTGTGACAACTTTTTCATGGTCTGCACATTTGACAAGCCTGGCTCCATCTTTTTCCCTCTGTGGGTTTCATCTGTTAGAAGAAGGTAAAACTCATAAAGGACAGACAACAGAGGCCTTTCCTCATGCTTTCAAAAACCCACCATAATGAATAGGCCACTCAGTGGCTTAGACCATTCCCCCTCCAACAACTGGGAGTGGGGCACCGAGATCCAGTATTGCACCTTAGCCATCTCAGCTAAAAAATGTGTGTAGATTTTACCAAGAAGGCCAAGATATTTGCATGCAAGCAATTGTCTTCACAAAAATAGGCCTGACTGAAAATTACTGCAGACCACCAATCATTCACCAGGTTGTGTTTTTTAAGCCAGGAAGGCCCAGAACAATGTACATGGGCACACCCTCCAACATCTAGCAGGACAGGAGCTCGTTTTGAAGAGTCCCTATGCTCAGGTTTACATTATGTATGACTTGGGAAAATATTTTTCTGGCTGAGAGGAGCAGACTTGATGGCACAAATAGGAATGTATCTCGCTAATGCACAGCAGGAAAGACCATGGGTATGAGCAAAGTAAGAATCCACCATGTTGGCTCCTGCACCACTATCCACAAGAATCAGGATAGTCTCAGATTGGGCATCAATCACCACATCAGCTGATATAGTGAACTGAGACATATATACTGTAGAGAGGAAATGTACACACCCATGTCGTCTCCCTCCAAACAACCTGGGAGGCCAAGCTTTTTAGATAGTGATACATGATTTGGGATAGATGCACAGCTCGCAATATAATGACCCTTAATACCACAGTTAAAACATATCCCATCCCATGACAAACTGCAAATGACTTAATATGAGGGGACTCACCTCCCAACTGCATAAGCTCATAGAAATGTAACTGTGCAACCTCCTCCCAAGGCAGCGAGAAAGTGACACCCGTCTCACAAGAAGGACTTATGCCCTATTCCATGAAAAGTTTAATAGACTGGGTTAGTTCGACCTCTTGGCTGTAGGGTCTAGAAAAAGAGAGGAGAGAGAGGGCGCAGATCTAAGTGCAGAGGGTACAGTACGTCATGTATGCAAAAAGAGCTTAATTGCTCACCTTTTCAATGTCTTTGTATATTGTGTATCACCCCTTGCAGGGTATCATGCTCCAGAACACAGCCCATCTGGTCTGCTGCTTCGTCCTGTAGGGATCATATCTCTCAGCTAAGAGTCCGTCGGCAGTATTTTCGGAATAGAACATCCGATGCAGTAACGAGTGCTCCCAGATTTGGATGGACCGGAAGCAATTTCATTTTTTCAAAGGGATTTATTACAAACAGTCTTCATACAGTAAAAAACATACAACGTGTTTTGGTTATAAAATTGCATATGGGATAGCCTATACCTGAGCCAGGAACTATACATGTAGATATCGGTGCTTTGCACCACATGACATGTACAAGAGAGGTAATGTTTGATATGTCTTACTTACAGAGACACATACCATCATAAGGGGGGACCTATGAACAGAACCCCACTAAGAACCGAGCCACACATTCCCTGATGAGGATATAGCATCCGAAACGCGTCGGGAATGGAGCAAGGAATGCCAGAGACCAAATCTTCTATTTCTCCTTTATTTAGACGTGTTTAAAATACACGTCTAAATAAAGGAGAAATAGAAGATCATGTTGAGTTTAAGCTTTTATTGGTAGCTGTGTGGGAGACACTCCTAACTCTTATTTCACATTTGTCCTGTGCTCTACACTGAGCACTTACATTGGGTTAGCACCGACATTTACTAATGATGCAGCAGATTTATTTTGGACTCTATTTAATGGAGTCCATCTTTCCAGACTTGCTCAAAAATATGGTTGACTGCACGTTTGTGCACCACTGAAAAGATGTATACCACCGGTTCATAGACCATACAGTGTCCACAGCATGTCCATCTGCCTAATTACAGATATATACATAAAATTCCTGATATCAGTGTTCAGTGTAGCACACAGGATAAATGTTAGCAGAGCCTTATTGCGATCTTTTAAAAGCTGTGGTTGACAGAAGTGCACATAGGGTCTTATCTGCGTAGGTAGAGGAAAGTCAAGATATAGTGGGAGCTTACCTGGATAGGTTGTGCTAGCCAAAACCACTATATGCGCATATGATCCTGGCTGCAGCATCCACCATGAGGTAGAATATACAGAAAAGCCAAGTAAAAGGTACAATGCAGCGCTGCCAGGAGGAGACAAATCAAAGGCGAAGAGAGTGATTTTATTGTTCTACACGTTTGGAGCACTAAATGGCTACTACTGTAGAGTGATCCTATACTTGTGATGGATATACCCGTCTTTTTATTCATAACCATGAAGAAGACATTGTCACATTGTGCAGGTCACTAATTTCTTCTACAACCAGATGTTCTGAAGGACTTATCAGTTCCAAGGCTAAAGACCCAAAATTATGTGAGAAGAGGCCCATAAATATATACACATTAGCTGTAGAGCCTGGCATTGCCTGGGCATAGTAACTAACTGCTCTTAGTTATTATAAGCTGAGTGTATGACTATATGTGTGTAGTATGTATGTTCACTTAAAGCGAACCTGTCATCCCCACCCGGACATCAAAACCTAAAAAAGGGAGGCAATAATAATAATAATAATAATAATAATAAATCTTTATTTATATAGTGCCAACATATTCCACAGAGCTTTACAATACAGTAGTTCGTATACCACCGGTCATAGGTAACAATAAAAATATACAGTACAGTAAGTAACTAAAGTAGAGAATTAATATAAAAAATCCAATACATTAAGTAGAGAATCAATGTAAAAGTACAATAATTAAAGCAGAGAAACAATGTAAAAAATATAGTACAGTAATTAGATACAATACAATAAGCATAGAATCAATGTAAAAAGTACAATACAATAATTAACGCAAAAATAAAGGTGACAGCTTATAATTAAGAACAGTTACTATGCCTGGGCAAGCTGCATGCACAAACCATTTGACTCAGGGTTTGTAGGGGAATGTAGATTTAGGGGTGCAGGTTTGAAAGGTGGGGGTGCAGGTTTGGGGATGCGGGTGCAGCTGGGGCATTTTGTGTGGGTGGGTTTGGAGGGGTGCAAGTTAAGGGGGACAACAGGGGGCATTTTTTAGGGAGGTGGGGGTGCAGGTTTGGGTGTATGGGAAGTTTCAGGATGGGGCAGGGGGTGAGGGGTAGATTTATGGCTATGGGAAGTTTTGGGGCGGGGGGGTGAGGGGTAGGTTTGAGGGGAGAGTGTGTGGATGGGACGGGTTGGGTTAAGGTGTGAAGGGGCAGGATTGATGCATTAAAGCGAACCTGTCTCCCCCCCTGGACATCAAAAGGTAAAATAATCACCTTCTGCAGCACTAAGGCTGCATTCAGAGAAGGTGGCTATAGCCTTTTGATGATCTATATACAATGAAATATGCACTTAGATAAATGCTTACACTTAAGAAGACCGGTGACTGGGAGGCGGGGTTTCGCACTCCTCCAAACCGCTCGCTGTTGTCAATCATCCTGGTCGCCTGCTGCTGCCTCCCCTCACAGTGTAACATGAACGCGCGCCTCCGTTCTCCTGTATGGTGCCGTGCATGCACTGTGTGCAGGGTGTCCATGAAGTCGTCGGGCAGCGCGCACAGCGCATGCGCGGCGCCATACAGGAGAACGGAGGCGCACGTTCTTGTTACACTGTGAGGGGAGGCAGCAGGTGACCAGGATGATTGACAACAGGGAGCGGATCGGAGGAGCACGTAAACCCGCCTCCCGGTCACCGGTCTTCTTAAGTGTAAGCATTTATCTAAGTGCATATTTCATTGTATATAGGTCACCAAAAGGCTATAGCCACCTTCTCTGAATGCAGCCTTAGTGCTGCAGAAGGTGATTATTTTACCTTTTGATGTCCAGGGGGGGAGACAGGTTCGCTTTAATGCATCAATCCTGCCCCTTCACACCTCAACCCAACCCGTCCCATCCACACACTCTCCCCTCAAACCTACCCCTCACCCCCCCGCCCCAAAACAAAATTGAGGGGGTGCGGCTATGTGTAATGGTCATGGCTATATGGAGTGGGTATGGCCACATGTAGTGGGTGTGTCTACTTGGAGTGGGTGTGGCTATGTGGAGGGGTGTGGGTATATGGAGGGGCATGTCTGCATGTAGTGGTCATGGCTACATGGAGTGGGTGTGGCTATGTAAAGTGGGAGGGGCTATATGGAGTGAGCATGGCTATGTGGAGTGGACATGGCCATGTGGAGGGGGCGAGGCTTGCCTCTACACACACACATACACACATACATACACTCAACTTTATATATAAGTTCATTCAATTAGCCTTGAGAACATCTTGTTGTGAAAGAAGTTGTTGATCTGAACAATGCGACAATGTCTTCTTCATGGCTATGAATAAAAAGAAGGGTATATACATCCCAGTTATAGAAGTTGCTCTACAGAAGGAGCCATTTAGTGCTCTGAAAATAAAAACCACTGTCTAGGACACCCTCACCTTTGATGTGTCTCTTCCTGGCAGCGCAGCATCACACCTCTTCCTTGGCTTTTCTGTATATCTTTGGGAGACAGAATGAACAAATCATCAGCAGTTTAAGAATGCTTTTTTTACACCATTCATAGTGCAGAATAATTGATAAGTCATCAGATTTAGATTTTGTTTAGGTTTTGTTACTTTTATACACTAAAACACACTTTATTTTAATAAAAATATGTTTTTGCATCACCAAATTTTGAGGACTATAATCTTTCTATTTTTCTGCCAATAGAGTCACATAAGAGCTTGTTCTTTATCGGATGAGTTGTAGATTGTATTGGTATCATTTTGGGCCATACAACATATTTTGATCATTTTAATATTCTGATTTGTGAGGGGCAGAGTGAACAAATAGCATCTATTCAAAAATTTGATTAAAAATATAGATTTTGCATAGGTTTCTCTTTAATTACGTTGTTCACTGAACAGAGAAATTAGTGTGACAGTTTTATAGTTCAGCTTGTCTTGGACGCTGCTTTACTTGCGTACTTTGTGTCTTTCTGTTTTTATATTTATTTTTTTACTTTTTTACTTAGTCACTTAACTTTTATTTCTCTGATCACTGTTATAATGCATTGCATTACACATGCATTGCAATGCATAATACCTGTCAGTTTCACACTGTCAAAACACCTTTAAAGGTACCGTCACACGCGGCAATATTGCTAGCAATTTCACTGGCAATTTGCTGGTTGCAGTGAAATCATGGACACATTGTTATATTTGGTTGCCGTGTACAAATGTAACAATGTGTCCATGATTTCACAGCAACCAGCAAATTGCCAGTGAAATTGCTAGCAATATTACCGCGTGTGACCCTGTTTACAGTAGAGCCTAAAAAAGCACAGGAGGAGCTCCATTCGCATGCAGAAAACACCTTCCTGGCAGTGTTGCAGGGTTAAAGGGATCCTGTCACTCCAAAACGCCTCATAAGCTACCAAAACATGTCCCTGCAGCATATCATCATTAATCTCAGACTCCTTTTGTCTCCTAAAAGCATCCTGTGAAAGTGCATAAAAACGTTTTATACTCCCTCATTAGGGATTATAATTAGCAGGGGCTATATTCTTTAGCCTTGGGCATGTTGTTTTGCAGCCTGAATGATCCAGCCTCTCTCTGTGCAGCTTCTGCTGTGATGTGGAGCTGAAGGCAGGACTAATGATTTGCATTCTGTGAGTGATAGAGAGGGGGGAGGGTAATGCCTGCACAAGCAGAGCACACAGACAGAAAGAGGGTGGATAATTCAGGCTGCAAAACAACATGCCCTGGTGACTAAAGAATATAGTCACTGCTAATTTTAATCACTAATGAGTAAGTAATAAAACGTTTTTTACTTTCACAGGATGCTTTTAGGAGACAAAAGGAGTGTGAGATTAGTGATAATATGCTGCAGGGATATGTTTTGGTAGCTTATGAGGTGTTCTGGATGTGACAGGATCCCTTTAAGCACTGAGGTGGACATAAGGTCTTATTACTTGCAGACTTTCATGTAAACGGGGAATTGTTTGAAAAGATAGAAGCTCACTATACATGCAATATTATATACTAATCACTAAAAGTCATTGTCAGATTCAATTCCAGGCCAGAAGCCAAGTGGAGTCTAAAGATTAGAATGAGGTCCTTAGACCAAGCCAAGGAGCTTTGTTTAAGGGAAAGAACATCATCCAAGTGAACAGCAGGACAAGGTCCTTGATTAAGTCAATGAAGGCCATTGAGTTGGCACAGAACTTTGCTCAGGCGAGACCACAACACCAGAAAGGCCCAATTAAAGAATAAGTGAATGGAAGGATACCTTATCTTGGATAAACAGGACCTGAAAAAATGATTGCCTATATTAAAGAGAAAATTATGGTTGCCATACTGGGATATGACTTTTCCTATGGAGACCTGAGGTGTCTTGCAGCTAGGAGTCTGTGACCCTCATTGAATGTACTTTTAAGTTACTAGTGAGAGGTTTTAGTGACGTACCTCAGTAAGTGAGGTCCTCATGTTATGAGGAGCTGTAGTTTCCTATGTATGGTCTGTACCCTACTATATCCTATCATTGCTTTTAATGACTTGTTAAAACAATGAATTTTTATTGAAAACTGGATGATTTGGAACTGGTCAGACTTACTTTCAAAAGCTTCCTGTGTTACATTGGCGTGTGGATCGGGACTCAGGTGAGATAATTCTTTGAATCTCCGGAGCTGTAGTGTAATGGGAAAAAGGGAACACATGGAAGATTGAGCTTCCTATAATGGTTTGCTGGACTGATGTGGCTTTTAGGGTGCCGTCACACCGGGCGACAGCCCGGAGATGTCGAAGGCAACGGGCGGGAGCGCGCACGTTTTTAGCACCCCACCAGCATCGCTGTCCCCCATTTATATAGGGCTACACCTCCTGCGACGCACCATCGATCTGACAGATGGCATCGCCGCCAGGGTGTCTCAAAACCCCAGCAGCGATGCAGTACAATGGGAGCCTATGCCTTCCATCACCTGTCAGGTCGCTGGCGGCCGTTTACATGGGGCTATGTGGACACATCGCCACAGATCCGCCGCCTGGTTTCACATCACTGATGTGAAACCAGGCGACCACTCAGAGGCACCGACATCGCCCCTTTACATTAGGTGACGCAGGGGCGAGATCGGCGCTGATAGGCCACACCCCTACATCGCCTAATACATCGGCGGTGCCATCTCCAGGTGTGACGGCACCCTCAAGGAAAGCAATGTATTGCCAAATGTATCTGGAAAGTGGTTACCCCTGCATGCTGCAAACAAAGCATTAATAAAGTGTTTTGGGTATTGTCTGATGTACATAGTTCTAATTAAGTTAAGAATAGTTTCTTTTCATGCTTTGTTCTACTCCATCTGGTGCTGGCAAGCCTTGTTCAATGGTAGCATGCGTTCGGCTAAGGTATATCGCCCGCGGTGAAGTCAATGACGACACACACCTACCAGGACCCCCATTTTCATGCAGCATAGTGGGGTGTGTATTATGAGGAGTACCTCATCCACAACTACCCCCGTGCACATTACACTGGTACGTCATGTGTCGGGAAGGGTTAACCAGACTTGGTGGGAGAAAATTGAGATTAAACTTTCCCTATTTATTACACAGCTCTTCTGACATAGACTGTTAAAGTAAGTATGCCAGGCTCATCAGGTGTAAGAGACCTATTTAATCATTTGTACAGATTGCAATGTGCAATCTGGTGATTGATCCATTTTAAATAAAACACAATGAAGCATGAGAAATGTAATATTCAGAAAAGCGGAACTGAGAAGTTGTATCCTGGATAGTCATTGCTGAAAAATAGGTTAACAAAACAGCACACGGCACGCAATAATAGAATAAGAAATAAAAACAATTTAAAAAATTCTGCCTTGCTTAAAAATGTGAGCAATCTTTGATAGAAAGCGGGCGCTGAAATGGTTCTCTTTAACCTAACAAAATAAATGTGATTTTGTTAGAGAGCTTGAACACAACCTGCAGACTCCTGTGACTGTGTATTTCCTCGGGGGAACTTGTCCAATTTCAATCTGAATTCTTTTACCAATCCTGCACTTACTACCTCCCCGGGAAACAAATCCAGTTTTCTGATTACTTTTGGAGTGAAAAATGTCATTTCTTTCAGGCGATTTGCTTCTCTCTTCTCCATTTTGCATTACATACTCTTGTTTGTATATATGACTGGTCCTCAAGCAGAAGCATACAAAGCCATGCATGCAATAACCCAGACAAAATGAGCAACAATTGCATATAGTATCAACACACATAAAGGACTATCCATTGAACTGATGTTTTCTGTTTATGTCTATTTATCTGTTTTTATACTCATAGCAATCTACTTTACTGCTGTTCTACCAGATTCAAAAGAAGGTTATCATTAAATAATAGAAACTTACTTTATTCCAGAAGCCGGGCACCGCTAAGCTGCTCTTCTCCCAGCAGGATTTCTTCTGCTCGACACCGGAGCTCTGACTGACCGCTGACACTGCACCGCTCCGCTGGCGTCCTCAGACACGTGTTGTGCACTTCCGGTATGAGAGAAATGATTCTTAGAAAAGAAGTGGCAGCACTCACCGTCTTCTGGACAAATGTTTATTGCTTTAGGCTAGGGTGACATTTATTACTGAAATTGCATTCACCGGATCCAGATCCGGATGCGGTGAACGCAATTGGCATCAGACAAGCCACAACCCGGTAACCGGATTGCTGAGGCCGCAATCCGGTAACTGGATTGCTCTGGATGTGTAATCCGGAGCAATCCGGTTACCGGATAGTTTGCTCATCCCTGCTATCGCAGGGATGAGCAAACTGTGAAATCTGTGAATAGACCTTAATTAATGATAATAATTATGCCTTCATGTCTCTAGGGGTGCCCACCCCCCTAGAGACATGCTACCTACTTAGGTTGGCATGTAATAGGTTAATATATTATGTACAGTAAGCCGACTCCTGCGGCTTTGTACATTTTTATGAATGAAGCCGCAGCTCCCCTGTGAGCAGCGCTCATACTATACCTAATGTACGTATAGTATGTGCGCTGTCCAGGGTCCTGAAGGCTTATACAGTAGATATATGGCACTGCGCAGCACATACTGTACGTATATTAGGTATAGTATGAGCACTGCTCACAGGGGAGCTGCGGCTTCATTCATAAAAATGTACAGAGCCGACAGGAGTCGGCTTACTGTACATAACATATTAACCTAGTACATGCCAACCTAAGTAGGTAGCATTTCTCTAGGTGGGGTGGGCACCCCCTAGAGACATGAAGGGCATAATTATTATCATTAATAAAGCTTTATTTTACAGATAAACACTTTGCTTATCCCGACGGCAGCCAGGATAAGCAAAGTATATACGGTTACCGCATTGCTCAGGATTACACATCCTGAGCAATCCGGTTACCGCATTGCAGAGGCTTGGACTGCTCCGAAAACTGCAGCCTGCATGACTTTCCTATGAGGAGTGTTTCCTGCTCCGGTTTTGAGCTTTTTAAAAGCCCAAAACCGGATCAGGATTTGTAAAAAAAAAACGCAGGTGTGTTCCTAGCCTTAAAAACAAAGCATTACAGTGGCTATGAGGGCGCTCGCACACAGGGGTGCAGGGGAGGGGGGGAGAATGGGATTCCACCAAATGACGGACCATTTGACTCCACACGCGGGCGCTTCACCAGGTTACTGCACAGGAAACAAAAGTGCTTCCTGCCTTTTAACTCACACCCTTCATTAACCCATTAACCATTTCCCAACACAAGTAAAAATCAGCACAATAGGTATAACGTCAACAGAAATCAGCATGATAGTTATAAAAAAGATCAGCACAACATAAATACAAATCCGCATAGTGATAACATAATTGTGTGTATACACTTCACTGGCAGTATGGAAGTTATAAATTTAATCTATTTAAAATAACTAACTTTTATTTAACCCTAAATTTATCTACATTAAAAAAAAGCTAGGTCATTCTTGTCATTGAAACCTAATGGGCCTTGAGCTCTAAGGCGTATTATCCATTTTGCCTCATTCTGAGAGGCGTAGCTTGTGTAAATTTCCGCCGCAAGATGGCAGAATGACATTACATTAGGGTCACCCTTGTGGGCTAGCCTCATGTGCTCAATCAATCTAGTAGATCCTATACCTGTTTCCAGAGATCTCCTGTGCTCTCTAAACCTTACCTGCAACTGTCTTATTGTTTTTCCCACACAGTAAAGTCCACAGGGACAAAAAATAGCGTAGACCACATTCTTGGTTCTACATGAGATAAACTGTTCCACTCTATGATATAAATGTCAAGTCTCACAGGATTCTGTACCGAATGTTGTGAACAAAAATTACAGCTACCACATCTAAAATTACCCGAAAGACTTTGCTTCTCCAACCATGTTTTTACTGGTGATAATCTTTTCCTAACTATCATATCTCCCACATTTTTACATCGTCTATGGGTCACTAATGGTCCCCGTAGAGCCACTTCACGTAAATGCTTATCGCTTTCAATCAAGTACCAATTCCTCTTAATTGCCTTGTGTATGGCAGTGTCCATTGGTCCAAATTTAAAATTAAAAATGAACCTTTTTTCTTTTCTCTTACTCTGCCTTCTGACGTCGTTCCTTCTATGTTACGTCTACTCTATTTTTTGCCTTCTCCACCAGTTTTTTTGGGTAGCCCCGTTCTTCAAACCGGTTTTCTAACTCTTTCAATTTGCTCTTCATGGAAGGAAGGAGCAAACAGAGGACACCAACGTACTAGTGCAGGAGGCGTGATGATATTGCCACATAAGTCTTCTCCTTTCCAGGTTGATGACTGTGAAGACTCTAAGGGCACCTTTGCACGCCGCACTTTTGGCAATCTAACGTGCGCGTGCACATTTTTCATGGTTGCCTCAGATCGACAGAAGGCACTTTTACACTCCGCAATTTTGCCCTCAACCTAAGGCGACGTGTCACCCCGGAAGTTGCCATACCAACAGCGGGAAACATCCGGTAGACTCCGTCGCGCTTCACAGCCGCAATCCCCAAAGCAATGTGGGCGTACATGTACAGAGCCGTGAAAACATAGGCGTGCCAAATTGTTTTACATCGCGCCTCAAACACGCTCAATGGACAACGCAATAGCTCCTGATTGGCCAGCCTGCGCTGGAAGGCTGGCTAATACGTGACACCATTGTCTCAGAGTTTTGAAGGAATACACACTCGTGTCGTGATAAGTGGCTGCTGCGAGTCACTTTCGAGCCGCTCAAGCGTCACACAGGAGCGGTTTTGAACATGGGCAGTGGCTTACACTACACAATAGTTTGCTATGTGTGCATCTGTAGCTGATGGGTGGGAACATACACACAATACTATGCCCATATGTGCCTACAATGGACCATGCCATGGCACAGCTGCCATGGCACAACTGAACTATGTGTGTGTACACATTTTGTGTGTGTAATGGACTGTACCTAAACCCCCCACAAACACCATTGTTTGCTCAATGTGTGTGGACACGTGCCCTGTGGGCACAACACATCACAATGGATATGTACACACAGTTGCGCCATACACTGTGGCCCAAAGGGCTGACCCTGTGTACTGCATATTCCCACACCATGTGTCACGGAAACATCAATACCATTTTACCAATCACATACCTCTGTGCACAGCATAAAGCTACGTGCAACTGCCCTGTATCCCAAAGTAACGACACACACAGGTTGTTGTTTGGATCCAATTTTGTTTATTCATATTTTTGTGCACAAAAAATGACAATACAACAACACACAAAAAATAACAAAAACCAGAAGTGTTGACAGCACACAAACAAATGCAACATGATGAGAATAATGTCAAACCAAAAACATGTCACAGTGAAAAAACAAAAAATACTCACTAACTACCTAACTAACTAAAGAATGTGCAGACACAAAAAGACAACCCAACTACTCATGGTGCAGCCACCATGGTGACTCCACCCTCCTCATCTTGCTGCTGGTGCTACCAGGCCACTGCCCTAGGGCCATTAAAGTAGGAGCAGTATGCGTCTTACTGTTCCTGGCATCCTGCTGAGTCCGACCCTGGCTCAGCGGCTGGAGTGGCACCACACCATGGTTGGTAGCATGCCAATCCCTGGATGGACCTCCCCTGCTGTGGGGTCCACTGTATCCACATAACTTGCCGGCGTGTATGATGACCGATCCTTACGACGCAGGAAGTTATGCATGCACACAGCAGGCCAGCACTACCACATCAATAGATTCCAGTTTCATATGCAGACGTGTATGAAAAACCCAGAAGGGATTGGCCATGATCCCGAACGCATTTTCAACTACAGGCGGGCCCAGGATAGCCAGTAATTGAAAATGCGCTGCTCAGAAGTAAGGATCCTCTGGGGATATGGCCGTGGTATGTGTGCCTGATGTGGGAAGGCTTCATCCCCCACAAACTGCAAAGTTGAGATGATGGGTTGTCTCTTCATTTGAGGCAAGTTCAGCCACCAGTCCTTAGGTCTTGGGCCAAGGAGCAGTGTGCGAACACACCCCCATCTGAGATATGCCCGTTCATTCCAACGTCCATGTAGAGGAACTCATAGTTCACATCCACCAGAGCCATGAGGACCACACTAAAATATCCTTTGTAATTGTAATACAAAGACCCCGAGTTTGGGGGCTTAGTGATCCTCACGTGTTTACCATCCAATGCACCGCTGCAGTTTGGAAATAGCCAGCGGTCCGCAAACCCTCTGGCTACATCCATCCATTCAGCGGGTGTTGTGGGAAACTGCATATAGGATGGCAGCAGACTACTCCAGATGGCCTCACATGTCTCGGAGATCAGGTGGCTCAGCAGGGACAGTGATACACATGAAGTGTATTGCAGGTCGGTCCTTGAACCACCTGTAGCCAGGAACCGCAAAGTTACAGCCAAAAGCTCCTCAGGTGGCACAGCTTGACGCATCACAGTGTCCTGATGGGCTATCAATGGCCTTATGAATTCCAAAAGGAATTTCAAAGAGTCCTCGGACATACGGAGGTAGTTCCTGAAATCATGCGGACTACGATCCTCCAGCTCACGCACCAGCTGCATGTGGCTCCGGGTGTCCCGGTGGCGAAGCCAATCCCGAGCCCACACACGCCGTGGTCTGCGAGCCCGCAACCTCTCATATCTATCCTCCAGCCACAATTGCTCTTCCACCAAGGAGTCACGATAGCATCTTCATCAGGGTCGAACATTATCTCATGTACCAAAAGTGAGAAACAGAAACATCAGTACAAGAACGCTTCGTCACACATCATCTACACAAAACACTTCCTTCCCTATACATCTACTGCCCACTTTACCACAGCATACCCAACTGTAAACACCAGCCCACACACATATATATCCCCATTCAAGGGCCAAACACAGCATTGCACTGGCTGACAACCTAACCTGGTCACTCTACACCCCTGCTCCTCCTATACAATACATCTCCCTTGTAAAAAGCAACACATCCTGTGTCTAAGCCCATATACGTGGCCATAATGTTCATGTGTAACCACAAGGCATGGCCAAAGACATAGGTCACATTAATTAAATAATGTTGTAGAACACATCTATACAATAACATTACACATGTACCCCAGCCTTTGTGTCTCATGATCAAAATCTCACGCCACGAAGCAGACTATTGAATACTCATCATGTCCAAGACACTTCCCTGATGTGTTGTGAATGCAGGATGTCCAGAGCCAGACATTCGCAGAAGCCACACGCCCGACTCCACATCTGAGTTTGGCCTTAAACGTCTTATTGTTTGTGGTCCACGACAGTACTATGTTTCCTCAATTGTGATGCTCCTTGCAACTAAAGACACACGCATCCTTCAAACATGATCCTGTATGGCAAAGGCAAAATGTCTTTTCAAAGAAGATAGGGTTTCGGTTGTGAAAACACTCGTGCATCCATTTGCCAAGACACAATTGAAAATAGTGATTCAAACTTCACGAGTAAATACATACCCCACCACTTGGGCGTTACCTACAGCACACAATAGCGACCATTAATGGTAAGGTGCAGTAAACGGAACACAGCCATATCACAGTTGATGATTGCACATCAGTACTTATTTAATTACTCTGGGTAGCAAGCGTGACCGACCTCAGTCTTGTGCACTTTTTATGTTAACCAACCAATCAGAACGCAGTGGCGTCTTGTAATCGACGTAGCCACCTGGGCGTATGCAGGTGCAACCAATGATTAAGCGCCATTGCGCTTGTTTGATTGGTCAGGTTGTGTTTAAATAAGCACGTGCTGGGGCGCCACCCCTGCTCCAACTCGAATGTGCCTTGTGCTAGTAGTGTCTCTTCTCAAGTTCTCTTTTGGACAGACGGTAAGTGGGGGCACATGCTATTGGGAACTCCTGGACATTATTTTCTGTGTGCTGCAGACCCATATGTTGACTGATGTTTGTGCGCCTTGTGTACAGCTTCATGTAGCGTCCTGTAGAAGTGTATTTTGCGACGTGTACGCATCGTAACTACACTCCGTGTGCTGTATCACACATAATGTTGTGGGATATCCTTGCCAGGACAATGTGTACTACTGCACTATGTGGATTCCTAAATAAATGTGGATCAGATGAGGGTGTGTTTTAATGTAGTTACTGAGGCCATGTGTGCCATTTGTAATGAGAGACCTTCACATATTTCCCTGCAGTGGCCCAAAATACATATATGACCAGGCATGCCTGCCCCATGTATGGACACATGTTAAGGCCAATAAGGATTTGCCGTAGCCAAGCAGACTACTAGAACACATTTAATTAGTATTGCTGGACATGGACATTGACACACAGAGTAGGGTGTCACCTGTGATGGCCATGTCTTTGTTTGCATGACACATTTTTTTTTTAATTTTCACAGATGGTTGAGTATCATGATTTTGTGACACAGCTTCTCATCATGTACCAGGAACATGAATGCCTGTGGAGGATGTCACTGCCTGCTTATCATGACCAGGCAGCGAGGGCTGCAGCCTACATGCCGCTGGTGGAGCTGTCAAACCGGCTCCAACCACATATGATCTGGACAGCGGCGCTGGTTGCAGATAAGATCAAAAGCCTGCACACCGTGTTCAACAAGACACACAAAAAGTGGATGGAGGCCTGGTTTGGGGCTGGAGCTGAGGAGGTCCGTAGGCTAACTCTCTGATACTATGACCTCCTCACCTTCACCCTGGGCCAGGAAGGGTCCCGTGGAACACGGTGCAGCAGGCGCCGCCCGCAACCAGCTGTGGCAGCAGCCCAAGACCCTGCCCCGTCGCAGGAGGTGGGCAATTGTGTTTGTGTGATCGATCTACCCAGCATGTTGTTTGCACTGATGTGGGGTTTGCAGCACATGTGGTAGTCACTATTGTGCTTTTCC
The DNA here is from genome assembly GCA_033576535.1 of Allobates femoralis. Lineage (NCBI taxonomy): Eukaryota > Metazoa > Chordata > Amphibia > Anura > Aromobatidae > Allobates > Allobates femoralis. The sequence goes on from JARQOC010000004.1 coordinate 104,615,781, forward strand.
CGCACCAATCCTGTTCACTGTTCTTTTCTATCAGTTTTTTGGTCTCTGTTATCACAGATTGTGTTGTGTTATTTGCGTGCTTTTTACATATAATGTGGACCCTCAGGTGAGTATAATGCACTTGTCTACTTGTTAAGCTTTTTCTTCTCTAAACTCTGCTCCTGTGGCTTTTGGTGTTAGCCTTGGTGAGCTTGGCTCTATGTGGTCTTGGTTGTTTGATTGTGGAAATTAGCTTCAATTACATTGTAACATGTGGCTGATGTTTTTTTTTTGTTTGTTTGTTTTTCAGGCCCCTCGGGTGCCTGGCTCCAGTGATGAGGAGCCGGCAGTTAGCGAGGCTCTCCACTCAACATCTGCGGGAGAGACAGTGGCTGAGCTCAGTGGTGGGGGCCGGGCCCGGCCCAGCTCTGGAATCCAACGTAGAAGACCACCTGCCCACCCAACATGGAGCTGGGTACTTGGGCGAAATGGGTCCTCCTGGATCGAGAGACGACTCTCGGCTCTGGGATCTTGTACGTCGCCAGCGAGATGCTGGCCCGCATGGAGCCAGAGCAGCATAACATCGCCGAACAGGCCATCTTTCGTGTCCTGGAGGCGGGCGTGAATGGGTCCCTGCAATGGGGTGCCTCATGAACGCTCCCCCAGAAGACACCCCAGGGCCCACAGCGCCCGCAAGACGCATGGCGAGGAGGCGACAAAATCGTGATACTCCTCTTCCCCCTGGAGACAGCCCAAAAGAGCAGGAACATCACAGGTCACTGGTGTATGAGGTGGGGGAGGCCCCATTGTCTGATCCAGCAAAGGAGGAGGAAGAAGAAGAGAACTACTAGCCAATGCACAAGCTTGGCCAGAACAGACTATTTTTTGATGGCCAGGTGTGCCCCTTTTAATTTGGGGAAAAGTTTAAACCCCAAACAAATATAACAAAATAAATGCTTAATTTAACCACCACTCTGTCCATATCTGTGTCCTGTACACCAGTATGTGTGTGTTTTGGTACAGAGGGTGTCATATAGTAGACATTGATGTCATATTGTGGGGCATGGCGGTTGTAATGGTCCAGTATGGTGACATGTTTACAATGTCACACCATATAGCTGTAGCTAAACCATGGCCTAGTGTGGTTGGTGAAATGTAACCTCACAAATGTTACCCTGTGTGTTGCAAAAAGGGATGACACAGGATGCAGCTGGCCTGAATTTTATTACACAACAACATATTTACAAAACATTGCCAACACAAGCCAAAAGCCTTGGTCAGGTTAGGAGTAGCCAAACACAACCCACTTTCCCAATGTGGGACACTACAAGAAAAGAGGCCAACGTGGCCTAAAAAATTAAGGTGCCAACATGGTAACAGGGATCAAAACAAGGGTACCAACATGGACAACAATTAGTGGGGGAGTCTGGTCCATTATTGGATTAGGGGCCCTGCTGGACTGGGCTGTCTGGAGGGCGTGGATCATGGCACCCAAGCGGGCAAGGTGTTGCTGCCCTTCTTGGTGTGCCCTCTCTATGTGCTGCTGTGCCTCCTGGTGAGCCAGCAGCAGCTCCTCAATGGTTGGTACACCTGTATGGGAAAGAAGGACATTAGTGAGTTACCTGTGTATGGGTGAGTGGGTGTTTTAGTGAATTGTTAGTGATTATACGTACGCAGCACATCACCATCCCGGGTCACATCTGTAGGAGATGGGGATGGGCTGACATCCTTCATCACAAAAAGCAAACATAAATCAAGACTCACATACGTGTGTGTGGAGCACACAACAATAACTACATTAGCAAGCTGGTAGGCCTTAGCAGACACTTACCACCATACACTGCAGCAGCAGGCTCATGGTGAGGGTGTGTTGCCACCAACAGACCAGGTCTCGCCCGGGAACTTGAGATGCTGGGGTGGTGTGGTGCTCTCAGGGCTCCAGGGCTGGCTGCAAGCCATGTCTTGTGGGCCTGCTGGGGAGGGAGTGGCTGGGCCCTCCGGGGCTAGGGCTGGTGCAGTCCCTTCTGGGGAGGGAGTGGCTGGGCCCACCGGGGCTGGTGGAGTCCGGGGTGGGGAGTGGCTGGGCCCTCAGGGCCGGGGCTGGTGGAGTCCTGGGTGGGGAGGGACTGGCTGGGCCCTCCGGGCAGGTGGTGGGGGTGTCCCGGCTTGCCATTGGGGACTGTGGAGCGTCCCAGACACGGACTCCTCGTCATCTCTAATATCAAACCTGATAACAGAGTAATTTTAGAAAAGGCACACAACATAGGGAAAACACCTTGTGTGTGTATGAATGTCATGACGGCGTGAATGATACGGTCAAAGGTTATGGTCGGTGCATACCCTATTTGAGGGCACACTCTGGTTTGGGACATGAGTCCAACACCAGTGCCCACATATTTTAAATGTTATATGACCCTTGGCTTTGCATGGTAGGTATTTGAGTATTGAACACAAGAGCAGCCAGTAAACTACAGGTGTTTTGCACCATGTATTGTGCTCATTGTGTTGCCAAATTGTATGTGTCACAGGTCACACATATTACTGTAAGGTGTCATGTGGGTGTGGAAGATTGCATTAATATGTTGTTTCACCTTTGAAGTCAGGACACAACTATTTTTGCCACCACACAGGTCAAGGACCACTATAGCCGTCACTATTTAGATGACAAATGAGTGTTTCATACACCTTCAAATTGCAGTGTAACCAACATGCAGATGCACATTGGGTGACAGGCTCAACATGGTGGCATAGGCCACATTATGTGGCATGCCACAATAATACATGATGTTTGTGTAGTGGTTTGGAGTATTTAGCTTTCATGTGTGTATTTGCATTACCACATACTCACACGCAGCATGGAAATCCTGGCACGCAGATGCACAATGCGCCTGGTGAATTATGCATGAGGTCCGCGGTTTTAGTGGATCTGCTTGCAGGTCCTCTCAACCCCCAGTTTGTGCAGCAGGGCCCACTGGATCCTCTGGAGTATGCTGCGTTTGCGCAGCGTGGGTGCCGGTGACGCTGGTCACACCACTAATCATGCGGTCACGTAGGTCTATGAGGAGCATCAGCTCTGCCAGACCCCATGTGGCAGCACGCTGTGCGGGGCCATAACTGTTCTCCTATCTGCAGGGGAGGGGCAGGCACCTGGCAGCAGGGAGTATCCAAAACAAACGTCATGATCTCATCATGCACACTAGCGCCGCCAAACAACATTGAGGACGCTAACAAGGTAGGCCGTCCGCGGAGTGGAAGTAGCGTAATATATCCATAATAAAAGAGGGTGCAGGGGGAATGGAGGGCGGGTGCAGGCTCTGCAGGGGTTATGGAGGATGCATGGCATGTAGGGGGATGGAGGGTTTAGTAGAAAGAAGAAGGTGGCCCAGCTTCCGTTTGATGAATATGGACAATTCTTTATTAATTTCCCAGCTCCTTCCAAATTACAACATGGTTACATGGATCAGCAGGTAGATGACATGGCAGCTGGGTGCGGGCATCTGGTGGGCGATGCATTTCAGACAAAGTGTCCTTTCTCAAGGATGGAGGGTTTAGGCTGTGCAGGGGGCATGGGGTTGCAGGCTCTGCAGGGGTTATGGAGAAGAGAACAGGGGGAATGGAGGGGGGTGCAGGCTGTGCAGGGGGAATAAAGGTGGTGCAGGGGGAATGGAGGGTTTGCAGAGGGAATTGAGGGTTTGCAGAGGGAATGGAGGCAGGTGCAGGCTGTGCAGGGGGAATAGAGGGGGTGAAGGGAGAATGGAGGGGTGTGCAGGCTGTGCAGGGGAAATCGTGGGGGGTGCAGATGGAGGATGCATGTGTGGAGCCACACTGTATGGGTTACTCAGCACCGGGCTGTTACTGTCTCTGGGGGAGTCACAGGGGTCGAGACCCGGTCCCATGACCCTGGGTTCAGGTTGGAAAGGGGATTCTTCCAGCGTGCTAGGGAGAGGGGAATATGAAAGGGAGATTTTCATGACGCCACCTGCGATATGTGGCTATAGTGGGCCACCACTGCTGCAGAACCTCTGGGGTGAGGGCCAGGCAGCTGGGATGGAGTGGCTCTCCATGGGCAGAGTAGTTCCCCTGGGCAGTGAGAGAGGATTTAAGTGTAGGATGCAGGATGCCGGGCACAAGGAATAGGCAGACTCACTGTTTCGTCAGTCACTCAGTCTTTTACTTGTAACGGTGTTTTGGGGCAGCTGTCCATGGAGTCTTGGCTGAGAGTAACTCAGGGTTCCTTCCCACCCTGCTGGGTGTTTGGCTCCCTTTCTGCACTCTGTGGTGGCTCCTGCTGCTGCTTCAGCTAAGCTGACAGCCCTGTCTCTTTCTGCAAGGTGCCAGTACGACAGGCAACTTGAATCCTTTCTAACCTCGTCTCGGGTATATACTCCTGAACTCTCTCCGTTGCTGTGTCTCTGTGAATGGTGTGGCTGGGTGACCTGGAATTCCCCACTTTCCGGTATTGACTGCAAGGAAATAGTTCCTACAGAGCCTCAGACCCGGTGTCCGTTCTCTGCGCCGTCCTTTTCGGTGAGCACGGTGTCGCTCCGCTCCCCTGGTGTTCCTGCGACTCTTTTCAGACCCTAGCCTTAGGCCTTGCACCGAGTCAGCAATCCTGGGACAAGCTCTACAGCCTCAGTCCACCAGGATGTCTTCCTTAGTCCTCCTGTGAACTGAACTGCTGTACCTAGGATCAGCTTAGCACATCACGATCCTCCAGGTACTCTTCACAGTCCTCACGAGAACTTAACTAACTGGCTCTGATCCAGACCAGAATTTATAGGAGAGCTCACCCTGAACTCGGGCTTGATCTCCCCCTTCTGGCCTGGAGGCAGAAAGTGTGTGTGTTTTCCTGCCTGATGAGAAGACCCCTTTGTAGCTCTCAGCGTGACACCACCACCCGGAGGCAGTGAATGACACAGTGGCACTAAGCCCCTGGGGTGCCACACTTGGTATATAGAGAGGATGGAGGGTGTAGTCTGTGCATGGGGCATGGGGTTTCAGGCTGTGCAGAGGAGATGGAGGTGCAGGCTGTGCTGGGGGAATGGAGGAGGGTGCGGGGGGAATGGAAGGGGTGCAGGCTGTGAGGGGGGAATGGAGGGGACTGCAGTGGGAATGGAGGAGGGTGCAGGGGGAATGGAGTGGGGTGCAGGGGGAATAGAAGGGTCAGGCTGTGCAGGGAGAATAGGAGGAGTGCAGGCTGTGCAGGGGGATGGAGGATGCATGGTATTTGGGGGGATGGAGGGTGTAGGCTGTGCAGGGGGCATGGGGTTGCAGGCTGTGCAAGGGCATTGTGCAGGGAGCAAGGGGGAGCAGGGTGTTTGAGATATAGCACAATGAAGTAGATGAAACGAAGGAGATATTAAATGCTCCACAGTGGAGTTGAAGATGTATCTTTTACCTCTAGAGTGTGGAGGGTTATAGGGGTATTCACTCAGTATAAAGTGAGGTCACAGAATGGGAGAAGCAGCATACGAGGGATGGAGAGAGCACAGAGGATGTGGACAGTGAGGAGGTCATAGTTTATATCGCAGATACATTGTGTTGTTTGGACAGTGTATAGGCCATGGTCCTTAAGGGGGAATAATTTGACTAATATTGTTACTAAAGAAAGACAGTGTGGCGGCCACACTTTATGGGGAATAGATGGTGTTATAGTATTAAGGGGGAAACTATTAAAACAATATTTTATAGCAAGGGACAGTGTGGAGGTTACTTGTTGGGGAGGGAGCACAGCGGGGCAAGTATTTATTCAGGTGCACAGCATGTGTGGATAGTTTTTATTTTGGTATAATAGTAATGACAGTGTTATTATTAAGGGAATCGTGGTGGCATGTGCTACAGAAGACTAGAGAAGATGGAAGTCTGCAGAGATGAGCTATGGATGTCCCAAAGTCATCATAGTGTCTGGTCAAGGGAGAGATAAAAAAAAAGTTGCATCCTATCAGAGAAGATGTCGTCCAATAAGGTACCTGGATCTAATTGTGGACAATTGCTGTCTATCGGTTGTATGGAGACGATCGGCAGTTATTTAATAGCCTGTGACTGCAGACTTGTTAATCCACATAGCATGCACATCGTGCGATGTTCAGATTCTCCTATACTTTGTAATGTGAAATACAGACATCACATGGATGGCACTATGATACAGTAAAAAAAAAAGAAGAAAAAAATCGGACATATCTCTGAGCTTTAAGGGGTGTCACACGCGTCAATGTCGTCAGCGATCTGATCGCTGACGACATTGACGGCTGATTGCTGGTGAGCTGTCACACAGACAGACTCACCAGCGATCAATTGACCAGTGACATCATGGAAACGATTTAAATATCGTTTCCACGATGTCCTGCTCCCGCTGCCAGCCTGCTGGAAGCGGGAGCAGCCTGGTCTCCAAGGTACACTGCGGGTAACTAGGCAGCGCGCGCTGCCTAGATACCCGACGTGTACCTTAGTTACCAGCCTCCTCTGCTCACCCGGTGAGCGGAGGAGGCTGGTAACTAAGGTACACAGTCGGGTATCTAGGCAGCGCGCGCTGCCTAGATACCCGACGTGTACCTTAGTTACCAGCCTCCTCCGCTCACCGGGTGAGCAGAGGAGGCTGGTAACTAAGGTACACAGTCGGGTATCTAGGCAGCACGCGCTGCCTAGATACCCGACGTGTACCTTAGTTACCAGCCTCCTCCGCTCACCGGGTGAGCAGAGGAGGCTGGTAACTAAGGTACACGTCGGGTATCTAGGCAGCGCGCGCTGCCTAGTTACCCGCAGTGTACCTTGGAGACCAGCTCCCAGCGCTTGTGACAGGCGCTGGGAGCTGGAATATCGCTCGCTCCCGGTGTCACACGCAGCGATGCTGCGTGTCCACCGGGCGACAATCGCCAGGTTTCAGAGCTGGTTCTGAAACCTGGCGATCATCAACCAGCGATTTATCGCTGGTTGATGCAGTATGTCACACGCGTCAATATCGCTGCAACGTCACGTGCAGTCGATATCGTGCAGGCGATATTGACGCGTGTGACACCCCCTTTAGACGGACACATAAACCTGTCATATCCATGAAGCACATAGACAGGGCGGGCGTCAGCACCCGTCTTACCCGGGCAAGTGCCGGGGCCCTGAACAGCTGGTGGGGCCCACTGGCCATCAGGGACAGGCAGCCCTGAAAGCTAGGGGCCCATTAGGGACAGACAGCCTTGTTAACAAGGAGCACATCAGGCAGACTCCGCAAGGAGCTGTGTGCTCCGCTGAGCTCCAAGTGCACATGGCTAATTTGCATGCGATGCAGATTAGCCATGTGCCGGCTCCAGGGAGCAGTGGAGCTTCCTCCTTTGCCTACTGTAGCAGAGTGATAAGTGATCACCCTGGGAGCTCATCACATTGCTGCAGGAAGGAGGAAGCTCCACAGTCCCGGCAGTTGCTGCTATAAGGATGTGGTGGGGAAGAATCTGAGGAGGACACAGCCCCGGGGGAGCGGATGGAAGGTGAGTATGATCAGTTTGTTTGTTTTTACTGTGAGCAGCAGCAGGATGGGGGATTACATGTACCATGGAGGCTGTGCTGACTGTATATACAGGCTGTGCTGACTGTATATACAGGCTGTGCTGATGGTATATACAGGCTGTGCTGACTGTATATAGATGCTGTACTGACTGTATATTGCGGCTGTGCTGACGGTACATAGAGGCTCTGCTGGGGTATATAGAGGCTGTGCTGACTGTATATACAGGCTGTGCTGACTGCATATAGAGGTTGTGCTGACTGTATATAGAGGCTATGCTGACTGTATATAGAGACTGTGCTAGGGTATATAGAGGCTGTGCTGACTGCATATAGAAGCTGTACTGACTGTATATAGAGGCTGTGCTGACTGTATATAGAACCTGTGCTGACTGTATATAGATGCTGTGCTGACTGTATATAGAGGCTGTGCTGGGGTATATAGAGGCTGTGTTCGCGGTATACAGAGGCTGTGCTGGGGTATATGGAGGATGCTGCTGAGGTATATGGAGACTGCTGTTGTGCTGTATATATAATATGGAAGCTGTGCTGGGCAATATATACTATTTTTGGAAGCTGTGTTGGGCTGTATATATAATATGGAAGCTGTGCTGAACTATACATATTATTTGAAAGCTATGCTGGGCTGGATATATTAATTAGAGGCTACTGCGAGGCTGCCACAGCTTCCAAATAATATATACAGCCCGGCACAGCCTGCAGCCTCTATATTATATACACAGCCCGGCAGTCTCCATATTATGTATACAACCCTGAACAGACTCTATATTATATATACAGCCCACCCAGGAGTCTCTATATTACTTATACACAGCCTGCAGCTTCTATATTATATTCATGAATCATAGTATGTGTTAAAGGGGCCCACTGAGACTGTTTCGCCCAAGGCCCACAAAAACCTGGAGCCGACCCTGCACATAGACATATGAATGGGGCCTTAGTCTAACTTGGCAGTAGGGGGCATGATCAATTATAGTGTCTAGGGCAGCATGAAGGCCAACTCTGGCCCTGGCTGTAAGCTATAATAATCAACACTATCAGAAATAAACACTTTAAATAGATCACTCTGATTGTAATGACTCTATATAATATATATGTTTCTCTTTATGTATTGAATTACTGAAATATATTAACGCTTTGATAATATTCTAATTTACTGAGCTGCATCTGTATTTTACACAAAGGACACCATTATCAAATTGTTAGTGTGTCACAAGTTGGATCGCAACGTATCTGGTATCGGTGACATACCCAACATGTAGAGCAATAGGAAATACTTGGAAAACCTTTTCTGTTTGTAATCTCCTACATTTAAGTAAAATTCAGCATAACTACCACTGAAAAAGACCTGGGTGTATGGGTAGATGACAAACTCACATTTAGTGGACAGTGTCAGGCAGCTGCTGCAAAGGCAAATAAAAATAATGGGATGCATTAAAAGAGGCATAGATGCTCATGAGGAGAACATAATTATACCTCTATACAAGTCACTAGTGCGACCACACTTAGAATACTGTGTACAATTCTGGTCTCTGGTGTATAAGAAAGACATAGCTGAACTAGAGCGGGTCCAGAGAAGAGCGACAAAAGTCATTAGAGGACTAAGGGATCTGCAATACCAAGACAGGTTATTAAACTTGGGGTTATTTAGCTTGGAAAAACGAAGGCTCAGGGGTGATCTTATAATAATGTATAAATATATGAGGGGACAGTACAGAGACCTTTCTAATGATCTCTTTACTCTTAGGCCTGAGACTGGGACAAGGGGGCATCCTCTACGTCTGGAGGAAAAAAGGTTTAATCATAATCACAGACGCGGATTCTTTTCTGTAAGAGCAGTGAGACTATGGAACTCTCTGCCACATGATGTTGTAATGAGTGAGTCACTACTAACATTTAAGAAGGGCCTGGATGCCTTTCTTGAAAATTATAATATTACCGGTTATATATACTAGATTCTTTGATAGGGCGTTGATCCAGGGAACTAGTCTGATTGCCGTATCTGGAGTCAGGAAGGAATTTTTTTCCCCAATGTGGAGCTTAGTGTTGACACATAGGTTTTTTTTTGCCTTCCTCTGGATCAACATGTTAGGCTATGGGTTGAACTAGATGGACTTAAGGTCTTCCTTCAACCTTAAAAACTATGTTACTATGTTACTATATATTATTAAGGTAAATTTATAGGACTGATGGCTAAGATTTCACTTAAATACCTAATGTTGCTCCTGCCTTAACTGCGACCCACCACCCACATGTGCCTTCCTAAATATATATTACTGAAATAATGCTGTTTGTTAAAATACTGCTAAGCAGATGCATTGCAGATATGCAGGACACCTGGATGGTGCTGCTAAAGGATTCACTGTAACATTCATTTACATATTCATGTAAAAGCCAGCATTTTACATGGGTGAGTGCTTTTTCTTTATTACCTTTCCAGGAGAACTTTCATGCCAGAGAAAGTAGAATAGATTAATGAAACAAATGACTAGAGGCATGAAAGTATTCGAGATATGGAAATGCGATTGGTTAACCATGTTGTCTTGGAGGAGAGTTGACAAGGTACATGGTGTTGTCAATCTTACTATCAGGTCCCTAGAGATAAGTACCGTATATACTCGTGTATAAGCCGAGTTTTTCAGCCCAAAAATTGGGCTGAAAAGTCCCCCCCTCGGCTTATACGCGAGTCAATACGGCCCCCCTCATAATTTGGCGCCCCCACCTCACTTGCTGGGCCCCCTCGCATGCAGCGCTGCGCATATACATTTCCTGTCTAGCAGCTGTCACCCTCCGATGGCGGATCGCGGCTCCCGGCTCCGGCTTCCAAATTCCTCTGTGTCTTCCTTGTCATGTGACCGGCCGGCGTCGCGATCCCCGGTCACAAAGCAGGAAGACAGAGAGGAAGATGGAGCCCGGAGCCCAGGAGCCACGATCTGCCATCGGAGGGTGACAGCTGCTAGACAGGTAATGTATATGCACAGCGCTGCATGCGGGGGGGGCCCAGCAAGTGAGGTGGGGGCGCCAAATTATGAGGGGGGCCCTGCTGAGGCCCTGTATACTACCACTGGGGCTGTATATACCACTGGGGTTGCTGTATACTACCACTGGGGCTGTATACTACCACTGGGGCTGTATACTACCACTGGGGCTGAATATACCACTGGGGCTGCTGTATACTACCACTGGGGCTGTATACTACCACTGGGGCTGTATATACCACTGGGGCTGTATATACTACTGGGGCTGCGTGTATACTACCACTGGGGCTGTATATACTACTGGGGCTGCGTGTATACTACCACTGGGGCTGCTGCTGTATACTACCACTGGGGCTGCTGTACATACCCCTGGGGCTGCTGTATACTACCACTGGGGCTGCTGCTGTATATACCACTGGGGCTGCTGCTGTAACACAGCTGGGGCCTGTGTATACCACTGGGGAGACTGCTGTATACCACACTGCTGGGGGCTGTATACCTGTGCTGGGGTCCACCCTCGGCTTATACACGAGTCAATAGATTTACCCAGGTTTTGGGGGCAAAAGTAGGGGGGTCGGCTTATACACGGGTCGGCTTATACACGAGTATATACGGTACTTCCAGGGCTGTCCCTCTATTATGACAGTAAGCATACATATCTGGCAAATAGAAGTATGCTTATTAATTGGGAGAAAGGAAGGGTAACAAATACTGGTCAAGGTCTATAGTTAGACCTCAGCTAATACTCCGCTTTGGGTGTGTCATCGATTGATTCCTACAATTATGACTTTACGAGCTTTATAAAGATCATTGGTCTATGTGTGTAATGTCAACATTATGTCTTTTTGCCTAATGCTGAGATATAAGTTGAAGAAGGAGGAAAACATTGGAGCCATTAAATTAAATTCTTCTCAATATGATGATTTAGCTCCAGAAAGGATAGAGGAATGATAAAGTGTACCATGTCCAAAAATACAAAGGGCAGACACAGAATTAATCAATTTACAACATTTAAAAGTGCATATGAGTATTAAGTGTCTGTGAAATTGAAAGAATATTACATTTATATATAAAAACATGATTCACTGTACTATTAAAAAGTGTGACAATTAAATACGTAATTAATACGTCATTATAAATATCAAAACCATACTTTAATTATTAAATTAGTTATGCATTAGTACATATTTAAGTATCACATAAGAGAATAGATAGATTTATAGATAGAGATAGATAGATAGATAGATAGATAGATAGATAGATAGATAGATAGATAGATAGATAGATAGATAGATACAGAAAAAAGCTGCACAGCACTCAAGAGATAGTGTGAACTGGTGCCAGCTGCGTGCTGGAACAAACAACCAGAAAAAATTCACTGCAGCACTCAGTTACTACCAAAAATGTACAAATGCTAATAAGCGGTTTATATATGAGGAAAAAATGTAAAAACTCACTCCACGGTGACCCCAGATCTGATGAGTCCTACGCTGACATCCCTGTCCTCCTTGTGCTTTTTCCTGGTTGTTTGTTCCAGCATTGCAGCTGGCACCAGTTCACACTATATCTTCAGTGCTGTGCAGCTTTCTTTTTTGTTTATGTATAATGTGTGGAGTTGCTGGCTCCACAGCTACATTTAGCACCCTCATCACCCCCAGGTGGTCTGAGATTGAGATGGTGTCCACCCACTTAGAAGTGGGATAGGGAGGACAAGGAAAACAGGGATGTCAGCGTAGGACTCATCAGATCTGGGGTCACCGTGGAGTGGTTGATGAGCAAACAGATATTGGCCAATGTTTGTACTAAGAACCTCAGAAAATAAAAAGATAAGAATATTGAGTTTTTTGAAAAAAACATGAGTTTTTAAATTTTTTCCTCATATATAAACTGCTTATTAGCATGTCTACATTTTTGGTAGTAACTGAGTGCTGCAGTGAATTTTTTCTGATAGATAGATAGATAGATAGATAGATAGATAGAGAGAGAGAGAGAGAGAGAAGGATAGACAGAGTAAAGATAAATGAAGAATCAAAAAGGCAAAATAATGCAAAAAAAAACAATCCTATAGTCTGTCCGTTAAATATAAAAAAATTAAAAAGAGAGCACTCCAAAAATAAAACATGTGAAAAAAAATTAAATAAAAAAAACTGTGTGGATGTATACCTTACTTATGCCTTACCTTACCCTTTACTTCATACTGTAACTCCATTCCATTTGTAGTGCATAACATTGTAAGGTATTAACAATTTTTAATGTTAATTTGGAGATGAAAATTTTATTCTAATTTTATCTCTTTTTCAGGTGGCACACTTGGAGTAAATCCATATTTGCCTGATATTCTGTATATAAAATGGGCCAAAACTTATCAATTTTTTGATCATATATTAAAAAATAAAAATTGATATTTTTTTATTAGCACCAGTTTGTTTTTGTATCATTTATATGGTATGAGAAGTGGACCGGTATGTATAGAAGAATGTGTAGGGTGATTGCTGGTTCAAGTGTGTGACTGTGCTGAGGAAGCAGATTAACCATCTGTGGTCACTGGCATAGAATTGCACTAGTGATCTTCCGCTTGTCTCTATGAGACCTGATGAGGATTGCGACCAGTAATCCCCTGAAGTGTAATGTTTTAGGTCCTTGCTATAGTAACATTATGCCCTTGGTTTGAATTGATATAGCGGTTTCTTCAAGGGAAAGATAATATGGGCAAAATCCACCGGCCATCCAATTACAAAGATGGCGGCAACTGAACTGAGTGTTTGCGCGCATGCGCGGTGACATTGTGACGTCATAGACACTGCGCCTCACTAAATATGCGCAGATTAATCCTGAAGACGCCGGGACCGCGACCCTAATACTGGCAATGGCGATGGGTAAGTTCAAGTGAGCTGCATTCTATTAATTTTAATACAAAAGCACAGGTGTCACTGATAATTAGCACTAATCATATCATATTGTAAGTGCAGTCGTGTGAGAACTGTACTTTTATGGCACTATTAATGCACTTTATTATAGATACACTATGTGACACAGTTTGATGTATGTACATATGAAACATATTGATATTTGATATATTTTATGTATAATTGCTTTTTATGGGTTGAGTGTATAAAATGTTCACTTTTTCACATGATGCACTATGCTTGAGGAAGACCTGTTGGTCAAAACGTTGCATCACATGAGGCTGGATTAAACTTGTCCTTTTCACTTGGAATATGGAGTGCTGCCTTTTTTTGATCCAGATAGATAGATAGATAGATAAGAAGAGAAAAAAAAACTGCACAGCACTCACAGACAATGTGAACTGGTGCCAGCAGGGATGCTGGATCAATATACTAGAAAGAGACCTTGCAGCACTCAGCTGCTACCAATGATGTACATATGCTGACAAGCTATATATATATGAGAAAAAAATTTTTTCCATCCCTGCTGGCACCAGTTCACATTGTCTGTGAGTGCTGTGCAGTTTTTTTTCTCTTTTGTATCGTGTGGAGTGGCTGGCTCCATTACTGCAATGTGCACTCTCGTTGCAAACAGGTGATCTAGGGTCTAGATGGTGTCCGCCCACTTAGTAGTGGGGTAGGGTGGACAAGGAGGGCTTGGGTGTCAGCGATAGGACTCGTCGGACCTGAAGTCACTTTGTCGCAGTCGACGAGCAAGCAGACATTGGCCAATGTGTGTACTAAGAACTTCAGATTTAAAAAAAATTAGAATTTTGAGTTTTTTGAAAAAAACGTATTTTTTCTCATATATATATAGCTTGTCAGCATATGTACATCATTGGTAGCAGCTGAGTGCTGCAAGGTCTCTTTCTAGTAGATAGATAGATAGATAGATAGATAGATAGATAGATAGATAGATAGAAAGATAGACCAAAAAGAAAACTTCAGCACTTCCTCCTTGAGGTTTTTCTATGCCTTTATTTGGCCGTCAGGACAAGTTGGCAAAGTTTCAGTTTCAGTGAACCTCCTTCCAGCACTGAAACCGAAACATTGCCATCTTGTCCTGACGGCCAAATAAAGGCATAGAAACACCTCAAGGAGGAAGTGCTGCAGTTTTCTTTTAGGTGTGTATAACTTGGAAAATAGTGGAAGTGGCTGTGCTGCTCTTCTTTTTTCTAGATAGATAGATAGATAGATAGATAGATAGATAGTGACCCCATGAATTTCGGGCTTAGGGCCAGCTAATAATACAAAGCTGGCCCTAACCCCTTTATTACCCAGTGAGCCAACACACTAGGGCCCTGGATGAGTTGAATACAGTGCCAAAAAATGGCGTTTCTAAGAGCGCCCCATTTTCTGAAGTGGCTGAGGACTGCAATTTGCAGCGGGGGAGGGGCCCAGAAAGCTTGGGCCACCCTGTGCTGCGGATTCCAGCCCCCAGCTGTCTAGTTGTACCTGGCTGGACACAAAAATAGCGCAAAGCACCACATATTTTTTTCATTATTATTTCATGAAATTCATGAAATAATAAAAAAAAGGGCTTCCCAATTTTTATTTCCAGGCAGGTGGGTTTGGTGGCAGCTTGTCCCTGCCTGCTTTACCTGGCTAACATACAAAAATATGACGAAGCTCACATCAAAATGTTTTTTGAAAACTTCATTAAAAAAAAAAAAAAAAATCTATATTAGGGACTGACTCTTTATTAACCCCTCAAGTGGAGTGGTGTTCCTATCAGGTCTGTCAGACTGTGACAGGACATCAAAATCCCTCTCTGAATATTGTCAAAGAAAAAAATTAAAAGAGTTACAATATGCATTTGGAAAATGATATTTCTATCTATTGCATGCTACAGTTTTTTCTATATATGTATTAAAAAAATGCACAGAGGAAAAGACCAGTCATGTTCTTTCGCTCTCCCCCTGTCGAGTGGCTTTATTAGAGGAGTAAAATCGCCCAATTGCTTTGGGCTTATTTTGATTCATTGGTTTGGTGACTTATTTATATGAGAGTTATGGGATTTATTGGTGGTTCTTTGAGCCCATATTTTAATTATTTATATGATGAATTAATTGAATTCATATACCTTAATAAAGCCACACGGACAATTTTATCCACTACAATTAGGTGTCTGTTGTCAAATTATTTAGTGGTAAGTATAGTCTGGGCTTTGTGTTGCCATGAGCATGTGAATGCTTTTTTTGCGTTTTTGCTGCAGTTGAACTGATTTAGGACCCATTGAAAACAATTACACGTAGCAAAACCACGATAAAAATGCATTCATTCAAATGGAAAGGGGAAAGGGATAGGCCGCTCCACCGCCCATTAACCTCCTGGATTCCTGCACCTGGTGTGGCAGCTTGGCAACTGCCCAGGAAACAAAGTGAAATAGAAAACACCGGTGCTTGTCTTCCTGAATTTCTCTTTATTATTTTTTGAAAATTATAAAATCATTCAGCGTGCTAGCTGGGCGCTAGACGCATTTCGGAAGAACAACTTCCTTAATCTTTGGCCAGATGGAAAGGTCCTCTCAGGTACACCGAGGACCTTTCCATGTGGCCAATCAGGTGGCCGCTAGCGATTACGTCATTGTGACGTGGCGGCATCTGATTGGCCAGATCTCTCCCAGCCATCTGATTGGCTGAGAGAGGGAAAGGTCATTTTCCATGAATAGATGTGCATCAGCCGGTACAACCGTCGGTTAAGGTGAGTATCTGATTTTTTTATTTTTTAACCACTTTTTCTCTCTTCTACAGGACTTTTGCAGTGTATCTACTGATACACTGCAAAAGTATTCGGAATCGCTATACTCGCAAAGAGTAGCGAATACCACTACCTACTCGTTGCGGGTATAGCGATTCCGAATAGTAAGGTATTCGCCCACTCCTAGTTCTTACCCCCCAAGGAATATTTCTGATGATCGGCATTTGATCAGGGAGTAATACCTCATCTTAAGGGCTATATCCTGGATGTAAGAAAAAAAAATGCCCAAGCACTAACAGGCAGGTAGCTGCCACCTATCTACCTGATGTGATCGGCGCAGTTCACTTACACCACAGAGTGGTAACAGACTGCTCCTGCCGGGGACAGCATGGCAGGATAAACAGAACGGGGGCTTCTTTTCCATTTTGCTCCGTGCAAGGGGTGTACAGCTTACCTAATGCTGATTGACAGCATGATCTAATTGGGGGAGCTGGCTGTCAATCAGCATGACGTCGTCTGTGACATGTATCAACAAAGCAGAGAAGCTGCCTCTCTGTTGATGTGATGTTAGCGGAAGCGACAAAATCACAGACAGGAGCAGTCTCAGACTGCTCCCATGTCGGCGGCAAACAGCTGTAAATAATGCTGGCACAACAGGCAATTAGGTTCTGGCTACCTGCCTGTTAGTGCTTAGGCACATTTTTTTTTAATCCCAGATAAAACCTTTAAGGCTGCATTGAAAACTTGTGGCTTTGCTACATTCTTTTTGCTGTAACTGCGGTAAGGCCCCTTCACACCATGTTGGGAGTAGCTGTACACATGCTCAGTACAACAAACTGGTCGTTTCACGATTCGTGTTTCACGGATCCATGCGGATTTGAGCTCCAGAGACCACATGTTATTTGAATCGGCTATCGAATTAATAGCGCTATATAATTGAATAAATTATTATTATTATTAATTGAAACAGCATAAGATCTAATTCTGTCTGATTGTGTCAGCTTTTTTGAAGGCAGCCCAAAGTTGGAGCAGTCTCCGATTCTGGGTACATGAAAAAAGCGGACACAATCAGATCCCTGATAAAACTGGTACACACAGATGGCTATTAAAGGAACAATCCGTGCCCATAAAGATACATGGGGAGCCAAATCGGATCCGTGGCTATCTGTTTTGCAACGGATAGCCAAGGATCTCCACAAAACGTGATGTGAAAGGGGCCTAAAAACAATGTGTAGTTCTGCTAATATTTTCCAAAATTGTGGTAAAAATGTTGCATTTTTTTCTGTGACTTGGGGAAAACAACTGCAAAGCAGCTACATCATGTGAGAGCAGCCAAAATACTTCTTAGTAGAGGAAAGGTAATATTTATTTGTGGCATAGCAACCTTTCAATGTGTGACTTCCTCCTTCCAATTTAAACACGTTTAACCCCCTACTAGGACAACACCTTCTGAATTGGCTTGTTTTCCTGTTAAAATAATAAACCCTGTACCTGTGTGAGCTCTTTGGCTGCCATTCATATCCTGTCGATTGCTCCTATGTCCGAAGGTGGGGAGAAAGAAGCCGGCAGTGGTTGGATGCGTGGCTTGCATGATGTCACAATGTCCCCTGAGCCCTGAGCCGCAGTTACCGACAGCACTGGAAGGTCAGCAGCATGGGAAGTGAGTACAGAGTTTATTATTTTATCTAAGGAAAATAAGTCGATTCAGAAGGGGTCGTCCCAATAGTGGAAAACTCTTTTGAGTACTGCAAGTCTGCCCTTATTTTAATTAATGGTTGTTCCGACTAATGACAAAGTTCTCAGTAGGAAGAGCATAAGCAGTTTATCTATTCTACTTCTAAAAGTCAATGGCATCTTCTTTCATACTGCATATCAATTAAGTGTCAACAGATTGTTTTCATCAAGCGTCGTCTTTAAATGATGATTCTCTGTACCTTCCTTCATTTCACAGAGAATCTGCAGTTTGCCGCCCTTTTAATTCTGTATCGGAGGGAGATACGGCACAAATACCATTTTAGTGCCCGGCGGTGACATGTAGAACAGGCTATTCTCTTGCTATTAACATGGAGCAATGAGCGTCCTATTCCACATACTGATTATAGCTTCATCTAACATTCCCTTGCTAAGTGGCTCCCCTGCCGAGGCTGCTGAATTTGTAGTCCGTTTTCCATTTTGTCATATATAACAAGCCTATAAAATGGCACAATACATAATTATAATGGGTTTGTGTTTGCAGAGCGAAATTGTAACACAGAGAAAAAAAATCATAGGTAAGAAGTGAGCAGAGACGGTGGCCAAATGATCATTATGGGAGCGCGGTATCCTCAGCGCTATACTGTCTATCACTGAGGACATTTACATCTGATCTGTTACAGTTAAGTGCTCTTATAAAACGCTACAGTGTTCACTATGCATTTACTAACGGGAATATAGTGGTATAATCAGCGGCTGACACCTTCAGGAAAATTAGCATAAAGAATAGGATAAAGCTGTAAAATGATGAATGGAAATAAAGAGTTTTTTTAGGGTAGAAATAACTAGAATTTTTTTCAATTGTATCTACACTATGGAAAAAGCTTTAGAAATATGTGAGTTATTGACTTCTTAAAAGCAGTTTTATCACAGGCAAATTCAGAAAGAGACCAAGTAGAATTTTACTAAATAGGCTTAAAAAATAGTAAGCTTTAACCTCATTCAACCAAAGCCAGTTATCATTCTTGCTCTTTGTTATTTTCCACATTCTGTTAGGAGCCATAACCTTGTGTGTGTATTTGTAGCCTTCAAAGCACTTAAAAAAATGAAAAACCCAATTATGCCATTGATTGGGGTTTTAGTCCTTATGTTATTCAGTGTGCAGTAAAAGTGTCCGGGAGACATGATATTTCAGTTCAGTTCAGTACATGTAAACTAAAAACAAACTACTATAGTATACAGTGCCTGGTGAAAGTATTTGGCCCCCTTGAACTTTTCAGCCTTTTGCCACATTTCAGGCTTCAAACATAAAGATGTAAATTCTAATTTTTTTTTTAGAAGAATCAACAGCAAGTGGGACACAATCGTGAAGTGGAACAAAATTTATTGGATATTTTAAACTTTTTTAACAATTAAAAAACTGTAACTGTAAAGTGGGGCGTGCAATATCATTCGGCCCCCTTGAGTTAATACTGTGTAGCGCCACATTTTGCTGCGATTACAGCTGCAAGATGCTTGGGGTATGTCTTTATCAGTTTTGCACATCGAGAGACTTCAATTCTTGCCCAGTTCTTCCTTGCAAAACAGCTGGAGCTCAGTGAGGTTGGATGGAGAGCGTTTGTGAGCAGCAGTTTTCAGCTCTATCCACAGACTTCTCGATTCGATTCAGGTCTGGACTGTGACTTGGCCATTCCACACCTGGATACTTTCTTTTTTGAACAATTCCATTGTAGATTTTGCTTTATGTTTGGGATCATTGTCTTGTTGGAAGATAAATCTCCGTCCCAGTCTCAGGTCTTTTGCAGACTCCAACAGGTTTTCTTCCAGAATGGTCCTGTATTTGGCTCCGTCCATCTTCCCATCAATTTTAACCATCTTCCCTGTCCCTGCTGAAGAAAAGCAGCCCCAAACCATGATGCTGCCACCACCATGTTTTACAGTGGGGATGGTGTTTGAAGGGTGATGAGCTGTGTTGCTTTTACACCAAACATATCATTTAGTATTGTGACCAAAAAGTTTGATTTTGGTTTCATCTGACCAGAGCACCTTATTCCACATGTTTGGTGTCTCCCAGGTGGCTTGTGGCAAAGGCCAGATTTGTGCAGTGTATGACTGATTGTTGTCCTATGGACACACTTTCCCACCGCAGCTGTAGATCTCTGCAGTTCATCCAGAGTGATCATCGGCCTTTTGGCTGCATCTCTGGTCAGTCTTCTACTTGTTCAAGATAAAAGTTTAGAGGGACGGCCGGGTCTTGGTAGGTTTGCAGTGGTCTGATACTCCTTCCATTTTAATATGATTGGTTGCACAGTGCTCCTTGAGATGTTTAAAACTTGGGAAATCTTTTTGTATCCAAATCCGGCTTTAAACTTTGCCACAAGAGTATCTTGGACCTGCCTGGTGTGTTCCTTGGTCTTCATGATGCTCTCTGCACTTGAAACAGAACTCTGAGACTATCACAGAGCAGGTGCACTTATAAGGAGACTTGATTACACACAGGTTGATTCAATTCATCATTACCAGTCATTTAGGACAACATTGGATTATTCAGAGATCCTCACTGAACTTCAGGAGTGAGTTTGCTGCACTGAAAGTAAAGGGGCCGAATAATATTGCACACCCCACTTTTCAGTTTTTAATTTTTTTAAAAATTTTAAAAGATCCAATAAATTTTGTTCCACTTCATGATTGTGTCCCACTTATTGCTGATTCTTCACAAAAAAAATAGAATTTATATCTTTATGTTTGAAGCCTGAAATGTGGCTAAAGGCTGAAAAGTTCAAGGGGGCCAAATACTTTCACAAGGCACTGTATATATATTGATAGATAGATTTTGGAGTTTTTTGAAAAAAACGTACGTTTTTTTATTTTTTCCTCAATTATATATGCTTTGTTAGCATATGTGCATCATTGGTAGTAACTGAGTGCTGCAGAGAATTTTTTCTAGTTATTTGACCCAGAATCCCTGCTGGCACCAGTTCACATTAGTCTGTGAGTGCTGTGCAGTTTTTTTCTGTTTTGTGTATAACAAATGGAGAATCTGGCTCCATGACTGCAACTTTGCATCCTCATCACCAACAGGTGGTCTTAGGTTGAGATGGTGTCCGCCCACTTAGAAGTGGGACAGGGAGGACAAGGAGGACAGGGATGTCAGCGTAGGACTCATCAGACCTGGGGTCGCCTTGTCACAGCTTATGAGCAAACGGACATTGGCCAATGTTTGTACCAAGAACCCCAAGAAAATAAAAAAACTAAGATTTTTGATTTTTTTTTAAAAAAACGTAAGTCTTTAATTTTTTTCCTCAATTATATACTGCTTGTTAGCATATGTGCATCATTGGTAGTAACAGTGCTGCAGAGAATTTTTTCTAGTAGATGAAATAGATAGATAGATAGATAGATAGATAGATAGATAGATCTTTAGATCGATAGATAGATAGAGCAGAAAAATCTGCACAGCACTCACAGACACAATGTGAACTGGTGACAGCAGGGACACTGGGTCAAACAACTAGAAAAAAAATTCTCTGCAGCACTCAGCTACTACCAATGATGCACAATGGTAACAAGCAGTATATATTTGAGGAAAAAATTTAAAAACTTACGTTTTTTTTCAAAAAGCTCAAATTCTTATTTTTTATTTGGGTTCTTGTACTACATTGGCTTTTTGTGGAGTTCATGGTACATACATTGGCTTTTTTGGGGTTCTTGGTACATACATTGGTTTTGTGGGGATCTTGGTACATACACATGCAAATGTATGTACCAAGAACCCTAAAAAAATAAAAAAATAAGAATTTGAGGTTTTTTAAAAAAAAACTAAGTTTTTACATTTTTTCCTCATATATATACAGCTTGTTAGCATGTTTGCACATTGGTAGTAGCTGAGTGCTGCAGAGAATTTTTTTCTAGTTGTTTGAACCCAGTGTCCCTTCTGTCACCAATTCACATTGTGTCTGTGAGTGCTGTGCAGTTTTTTTCTGCTTTGTGTATAACGTATGGAGTTTCTGGCTCCATGTCTGCAATTTGCACCTTCATCACCCACAGGTGGTCTGAGGTTGAGATGGTGTCCGCCCACTTAGAAGTGGGACAGGGAGAAAAGGAGGACAGGGATGTCAACGTTACGACTCATCAGATCTGGAGTCACCTTGTCGATGTTGATGAGTAAATAGTTATTGGCCAATGTATGTACCAAGTTTTTTTAAAAAAACGTAAGTTTTTAAATTTTTTCCTAATTTATATACAGTTTGTTAGCATGTGTGCATCATTGGTAGTAGCTGAGTGCTGCAGAGAATTTTTTTCTAGTAGATAGATAGATAGATAGATAGATAGATAGATAGATAGATAGATAACATATATTAATGGTTAAAAATATTTGAACTTTCTAAATAAACATTTTTTAGTGTGGAAACATTTTAGAGATGAGTGAGCATTATCATGATCAGGTGCTCGGTACTCATAACAAGCATTGAGACAGTCGGACGGGTCTGAATTGTGAAACAAGTATAAAGGAAGTCAATGGGAAACTTGAGCATTTTTCCAGAAGATATTTCAGAAAATGTTTGAGTTTCCTATTGACTGTCGATTATACTCAGTATGAGTCAAGCTCGTCTTAGCATCAGAAGTGTGCAAGGGATTAATTGTTTGTAAAAACTGCAATATATTCAAGTATTTTACTGAAATTAATGATCTCCTATGAAGCCCAGCCACAGACTGTGCTTCAAAGAAATATAAAAATTACAGAAAAAGAGGACCTTCAGTAGACAAAAGCTGCAATGACAACTAGGGATGCGCAAACCCGAGCTGTAAAGATTGGGATTCATACCAAACACTGGGTGCCAGGGCTCGGGCTTGAAAAAAAGGTCTTTGTTCTAGTTCGTTGTTTGGTTATTGTTTGTATGTTAATAAAGTTTGTTAAATGGCTGCAGTGCAGCCAATCAACAAGTATTATTGCATAAAGAAGATGACTGTAGGCTGCTGCGAACAATAAAAATAAAAAAAAATTGTGTTGGCTGCCACCTATTTCTGAAACCAGTGCAGGTAGACCAGACAGCTATGGACTGCAACCCCCAGCCGTCTGATTTACCTTGGCTGGTTATTGAACATACAAGGGATCACACAATTTTTTTAGCTATAACAATAATATAATAATTAAAATGGCTTGGCCTCTTCCTTATTTTTGATAACCAACAAAGGTAAAGCAGAGAGGTGGGGGCTGGTATTATCAGGCTGACAAGGCAAATTTTTAATTGGCCTTTCTCAAGTTAAATATACCAGACCACAGCTGAACCAGAATTGGCAGCATCCATTAGAAGAATCACTTCTGGTCATTTACCCGTCTTCTTCCCAACTGCCTTGGTGCAGTGGCAATCAGTGTAAAATGGTTAGTGGGGTTGATGTCAGCTTGAAATTGTCAGCTGACATTAAGGCATACTGTTATTAATGGAGAGGGATGTATCAGACAACCCCATTACTAACATGATAAGACACCACCAGAAAAAATTACGATCAAAGTCGTCTTATTAGGAATTAGCTGAATTTCCGTATCTGGAGTCAGGGAAAAATTATTGATCCCCTCAATTGGTGCTTAGATGTTGCCACATGGGTTTTTTTATGCCTCTCTGAATCAAAATGTTAGCTATGGTTAACTTGATGATTAATCTTCCTTCAACCTAAAAAACATACAAATGTCGTCAATTATGCAAAAAGAAAAATTTTTAATTGAAATACAGTTGTGGCCAAAAGTATTGCACCCCTCACTATCTGTCTGATAATACTCATTTCTCTGAAAATGATGCAATCACAATTCTTTGGTAATCATTATTTCATTTAATATGTCTTCAATGAAAAAACAAAATGTGAATGATGCAAAAGCAATCAGGATATTTCACACAAACCTCCAAAATGGCATACAAAAGTATTGACCCTCACCAATATTGGTTGCACAACTTATCAAATAACTGGATCACCGTTCTGGTAACCATCAATGAGTTTCTTACAATGCTCTGCTGGAATTTTTAGCATTCTTCTTTGCAAATGCTGTTGGTCCATTTCTCCAACGCATTTTTAGATCTCTCCAAGTGTCTAGGATCGGTCTGACTCATTGTGGCACCTTAGAACTCCAGTGCTTCTCTCAAACATTTCTAGTGCTTTGAAGTGTTGGGTATTGCCCTCAGAAACCATGACTCTGAGGAGACAGCTTTCTCCTGGCCTACATTAGCTGCAAAATTTGTTGGTAGTCTTCAGACTTCATAATGCCATGTAGATGGTCAAGGAGTCCAGTGCCAGAGGCAGCAAACAACCCCAAAACATCAGGGAACCTCCGCCATGTTTGACTATAGGGATCGTGTTCTTTTCTTTGAATGATTCGTTTTTTCTCCTGTAAACTCTATGTTGATGCTTTTGCCCAAAAACCTCTACTTTTGTCTCATCTGACAAGAGAACATTCTTCCAAAACGTTGTAGGCTTTCTCAGGTAAGTTTTGGCAAACTCCAGCCTGGCTTTTTATGTCTCTGGGTAAGAAGTGGGGTCTTCCTGGTATCCTACAATACAGCCCCTTTTCATTCAGACGCTGATGGATAGTACGGGTTGACACTGTTGTACCCTAGACTGCAGGGCAGCTTGAACTTGTTTGGATGTTAGTCAAGGTTCTTTATCCACCATCCACACAATCTTGGTTGAAATCTCTCGTCAATTTTTCTTTTCCGTCCACATCTAGGGAGGTTAGCCACAGTGCCATGGGCTTTAAACTTCATGATGACACTGCGCACGGTAGACACAGGAACATTCAGGTCTTTGGAGATGGACTGTCAGCCTTGAGATTGCTCATGCTTCCTCACAATTTGGTTTCTCAAGTCCTCAGACAGTTCTTTGGTCTTTTTTCTTTTCTCCATGCTCAATGTGGTACACACAAGACACGGACACAGGACAGAGTTGATCAACTTTAATCCATGTCAACTGGCTACAAGTGTGATTTAGTTATTGCCAACACCTGTTAGGTGCCACAGTAAGTTTCAGGTACTGTTAATTACACAAATTAGAAAAGCATCACATATTTTTCTAACAGTGCCAATACTTTTGTCCATCCCCTTTTTTATGTTTGGTGTGGAATTATATCCAATTTGGCTTTAGGACAATTCTTTTTGTGTTTTTTCATTGAAGACAAATTAAATGAAGATAATAATACCAAAGAATTTGTGATTGCAATCATTTTCAGGAAGAAACTGAGTATTATCTGACAGAATTGCAGGGGTGTCAATACTTTTGGCCACAACTGTAAATGCAAGGAACAAACAGGGAGGCGTTTCCGCCAGCAGATGGGACCTATACACAGGTATCCAATAAAAATGTACAGATTATTTGTATGATATGTACATATGTTAATATTTCACAAAATGATTATTGAATATTTCTTATTGCTCTGGGTGTGTGTTTATAATTACAGGTGTATGGCTTTACTGATGGACCTATAGGAGTGGCTACACAGCTATCTAACCGTAGATATATCAGTGTATATCTATCAGGGTATAAGATTATTACTCATCCCAAAATGAAGATTAATATCCAATCGCAGTCAAATTATGCCGTATAAACATCAATGCACATGATATTGCGAAGGAACCAATATGTTTTTACTGGAATCAAAAATTACTGCTACATCCCTGTTACCAATTGGTATTAAAAGACCTTTCTGGGTCAGGCTGCGTTATTCTGCAATCACTATACACTGATATTATAACATACAGATTGTTGCTGTATAACCACTGATATGCCATTGGCCACAGTTATATGTACTCTGCAAGATCTAAATACAATTGAACCCTGGCTGCTCGGCAATAAATGCTCAGTACAGTAAAACTGCTCCTGACCATCTAATTTTACTTCCGCAATGTATATGCATACATTGCGGAAGTAAAATTAAGTAAGGCAGGGGTTAAAAATAATAAACCATCTATTCTCACCTGTCCACGAGTCCCTCGGCGTCTCCAGCATCTCCTGCCTGTAGGACCTGCCGTGATGTCACAGTCACATGACCGGTTACCCGGAACCGTCATGTGACTGTGACATCACGCGAGGTCCAGGATCAGATGAAGATAGCTGGAAGCGCTGCGGAGTCTGTGGACAGGTGAGAATAAAGATTTTTTTATTTTTTATTCCGGAGGAGAGGGAAAGGAGTACTGGAGAAGATGAGGGGGACACTCAGGGGAGAAGAGGGGGGAACACACAGGGGAGAAGAGGGGGAAACAGAGGGGAGAAGAGGGGGAGCACCAGGGGAGATGAGGGGGACACACAGGGGAGATGAGGAGGAGCACCAGGGGAGATGAGGGCGATACACAGGGGAGAAGAGGGGGAAACAGGGGAGAACAGCTGACAGGTGACAGGAGGCAGAGACGAGCAGATGACAGGAGGAGCCGGCATACTGATCCTGCAGAATGTCGGAATCGATGCCTATTTGGCATCAGTTTAGATCTGATGCTGTCCGATTTATATCGGACAGCATCGGATTTGACAAACTCATAGTGTGAAAGTAGCCTAACATGATAGAATAGAGTTAAATAAGATCCACACACAGGGAGAAAAAATACTTTCTTACATGCCATTGTTCACCATTTATTACTTCAAAATAAATCCTGGAAGCTCTAATATAATTCAAATAGTAATGAATTAATAAATTGGTGAACGTAGGCATGTAGTTGGGTCTTTATTGAAATAAACTTTATTTCCCTATCTATGTGTCTTTTTTAACTCTATACTTGATGAGTTAGTTCATTACTAACTCTAGGTCTTAATTTCAGCTGTCAGTTCAAAGTTGACATTAACTTCATTAATCATTACCCCAATTGCCACATCACCTGGACAATTGGAAATGCCAGGTGAGGCACCATATTGATGCATCTAATGTGTTGCACCAATTCTGGTGCAGCTGTAGGTTGTATATTTGGACTGGGAATGACCAAATAACCATGGTCTTCACACCCTTATTATTCCAGCCTCCAGCTGTCTGCATTGTTCTATATGTTATCAAAAAAAGGTCAGAGCCTATGCATTGTTTTAAATTATCTATTTAAATAATTACTAAACATGGTGTGGGATTCCCACTATTATTGATAACCAGCCAGGTGTAAAGCAGACAGCTGAGGGTTGCAGTCCATACTGTCTGTTTTACCTACTCTGGTTATCAAAAATAGGGGGTCCCCACTTTATTTTTTTCTCGTATTTTCTCTATTCACATTTTATTGCAGAGCAACTGCCCCCATTTTGCATCCTTTTGCAGCCCAATAGCCCTTACTACAACTGATTTATTTTTCCTACACCAAAATTCATGTCCCCTTTGACTGGTTTGGGGTTCAGGGTCAAGTTCAAGTCAAGTCCAAGTCCTGAACCAAACTTTTGTTTAACATTTGGTCAAACCCGGCGAACCCCAACATGCACAGGTACACTTATCACCAGGTATAAGCTAATCGACTTTGAAGATCGGTGTTTCAACCAAACAGACTTTTCAATCATATTTGGGTTCAGAGTTCGAGTGCTTTACAAATGCAATCAATGGGCAACATTGATGTGCACGGGTACACTTGGTGCTTGTGACACTTACAATGGCTCGCACTGGGTATAAAATCAGAATTATTTGATGTAGGGGTCGCGGCTGCAACAGATACCAGTTGCCACCAGCACAACTGGCTTTGAGCCAGCGTCAGAGGTGTAACCACAGTGGGCACGCAGCATGATATCACTGTTATGAATAGGTCCCCTGTCATGGCACTCCAATGTCAGCTGCATGCCGGCAATTGTGTGCTGGCTATGAGAGGACACTGGGCAGCATCGGAATGGGGGAAGGGTGAGTGGAATGTTTTTTGTCTTTAATTATGCATTAGGGACAGAAAGGGACACATATACTAGGATGGGCACTACAGCATGTAATCCAGGATGGGGACATAATTATCGGGAAGAGGACCACATATACAAGTAGTAGGACCATATATACAAGGAGGAGGACCATGTATAAAAGGAAGGGGACATATATATATCAGGAAAGATAAATATATACCAGGAGGAGGATCATATATGCCAAGAGCAGGACATATATACCAGGAAGGGGAGATATACACCAGTAAGAGGGTCATATACAAGGAGGAGGACATATATACCATGAAGGGGAGATATATACCAGGAAGATGACAATATATTCAAGGAGGACCATATATACCATGAAGGGGACCTATATATTAGGAGAAGTACCATATGTACCAAGAAGAGGACATATACCAAGAAGGGGAGCTATATACCAGAAGAGGGACCATATATAAAAGGAGGAGGATCACATATATTAGAAAGGAGACAAATATACCAGGAAGGGGAGATATATACCAGGAGGAGGACAATATATCAAGAGGATGGTGTATATACCAGGAGGACAGCATATATACCAAGAAGAGGGTCATATATACCTGGAGGAAGACATATATACCAGGAATGGGAGCTATATACAAGGAGGAGGACCAAATATACTAGAAGGGAACATACATACCAGGAGGAAAACCGTACATACAAGGAGGAAAGGACATATATACCAGGAGGAGGACATATATACCAAGAAGGGGAGATATATACAAGGAGGAGGACCATATATGCATTGATGAACACATATATATACCAGAATGGGGAACATATATACCAGGATAGGGATCATATAATAATAATAATAATATTTATTTATATAGTGCCAGCATATTCCGCAGCGCTTCACAATTCAGAGGTTCATATTAAAACATTTATAAGGAACACGATCAGAAAATACAATACTAAATGCAATACAATACAATACAGAATATAACACAATACAAATACAATAATAATTAACGCAAAATAGTGACAGCGACTGCTCTTAAGAGCTTACAATCTAACAATGAGGTGAGGGTGACACAAAGTACAGGTGCTTATTTACAATGATGGTATAGTCAACTTGAGGAAACGGGGAACAGATAGGAGCAGTATAAGTGGCCACCAACCATTATTTGTGATGCATTCGAGACTTGTGGAGCAGATAGGCTGTGTCTAAATGATTTTGACTAGGGATCATGATAGGCTGCCTTAAAAAGATATGTCTTTAGGGATCGCCTGAAACTATGTAAGTTGTGGATAGACCTAATTTCTTGGGATAGAGCATTCCAGAGAGTTGGTGCAGCTCGGGAGAAGTCTTGGAGACGGAATAGGAGGTTCGGATTAATGCAGATATTAGTCTAAAGTCACTCATAGAGTAAAGAGAATGGGTGTGGCCATAGACAGAGATGAGGGTTGAGAGGTAGGGAGGTGCTGCACAGTGAAAGCCTTTGTGGGTGAGGGCAAGCAATTTGAATTCAATCCTATAGTGTTTGGGCAGCCAGTGCAATGACTGGCATGGAGCAGAAGTGTCCGAGTAACGGTTAGCTAGATAAGTGATCCTTGCTGCTGCATCAAAGATGGACTGGAGAGGGAAGAGTCTAGAGCGAGGGAGGCCAATTAATAGAGATTTACAATAGTAAAGGCGGGAATAAATCAGGGCCACAATGAGGGTTTTAGTGGTTTCCAAGGTGAGATAGGTGAGAAAGGTGAGAAATATACGAGGAGAATGACATATATACTAGGAAAGGGACAAAGGAACATATATTCCAGGAAAGGAAGATATATACCAAGAGAAAGACTATAAATATCAGGAAGAGGACATATATACAAGGATGGGGATCACATATACCAGGAAGTAAAGAAATATACCAGGAGGAGCACCATATATACCAGAATTGGGGATCATATATACCAAGAAGGGCCGTATACCATATGCCATATATACCATTATGCCCCCATAAATACCAGGATGGGGAACATAATACCAGGATGTGGATCATATATATCAGGAAAGGGAAAAATATACCAGGATGAAGACCATGTATAACAGGAAGGGGATCATTTATACCAGGATGAAGATCATATATACCAGGATGGGCCCAGGATGAGGACCATATATGCCAGGAAGGGAGTCATATATATCAGGATGGTAAACATTAATGCATAATAAAGAGGAAAGGGGGCCAATAAACAAGTCCAAATAAGATTAGAGCACTACAAGGCCCCATTCATCTGACCAATGTGTGTGGAGGGGCCTGGGAGAGGGCGAGCAGGTCCAAATTTTACACCGAGGCCCATCAGACTCTAGTTACGCCACTTCTGGATGTATGTTGGCAGAGATCTCAGGGGCGGACCCAGACTGTAGTGGGCCCTGGTGCAAGCAATTTTTCGGGGGCCCCACCCACCCACAGTGGCGACAAAGTAATGTAAACATATAGATTGTAATATTTATTTACAACGCATGTATCAAATCTAAATAGTAAAGTTGTTTAATTTTTTTAATATAATCCTAAAAATAGACCTATTGTTGTCTATATGGGCCACGTCACACACACAGATAATTGTGCAGAGATTGTTCGCAGATCTCTGGTTGCAGTGAAATCATGGACACATTGATCCATTTTGTGGTCGTGTACAAATGTGACAATGTGTCCATGATTTCACTGCAACCAGAGATCTGTGACCAATATCTGCACAGATATCTGTGTGTGTGACGTGGCCCTAAGACTTTGCTGAGATGTCACTAAGTAGTAGGACGGGAAAAGAATGTTTCATACGGCACTACTATTCACATAAAGATGAGATGACTTAATCTGTGATGAAGCAGATGACACAAAAATTAGCAGTACCTAGTAGCAAACATTTTACTGCCAAAACGTCTAAATATTAGTGATGGGCGAACCACAGATGCTCAGGGTCCGGAAACTGGCCCGACCTACAGTACAGCCCTGCACAGTCAGACTCCAAATAACATACACAACTCAGCATAGCCTCCAGTTAATATATACAGTCCACCACAGCCTCCAAGTAATTATACAGTCCATCACAGCCTAATATATACAGTCCACCACAGTCTCGAGATAATATATACAGCCCAGCACAGCCTCCAGGTAATATATACAGCCCAGCACAGCCGCCAGGTAATATATACAGCCCAGCACAGCCGCCAGGTAATATATACAGTCCAGCACAGCCGCCAGGTAATATATACAGCCCAGCACAGCCTACAGGTAATATATATAGCCCAGCACAGCCTACAGGTAACATTATACAGTCCAGCACAGCCGCCAGG
Organism: Allobates femoralis; assembly: GCA_033576535.1. Classification (NCBI taxonomy): domain Eukaryota; kingdom Metazoa; phylum Chordata; class Amphibia; order Anura; family Aromobatidae; genus Allobates; species Allobates femoralis. The sequence goes on from JARQOC010000004.1 coordinate 104,646,761, forward strand.
TAATATATACAGTCCAGCACAGCCGCCAGGTAATATATACAGCCCAGCACAGCCTACAGGTAATATATACAGCCCAGCACAGCCTACAGGTAACATTATACAGTCCAGCACAGCCGCCAGGTAACATTATACAGTCCAGCACAGCCGCCAGGTAACATTATACAGTCCAGCACAGCCGCCAGGTAACATATACACTACAGCCCAGCACAGCCTCCAGGTAATATATACAGACTAGAACAGCCTCCAGGTAATATATGCAGCCCAGCATAGCCTCCAAGTAATATATACAGTGCAAAAACAGCCTCCAGTTAATATATACAGCCCAGCATAGCCTGGTATAACATATATAGCCCAAGACAGCCTCTAGGAGGATAGATATATAGTAGATGTGTGCCTGATGCTATCGCATCGGAGGGCGAGGATCGGTACGGCGCCGGGATGCGGGGGGCGGCTAAGTGGACACACACACACACACACCTACACACACAGACACACACCTACACACCCCCTTCCGGTCTCACCCGGTCCCACCCATCGTTGATGGAAGCTTGAACCAGGAATGAGGTGGTCAGCGCAGGATGGAGGCTCGGTGGTCAACGCAGGATGGAGGGGGTTAATGGTGGAGGAGCATAGGGTCAGATGGGGGCTCCATGGTGGGTGTTGGACCGCCCCCTGTGCCTGGCTGGGCTTCGGGGAGCGGTCCGGTGGCGGGGCTGGTACTGGGCATGGCGGCTGCTGGCGGCGAGATGTGCAGCTGGGTGGCTGGTGCTGGCCATGGCGGCTGCTGTCGGCGAGATGTGCAGTTGGGAGTGGTCCGGTGGCTGGTGCTGGCCATGGCGGCTGCTGACGGCGGGATGTGCAGCGGGGAGCAGTCCGGTGGCTGGTGCTGGCCATGGCGTCTGCTGGCGATGGGATGTGCAGCGGGGAGCGGTCTGGTGGCTGGAGATGGCCATGGCGGCTGCTGGCGGCGGGATGTGCAGCGGGGAGCGATCCAGTGGCTGGTGCTGGCCATGGCGGCTGCTGGCGGCGGGATGTGCAGCTGGGAGCAGTCCGGTGGTGGTGGCTGGTGGTGGGCATGGCAGCTACTGGCGGTGGGATGTGCGGCGGTGCCAGTGCCCATATCCAATATGGCTGCAGGCACACTTCCGTCCCCGCGGTGCATTCTGGGATACGGGGACGGAAGTGTGGACAACATACAGCACTGCAGTGCACACCAACATGATTTGAGGGGGGGGGCAGGATTTCGATGCCTCAAGGAAGGGACATTCCTGGGGCCTCAGGACACCCCCTTCCTTGATGCATCCAAGCTTAACCCCAAGCTTGGGGAGATCGGCTGCATCAAGGAAGGGGGGTCCTGGGGCCCCTATGACCCCCATCCCCTTCTGAAGGGGGGTCCCTGGGGCCCCAGGAACGTCCCTTCCTTGAGGCATCGAAATCCTGCCCCCCCTCAAATCATGTTGGTGTGCACTGCAGTGCTGTGTTCACAGACTGTTTCCCCCCCCTGCTCCCCACCAGACCAAAGCCCTGCTCCGGGGCTCTTACCTGGAGCCCTCAGTATCCTCAGTCAGCTTGCTCACCGGCCGGGTCCGTCTCATTGTCTTCTGACTTCTGGAGAGGGTGTGATGCCTGCCTCCACGGAAGAGCCGGAAGTAAAGCAGCACCGACCCTCCCAGCCCCCTCTGCCTCAATGAAATGCTGCTGCAGCTGCTCCCCCCCACTTCTTACTATACAGCGCCGCCCGCAGCCAGCACTTCCCCCCGGGACCGGAGACTCAATGTAAGAAAAGAGCCGCGGGTGTGCAGCGCTGATGACACCCGATGGCACCAAGGGCTCAATGCCCGAACAGCAGTGCCGCGGGTGCGCAGCCGCTGCTGACACCCGACAGCACACCCCCATAACAGTGCTGTGGGTGTGCAGCGCTGATGACACCCGACAGCACCCACCCCCCGGGCTCAAGGGCTCAATGCAAGAACAGCAGTGCCGCGGGTGCGCAGCCGCTGCTGACACCCGACAGCACCCCCCCCCCCTACAGGGCCACACATTAAAACCTGCAGACAGTGCCACCACCGCTTACCACCTTCTTCTGTATGACATGGGAACGGAGCTACCGCTGGAGCCTCAGGGGCCCCCTACCTTGACGGTTCCCCGGTGCAGCTGCACCAGCTGCACCACGGTAGTTCCGCCCCTGAGCGATCTGATACAATTTTGAAAACTTGCACCCCTCAAAATTCCCAAAACTGCACTCATGAAATGTCCTGACAGTGATGGTTAACGAGTGGAACTGGCTGCCATGAGAGGTGGTGAGTTCCCCTTCAAATCAAGTCTTCAAACAGAGGCTGAACAGACATCTAACTGGGATGATATAGTGAATTCTGCTTTGCGCAGGAGATTGGACCGGATGATACAGAAGGTCTCTTCCAACTCCACCATGCTATGATTCTATGAAATGTTTTAATCCTTGATATTTTGATATTTTGTATATTTTATATTTTAATTTAGCGCCGAAAAATGGCATGGGGGTGGAGTAGGAGGAGAAGCAAGGTGAAGCCCAACACTACCATGTTTACATTGTAAACTGCTATGGAATATGTATTCCACTCTTACAGTGTCGTGGGATAGCCCAAATGTCTAAGTTAGAGCGGTCCTTCTAAAACGTATGTTATAGGACTACCTAAGGCCTCTGAGGTCAAAGATCAACATACCTTCTGGCACGTTGTAGCTGGGGAATAGCTAACTAAAAATAATGTATGACAGAGGGACCTAAAAAATGTATAATTCAGGGCTCTGCCAATAGTAAAAGGTGAAAAAAAGTCACAACAGAACGTGTAAACAAACGCTAAAAGTGATATCTTTCTTTCTCTGGTTTACTTAGCCTTGTATACAAGTGATTATGCAGGGAAAACAGTTTTTGAACCTTTTTGGCCTGTTAAATGCGATTTGGATAGGTTTGGTAGTTGTTCTTCTGTATCTGTAACAATGGCGTAATCCTGCGACAAAGCTATTCCCACAAACCCAACAAATGTGAGTCAGAAATGCATGCAGGCAGATTCTCCAGGCTCTCCCCATTCTGTTGCATCACTTTCCCACCTATTTTAGCTTTTTCCTCAGGCCCCCAGACCCCTTTGTAGGGTCCAGCAGAAAATTACTCGCATTTCCCATTGTACTCGCTATTCAGAAAGAATACGTGATTATTACAAAGTACTCGTAACGGGTATAGCGATTACGAATATTACGGTACTGGCTCATCACTAGTCTGCTCCCATCTACTTATTGTGATCTCCTGATATTTTGTCCCCTGGAATGTGAGTTGAATACCCCTCAGTTGACTCCCTGAATATTCTTCGTGCTCTTCTAGAAATATGAACCTTGACAGTCGCATGACTAAATATATTGTATGGTAGCGCCCCCTGGGGGACTAGCTTGGCAGCGTGACACTAATCAACCACATCTTACTTTATATAAAACAGGGGTTTAATAATTTGTCATAAACCTCCCATTACTCACATCACATAAACAGATTTTATAATTTACACCTCATATTTTCATCAAGAGAACATTAACGAATCCCACACCGACTCTTAAAGACCTCAGTCTGGTTCTAATGGCGGCTATGCCTGCCTGACATTATTTACATTTTACTTCATACATCAGTATTCCCATAATCACATTACTGGACATTATTTCCATATTACTTTACAGAACATTATTCCCATATAACACCACATGATCAACGGGACCACATCACGACTTCACAGTTGGTTCCAATGGTGGTTACAGTCACCTGGTCCTTTTATACATCATACATGGTACTTTTACATAACTCATTATGATATACACATTTATACATCATACATGGCACTTTTACATAACCCATTATGATATATACTCAGTCAACGGGACCATATCACGACTCTTTAGTCGGTCGCAATGGCAGTTACAGCCGCCTGGCCTTCATTCACAACATACATGGAATTTTTACATAGACCATTATGCTTTACACATGAACTATAACACATAGTCAATGGGACCATATCACAACCTAGCAAACAATCCCAATGGCGGTTACGGCTGCCTGGCCTTCGTGAGATCCACTCATCACAAGGTCCACTCACACACACAGTCCAGCATGGACTACAGCCCTCTCAGACCCATACATACAGTCAACAGGCTCCACACGGCTCAGGGGGAAAGACGTCTCCCACATGGAGAGCCCGGCTTCACGGCTCGTCCCAGCAGGACGGGGACCCCCACTGCCTCACGTCCTCACATCCTGGAGGTCATGTCTGGTCTGCCTCCCATCTACAGTCCCTCTCACAACACTAGGCAGCTTCTTATTCTGGCTGCTACACCCACACCTACAACACAGTGAGTCAATCAGCAAATCTCACTCACACATACAGACCTGGGAGTAGTTAACCCTCTGTACACCAGTCAGGTCTAGCACAGCAATGACCCCTACATACAGGCTCAGATACCATTAACCCTGTGTGCACGGCTCAAAACACATGTAATGTATACCGGCCATGGACTCTCATGCCGGTCATACCTCACAATATGTTTACTCTCTGAATAATACGAGCTCTCCTGGACCTGACCCCAGATTACCTGAGTTGCCTACTGTTTGTACTACCTGTAATTACTGAGCTTATGACACCCTAGCTATTAGTAGTGACTAGTGTCACAATTGGGGTTTTTTCCACTAATAAAATTGGTCAATGATCCACAGCATAGGAGACAAATGTATGATTGCTGAAACTCCTGCTGCACGACTGTTGTGAGGAGGCATTTGAATGGAGCGGCAGTAAAGATCACATGCTGGCTTTAGATTTAAGGCCATGTCTCACATAACGATATTGTTAGAGAGATTGTGGTAACTGTGACGTTACAACGATCTCTCCAGCGATGTCGTTCTGTGAGTCACTGTGCAGCGATCAGGCCCCTGTTGTGAGGTCGCTGATCGCTGTAATGTGCTGCAGGGCATTTTTTGATTGTTGGCTTCCCGCTGTGACAGCAAGAAACCAGCGATCAGTGACCTCACTGGCTGGTAACCATGGTAAACACCTAGTATCTAGGCAGCGCGAGCTGCCCAGATACCTGGTATTTACCATAGTTACCAGCGTTCTCCCTGCTTAGCGCTGTCTGTAAGGCAGCGCTAAGCAGGGAGGACGCTGAAATCGCCTTCAGCGATTATCACTGCCTGTAAGCAGGGAGGACGCTGGTAACTATGATAAACAGCGGGTATCCAGGCAGCTTGCACTGCCTGGATACCCGCTGTTTATCATAGTTACCAGCGTTCTCCCTGCTTAGCGCTGCCTGTAAGGGGAATTATCCTGCACACTTCACCTGGCATTACCATATAAAAGAGCCTCTTCTTGATTACCTCACCAGCTCCTGACGAAGCCATCCCGGCGATATGAGTGGGGCCTGGCCACCATCCCTCCTCTGTAGGCACTGTATCCGGGCATCAGTGGTAACTCTATTCCATCTTGCCATTTTTCATCCTATGGGATTCTTATGCTTCATGATTGTGGTAACCCACATGATTAAATCAGGGTGTTTGCTTATCACAGAATTTTTGAATTTTCCAAACTGCTGTGTTTTTTTCATATCTGACTGTGTTTATAATATGTAAACTCCTGTATGGATATCAATAACACCCCCTTTCTGAAGCATTGTTATTTCCATCTATACTGATGACTTGATTACTCTGACATATGTCTGTTGTTATATATACTATAACTGACCACAAGATATATACCGTGTTTCCCCGAAAGTAAGGCAGGGTAGGGGGAACGGGGGGGTCTGTTAATATAAGGCCCCCCCCAAAAGTAAGGCCGCCTGGGGGGGTGCGCTGGGGAATATAAGGCCAGTACCTGTCCCCCTGTGTGTCCAGGCTCCTCCAGTGTCCTGCAGCTGCAGCCGCGCTGGAGCAGACAGGGTTAATCACAGCCGAACATGCTGTGTGCCCAGCCCTAAGTCACAGCAGCCCGGCTCCAGCTCTGATTGGCTCCTAGGAAGCAGTGGGCGCGGCCAGATGACGTCGTGGGCTCGTTATCTGGCCGCGCCCACTGGTTCCTGGGAGCCAATCAGAGCTCGAGCCGGGCTGTTGTGATGTCAGGCTGGGCAGAATTCAGCATGGGCACACAGCATGTTAGGCTGTGATTAACCCTATCTGCACCAGCGCGGCTGCAGCTGCAGGACACTGGAGGAGCCTGGACACACCGGGGGACAGCAAGGAGCCACACTGAAGGCCAGGGGAGCTGGTAAGAAGCAGTGTGTATGTGTATGTGTGTGTTTGTAAGTGTATGTTTGTGTGTAAGTGTATGTGTGTTTGTAAGTGTATGTGTGTGTGTGTGTATGTGTGTGTGTATATTTGTAAGTGTGTGTATGTATGTGTGTTTGTAAGTGTGTGCGTGTGTGTATGTGTGTGTGTATGTTTGTAAGTGTGTGCGTGTGTGTGTATGTGTATGTGTTTGTAAGTGTAGGGTGGGTGGGTGTGTGTGGATGGGAGGCTGGAGTGGCTGGGGCTGCCAATATAAGACCCCCCGAAAGTAAGACAGGGGCCCCAAAAAAATATAAGACAGGGTCTTACTTTCGGGGAAAGACGGTAATTCTGCACCTTGACTTGTGATTGTATCAATTGTACAAATTGTTTGAATATGATGTAGCCACACTGCTATAATATGGGTATGGTTATACTATATTTTCTTGATTTTTCTGTAATCATGTGCCTTATACAGAGGGAGGGCTGGTCCGGACCAGTATTGTTTTAAATGTTTTTATTATGTCTGCTCTGGCTCTTTTTTGCCATCACAATTTATAATTAAATAAAAGGTTACACTTTTTTCTCTTCCTTGCTGCCTTTCACAATTACCCCTGTGCTGACGCACCCACCTTACCCTGGCCAGACAGTTGCAACCCTGATTCTCAAAGCTCTGTAAGGCAGCGCTAAGCAGGGAGGATGCTGAAATAGCCTTCAGCGATGTGGGAGGTGGCTCCCATGCCCCTGATCGCTGGGGAGATCTGCCTGTTTGACAGCTCCCCAGCTATCAGGTAACGACGCTCCAGCGATCCCGGCAGGTTGTTATCTCTGTCGGGATCACTGTAGTGGTCTTATTTGTGTGACTGGGCATTTACAGCCTAATTGTATGATTGTGACAAAAGAACATAGTTGAAAAACACAGTGTAGCAGATTTCATTAGTGGGGCCCCACTAATAATACATTAACTACCCATCTTGATTGTAATATAATAATTATTGTTCTTTGTGGTAAAACCTGTTTTTCAAATACTAATAGAAGTCCCAAGTGGAACAGTTTCTTTCTATCATACAATAATTCCTATCCACGCTTTACAATTACTAGTGGATTAGTATACCAATAAGATACTTTCTGGGCAATGAGGTCATTTATGAGGTTATCTATAATTATGAGGTCATCTATAACTAGCAGTTATCTATTCAACAACTACAGTGTATTGCATTTGCACTGTGGTGCTGTGTTATTGATGCTGACCCTTGATGATGGATATTCGGCTACATTCACATGCGGCGTAATAGCCGCATATTCCTGCTTTCATGAGGCGCTTTTTGAGAGCAGTGCAAAGCAAAGCTGGTTACGCCTTCCAGCAAAAGCCATAGCTTTTGCAGAAAGGCGTGCAGATGCTGCGTTTTGCCACATATTTTTGCGCGGAGCTTTCACTGCAAAAGCGCCCACGCAAAAAGAATTGACATGCATTTTTTGGCATTTTTTTCAGCGCACTTTCCCCATAGGCTACATGTTAACATGACCTCGGGGAAAGTGTAGCTCCCTGCTAGTCAGCGTGCTACGAAAGGGTCACTGCACCCTAAAAGGAGGTGCAGTATGCTTTGGTCCTGGTGGGGGTAATAGAAGCCTGAAGATTCACAACCATATGATGCACCTAGTGATAGGGGACCAATCAGACAACCCGTTACTAGGGTAACCGGTCCCTGTGGGAGGAGAGCTAGGTTATATAGTGAGTGGGGAGAGAGCAGGAAAAGAGAACCTGAGGGGTGAGGAGTTGGAGGAGAGTCTGTAAAGAGGAGAAGTAATGGGAGGGCACCTCAACCTGGTGGCCAGAAGAGAGGGACGGATAGAGGGTAACTGAATGCCCTGTCCCAGTCCGGAACGGGTACCAGCTCTGAAGTAGTGCAGAGGACAATCCCTGAGCCGCAAATACTGGCCTGATAGAAAGCTTCATAGGAGCACGATCCAGCCTGACCTACGCACGGTCCCCACCAGACACAAAACCGGGTTGAGCACCCCTTAAGGTACCCTTACACACCGCAACTATGGTGTAGCAACTGAGAGGCAATCATGAGTTTCGTCACCGTTGCCCTGAAGTTGCTATTAAATTGTGGCGTGTAATTGTGGAACGCGATGGTGATTTTTAAAGTTGCCCCCGGTTGCGGTTTCAAAGCATTGTTCAAAAACCAGACGCAACCCTGAAGGTGAATTGCCCTGGTTTTGGCGTGTGAACAGGCGATAGGGATGGGATCTGCGTCGCCTAGTGATTTCCCAGAGGCGTGCCACAGCGTGCTGGATACCACGCCCCAACAGCAATGATTGGTGGGGCTACTGTGTTTCCATTAGCTGTCCTCAACAGGGTGACATATTTGAAGAGCTCTCCATTCACAATACACGATTGCAATGGCGTCATGTATTAGCAAGCCTTCCTGCGCCGGCTAGCCAATCATGACGCTAATGCGTTGTCTAATCAGTGTGTTTGGGTCACGGAATACACAAGTCTGTCACGCCTATGTTTTGGTGGCTTGAATATGTACGCCCACATTCCATTAGTGATTGCGGCGTGTGAAGCGGCATCGGGAGGCAACCGGATGTTTCCCGCAGGTTCTGTGGCAACTTCCGGGGAGCCAGGTTCCCTTAGGTTGAGGGCGCAATTGCGGCGTGTACATGCGGCATCAGCGTTCGGTAGCAACCGTCTAAAGACATGCATGCACACATTGGTTGCCTCCGATCGCCGGTGATAGTTGCGGAGTGTAAAGGTACCTTTAAGCAACCATACGTGCGCGTGCACATTTTTAATGGTTGCTAACGATTGCCGATGTCCGCATGTACACGCCGCAATTGCGCCCTCAACCCAAGGGAACGTTGTTCCCCAGAAGTTGAATCTGATCCTGTGGGAAACATCCGATTGAATCCCGTCGCCGCTTCACAGCCGCAACCACTAAGGGAATGTGGGCTTACATCTTTAGCACCGCAAGAACATAGGCATGACAGAGTTGTGTATTCCGCGCCCCAAACACGCTGATTAGACAACTCATAAGCCTCCTGATTGGCCAGCCTGCACAGGAAGGCTGGCTAATACATGACGCCATTGCAATTGTGTAGTGTGAATGGACAGCTCTGTAAATATGGCGCCCTATGAAGGAACAGCCAATGGAAACACAGTAGCCCCCACCAATCATCGCTGATGGAGGCGGTATCCATCACGCTGTGGCACGCCTTTGGAAGTCACTAGGCAACGCAGATTCCATCCCTATTACCCATTCACACCCAATACCAGGCAATTCACCATCTGGTTAGCCTCTGATTTTAGAACAATGCTCTGAAACCACAACCCGGAGCAATTGCGAAAAATCACGATCACTTTCCCAAATTACACGCCGTAACTTCGTAGCAATTTCAAGGCAACTGTCACAAAAATCCCGATTGCCTGGCAGTTGCTACACCGCAGTGGCGGCGTGTAAAGGTACCTTTAGAGAGAAAAGGGATCCTCATATCAACCGACAGGCCTAGTTCAACAAGCGGGATTCATGCAGGGCAACGCAAGGAAGAAGGAAGAGCACAGAGGTAGGACAGTGAAAGAGATAAAGAATGAACATCACTGGAGCTTCAGAGGGACATTGCCTACTGCCAGGACCACCCGGTCCACTACCCTAGCTGTAACAACTGCATACCCTGTAAGCTACAGATTACCGGAGTAAAGTACCCGTACAGAGTGAACAAGTGTCTGTGTTTCTTGGTGAATGGAGGTAATTCTGCATTATAAGCAACGACTGTGCTACCCTATTCCACCATTCTACTCATACAGCTCCCGGGATTCCGCTCCACCTGTAGGGAGCTACAGCACCTTGCTGCGCCCATCACCCGGAGGCCCCAGCAGCGTCGGTGCCATCACCAGATCTACAGGTGGCGTCACGACAATCACTTATAAACTATTATCCCTGTAAATACCCCTTTTTGTAGTCACTGCAAGGGCACAGGCTCAGGCACTGACCATCCATGACATCCACTGTACCCAAACACCCGAGACCTGATTACCCCAGACCCTTGTGGGCCAGACAAAAGTGCCTCGAGAAAAGTGCGACGTTGGCATGCAGTAGCGCTTTTTTGCATGCAAACACTCGCAAAAAAGCGCCACTGCTGAATACAATGGCAAAATGCGCGCGTGTGAACGTAGCCTTCCTGTTGGCTTTTGCCCTCTGGATTCTTAGATTTATCCATCCTTTCCTGCTATTTACTTTGTAAAAAAATTAAAAATATGCCAATTGTGCAATAGTCATAAGCCGCAGGGAGCCCCAAACCCTTTTACTTAACCATAAAGGTACCTTTACACGCCGATACTGGATACAACCCGCTACTTCACGTGCACGAGCACGCCCAAACGGTTACAAACGGGAAACGCACCACCTTTACACGCCGCCACAAGGTGCACTACGCTACGCTACATCTACAGCTAGATACATCGTCGGGTGTCTCAAGTAGCCATCTGTAGCTCATCTTACCTCATTTACACACCGCTACAACCAGCTAATATGGGCGGACCTGGTGCAGCAGGACAGCACATAGGCGTGCCACAATTGTGGAGTACGAGACGTCCGTACGCTGATAGGACAAAGCAAGAAACCCATGATTGGCCAGGCATCGCAGGAGGCTGATTAATACATGACGCCCGAGCAATTGTGTAGTGTGACTGGGCAGCTCCTTAAATATGCCGCCCTGTGCAGCGACAACCAATCGCAACGCAGGAGCTTCCTCCAATGATCGCTGAAGGGGGCGCGGTAACCCGGAGCCTGTGTCACGCCCCAGCTACATAGCATGGTGTAGAAACAACCCTTCTGTTCCTTCTTTACACGCCGATACAGCTCGCTGCAATCGGCTTTGTAGCCACCTGTTTCAGAGCAGTGCTTGGAAACAGATGTATCTTTTGCCGGCTGCCTCCTACCGTCTTCACACGCCGCTACTATGGGCAATATTGACGACGCAAGCTACAATCGTAGCCTGTAGCGGGTTGTATCCATCCTCCAGTAGCGGCGTGTAAAGGTACCTTAAGTCCTTCATTAGAGCTCATCTCTGCTCACAATGAAAGGGCACTCACCGGGAAAGTCTTTTTTTTAAAGAGTCAAAGGCAGCCACAATCTTATTAGTAAAACAATAAGGGCGGTAATTGCAAAACCCTAACTTGCATTGACATCACTTGCCACTGACTAGTTATGCTTTATGTCGATTCAACAACATATTTTCACCTCCAGCTGTGACTTAACAATGTAGTACAATCAATGAAGCTAACAGTACCCTATAACCACATCAATAGCTTTTGAAACCTTTAGAAACTATGATAGATAAAATGATTTTATAAACTTTTTTGTTGGAAACTTTACCAAAAGAGGAAAAATCATATCTAATACAGAGAATAAAACATAAGGCCTCAAAGTTTCAGTGCTGGAGCAGCATTTTAAATATAAGCCCCCTGTCATATACCATACTCACCCTCCGATGTTTGCATACTTTTTTGTAGCCACATTGGTCTCATCTTCTGACTGTAAGGGTACCTTTACACACGGCTACATTTGTAGCTTGTCACCAGGTAACTTACTGGTTGCAGTGAAATCATGGATACATGATTCCATTTGTACACAGCAACAAGATAGAACCATGTATCCATGATTTCACTGCAACCTGTAAGTTACCTGGTGACAAGCTACAAATGTAGCCGTGTGTAAAGGTACCCTAACATCTGACCAGCTGAAAGTGAGAAGTTACAACACAAGCTCCTAATTGATCTCCTTGAGGTCTTATAGAGATTTATTAAGTTATGACTAATGATGACTGAGAATGTTCATCACTATTCGCTATTTGCACAGATAATACGGTATTCGCATTACTTGTTATTTTACAAGTATTTATTTACTCGCCTCGCTATATTCCGATGTCCTGCCCTGCAGTTTTAGCACCTCTTTTGCAGCCACTAAACATTCTGAGCTTCTTAATCAATCACAGTAATGCCGCAGACCTCTTAGTTGTGGCATTATTGTGATTGACTGGTGGCCCAGCGTCATAGGGTCTATTTAAGCCCTGCCGCCACCATCTTGTGCACATTGCATCTGGAGCCAGCATTGGACAAGCTTAGGAAGAGATCACTCAACTGCTAGGGAGAATGTTTAAGCCTCTTCATAGCACAAAGGCCCTTTTGAGGGCTACCTGCAGTGTGTACTATGTCAGTGTAGAGTAGGGAGGAAGAGATACTCAAGCACGGACAGTTTAAAGGAGCCAATAACTAGCTCCATAATACCACCAAAACAATAGCTCATTACTTCACTTTAAAAGACAGTAAATGCCCAATGAAAAGCAGTTGTCCAAAATATTCCAACTGCCTGCTATAATGCATGCACCAGGCCATTTTGCTCAATGTTTTCGGGATCATAGCCCGGCTTCTGCTGTCCACATTACTCCAATGCAAAACACATTTAGTGACCTCCGCAAAGCCATAGTCCAAACATTTGCTAGTGCCTGCTACAAAGCACGCACCAGGCTAATTTTCCCACTGTTTTGGTGGTGACAGCCTTCCTTCTGCTGTCCATATTAGTTCCCTTGAAAAGGCGGTTAGTACCCTATGCAAAGCAGTAGTCCAAACATTTCCTACTGCCTGCTACATCGCTGCTTCAAATCTCCTGCGCCGACATCACCTCTTCGGTGTTAGTGCGGGAGATTTAAACAGCTGTCAGATCAGCTGTTTCTCCCCACTGACACTGGCGGGAGATCAGTGGAGGCTGCCGCTGGGAGATTAGTGGCAGCCGGGAGGAGGAGATCTCCAGCTGCTCCAGCTGATCTCCTGGTGGCTGCCACTGATCTCCCAGTAGATCACCGGCGGGCGGCCACCGGGAGAGATTTTAATGAGTTCCACCGCGTTCTCCTGTGCTGTCATGCGGAGGACACTGCGGATGGATTGACTTTTATGCGTGGTTTGTGCGCTTGCGGGCGCTTGCTGATAAATCAAAAAATGCGACCGCACAAAAAATGCAACAGGGCTGCGTGCAGAGTGCGCTCGGAGGGTGAACAAATTGTGCGCATCCGAGCGCAAACGCAACTGAACGCAGCCAAACGCAGGCACATGCGTTCCCATGTTAAACATAGGAATGCATGTGCGCAAGCGTTTGGCTGTGTTCGGTGCGCGGCGTATGCAAATGCCAGTATGAAACTACCCTTAGATGGCTCCTCATCAATTAAAACATTGCACACGCTCACTGGATTTTTAAGTATAAATTCAAAGCCTTCAAGGACTACAATTTTATTTTCTTCATTATAATTTTTAGTGAATATAGGCATCATATTTGCACAAATTATCCCAGTAGATCACTGTGTACAGGGGCGTATCTAGGGGGGTTGCAGGCGGATCCTTTGCCCTGGGCGCAACTCAGAGGGGGGCGCTAGCGGCACCACCCCCCCTCCTCAACAAAGGCTGCAGGGGCGGCGGGGCTGGAAGCTGATGACAGCACCCTCCCCCCGCTCCTCACCTACTCTGAAGGGGGGCGCCAAAATAGATATTTGCCCCTGGCGCCATGAAGCCTAGTTACACACCGCTGACTGTGTACCATAGGACACCTGAGAAGTGCTTATCACAATTTATTTTATTTTTTATTTATGGGCAGCCATGAATCACTGCAATTTTCTTCCTAATCATACTCATTCAAGGTAAAAATTAGAATGTACGGTAATTTTCATTGAAAGGGGTGACTTGCGTAGGACTTAGCTCCTGTCGTAAGCTTTTTTTCAAATCAATTTATGTACAGTCATGAATGACTAAATATTTTTTTCACCTTGATTCTGATTTTTTGCAAAAACGGTACACAAATGATTTTATTTTTAGCATTTTAGTTTATATACAAGGTTTTGATTGTTTTTTATTGTATTTTTTTAAAGGGTTTTTTTTAAGTGTTGTTGAAAAAAATGCTCTTCTGACATTTTGATTTTTTTTCTCATTATGGTATTTATTGTACAGCTAAAATTTTATATTTTGATAGGTCTTGATTTTATGGATGTGTCACTGGAAGCAGATGGAAAAAATGCATGAGCACCAGCAAGGCCACCATTTAAATGCTGCTGTCAGAGATTGACAATGCATCTAAATAGTTAATAGCTGCTTGGCTCTGACTGTAAGGCTACGTGCCCACTGTGAGTTTGTACTGTGTTTTTTGCTGTGTTTCTGCAGTAAAAACGCAACACCCACACCTTTAACATTACAGTCGATGCAACTTACCAAAAGCTGTGCCCACATGTGTGTTTTTGGGTGTTGCGTTTTTGTTGCAGAAATCGCGTGTGTTTTTTAATGTCCCTGAAATTAACATGCCCATTTTTGAGCTGCATTTTTCCCATAGATTCATACGTTCTTGCCCCCCAAAATAGCACCACAAACGGATGAGTATTCCCACAGTAGCACTCTTTAACATCAATTTCCAAAGCAAAAATGCTGCAATGCTCACCCTCCCTGGCATTCCCATGGTGATCCCCGGTGATCCCCAGTGATTCTTTTTCCATGCACATGTGGTTAGGCATCACAAGTGGGGTACTGCACCCAAAGATGAGCGTGGGGTTACCCCTGTCACAAGTAGAATGCAGAACACTGTGGAAGGATTTGACCCCAACACACACCCACCGATGCAACCAGGGGGTGGTCCCAAAAAGAGAGTTGTAGCGTGGAAAGTGTGAGAGAACGCACAGGGAGTCTTCAGGAGTGTCTTCCCCGAGGAAAGACGGAGAACGGGAGCTTACCCGAGAGAGAAAGGGGGCTTCAAAAGAGGGCTAGAGCAAGAAGTAGCCCAGACAAAAAGGTCCTGACTTGTACACGGGTCTGACAACGCGGCCTGGAGTGTTCACCCTCCGACCGTACTCGTCCCGGCTCCAAAGACGTTCTAAGGGTATTCATCCCCTGGGACGTATTACTGATCAAGAAGCTGGCCACAAGAAGAGAAGGGACAGGACAAGGGTAGATCCAAGAATGTACCGCTAGAGACTTCCACAGATTCTGCATTCTGCTGTGACTACCCGGCCGGCCATCCTGCGGGGAGTACTGTGAGGTGTACCACCATCTTGATCAGTTTCTGCAAGTAAAGTACCTGGAAGAGTGAATTGCCTCGGTGTTTCTGTCCCGCTTTCTGACTTTTCTCAGCGGTCTGCACCGTACTGGCCACAGGTAACACAGCCCCGCAGGCTTAGTTCTACCTGTAGGGAGCTGCTCTACCCTAGCCGCAATACCACCATTTTCCGGAGGACTATGGCAGCGCTGGTGTCTAGTCACCAAGTACTACAGGTGGCGTCACGAGACAAAGACTTAACCCCTTGTAAATACTAAAACAACCCTTTCTTGTGGGCTGTCCCCTGGGTCACGGATCTGGGCACGCCACCACTGATATCACCACCGAAGCAGAGGGCCCAGACATCCAAATTCCCATACCCTGGGGTGCTACACACAGGCCGCAGCTGTGTGTATCAAGCTTTCAGAACCTTTGCCATGTGACTGGTCATGTGACTCAAGCTGTAACATGGTGTGCAAAATCTGGAATATCGATAAACATAGCATCTGCCAATGCACGGAGGAAGAATCACCGGGAAGGGTGAGAAAGTGTATTTGTGTCTGTCTGTCTCTGTGTCTGTCTGTGTAGTAAACTGGTCCAGATTGTGACTGTCACTTTAAGTACCCCTGGACCGTAGGTAGCCCTGCCCACTACAGCTCACTCACTAGCTACCTCTCTACGATTATTAGTGAGTGTTATATATGCAGTTCAGTTCAAAGGGAAACTGTCAGGTCATTTTTCAGTATGATACTAATATTGAATAGTGCTTGGGCAGACCTTAAAAACATGAACAATCATTATTGTACCATTTGTAGTTTCCATGTTATCAATACTGTCAAATCCTGCAGTGAGCTCCTAGATTAGTCCTCTCCATTATAACCAAACAGGAATAGTCCAGCTGCTGTATAAACTGTCATGTAATTATGCACTCTCTCTCAGCAGCTCCCTCCTCCCTTTCAGCAGCTCTCTCCTCTCTCTTCCCTCCTCCATTTGCTAACAGTGCAGTATCAAGTTTCAGTAGCTTCTGTACTGATGAAGACAAGGAGGGAGAGAGCTAATGCCAATCTGACTTATCTAGACTCCATCTGTTTCTGTAAGCAGGAATCCTGCTGTGACAGTTTTTGTGTTGTATTTCACCTCATTCTTGGCTGCAGACACATAGAAGAGAGAGGAGGATACAGCCCCCCCATCAGTGATCTCCTGTGCAGTGATGTGGTGTGAGTATGTGACATGCATATTCATGTATGGGTAGTGGATAGCAGAGAACTAAGTGGATCATTCACTGTGAGTGACAGATGGAATGAATCTCTTTATTAGAAGTTTACAGAAGATAGAAGAGGAATATAAATAAAAGAAATACATCATTAGAGAGAGTTTAGATAAAGGAATTAGAAAATGATAACAGTTACATATGGATTTTTGACGTGACAGTTTTCCTTTAAAGTTAATTCTATTCAATGGGCATCTCATGCATTTTTAATGCCTCAGGTATTTCTCATTTGTTGTTTTCAGCACTATTTTCTGGTGAAAATATAAAGTTTATAGACTTTGCATTGTAAGAATATGACATGTAAATTGGGTATGGTCTTATTGGTCAGTGATCCAGTCACAGGGCTCAATAGGTGGAGCTACTTCCAGCCTTTGTCTGTCTACACAGACAGAGCTGGAAATCCCCCAGTTCTGGACTGGATGCCACACAGAGCAGAGCTCATGTGAGGGGTCTTAAATCATATTTCCAGGTCCATGGACAGGAAATACACCCTTCCATTCACCTCAAGATTTCCTGCCAGGCCCTATGGCCTAGGATTCTTTCTCTAACTTCTACAGCCAAGATAGCTAAATACTTTTAACCCTGGAACCTCACTGTCTGGACTTACATGTGCTTTTTCAGCAGTAAGGTGCACTGATTGTACAGAAGAACCTATTGTCTGTGTGTTGAGAAATTTGAGGGTCTCCCGTCCATTATTTGCTTCAAGTATATTTTTTGCACCTGCCATGACTAGCTGTGAAAGTACCACAGGATTCCCAGGTCTGTAAAACCCTCTTGCTATATATCTACTCTTCTGCTTTAAGACACAAAAGACTCTGAACTTTCCCATAACTACATACATAAACTACTTTCAAATAATATGTGTTGTGAAAGCTCTAGAACCTCAATTCCATATCAAAATTCAACTACATTGAACTCTGCTTGCAGTGGACTATCTAAATGAGATTGTGTAATGTATACAGCATTATGAAAAAGTTTGGGCACCCCTCTTACTCATTTTTTTTTGTTTAAAATTGTTTTTTTGCAACAGCTATTTCAGTGTGATATATGTAATAACTGATGGACACAGTAATATTTCAGGATTGAAATGAGGTTTATTGTACTAACCGAAAATGTGAAAAATGCATTATTTCAAAATTTGACAGGTGCAAAAGTATGGGCACCTCAACAGAAAAGTGACATTAATATTTAGTAGATCCACCTTTTGCAAAAATAACAGCCTCTAGTTGCTTCCTGTAGCTGTTAATGAGTTCCTGGATCCTGGATGAAGGTATTTTTGACCATTCCTCTTTACAAAACAATTCCAGTTCAGGTAAGTTTGATGGTCGCCGAGGATGGACAACCTGCTTCAAAACATCCACCAGATGTTCAATGACATTCAGGTCTTGGGACTGGGATGGCCTTTCCAGAACATTGTAATTGTTCCTTTGCATGAATGCCTGAGTAGATTTGGAGCGGTGTTTTGGATCATTGTCTTGCTGAACGATCCATCCCCGGCATAACTTCAACTTTGACACTGTTTCTTGAACATTATTCTCAAGAATCTGCTGATACTGGTTAGGTTAAATCTCTGACACAACTTTTTGTATCCTTCCCCTGAACAACTATGTTGAACAATCTTTTTTTTCAGATCATTTGAGAGCTGGTTTGAGGAGCCCATGATGCCACTCCACAGAGAAGATGCAACTAGGAGAACAACTTGCAAGTGGACACCTGAAATAGCTTTTCTCATGATTGGATACGCTGGGCTATGAAGTACAAAGCTCAGTGGGGTTACCAAACCAATTTAATGCTTCAATAAGTCAGTAAAAAGTAGTTAGGAGTATTCAAATCATGAAAATCAGAAGGGTGCCCATACTTTGACACCTGTTAAATTTTGAAATAATGCATATTTCACATTTTTGGTTAGTACAATAAACCCCATTTTAAACCTGAAATATTACTGTGTCCATCAGTTATTACATATATCACACTGAAATAGCTGTTGCAAAAAAACTATTTTAAACAAAAAAAATGAGTAAGATTGAGAGGGGTGCCCAAACTTTTTCATATGACTGTGCTCCATGTTGGATCTCCCCATTCCTGCAGTAGTAAACGCACTTGTTATTACCTCTGTCTGTAGTCATTCTCGGAGTGTGGAACCTGTATGAGGGTGGATAACAGGGAATGAAAAGCCACCATTACATCTATATGTCTTTGTGTGTCCCCTTATTTGTGTTGCGTTTTTGTGCTGCATTTGTATAAACACAAACTCAGCACAAATACAGCACAAACAGAATAGGTTTGTGCTGCTTTTGTTTATAGACAACTGCCTTTGTGTAGCTGATAAACGCAGCACAAACTCAGCATAAAAAAATAAGCACAGTGGGCACATAGGCTTAGGGCTCACTCTTACCAGTGTATATTTTCTAATGGGAAAGAATTGGCTGATTATTCAAATGACTCTGAATTGAGCTTGATCAGAGAGTCATTTACCGTGATCTGATTCACATGCAGGAATCATATCCAAGAAGTTCTCCATCTTCTCCATTGTCTGTGTCAGCAGATAACACTCGGCCATGTTATACACCAGTGTTAGAGTACACTTAGATTGTTAAATTTAGCGGACATCTGTGAGTGGAGTACAGTGCACAGAGCCCAACCCATTCTATGATGGATATATCTTGCATTGGGTGTTAAAAACATGAACAGTCTATGAGTCCACTGGGTTATTAAACAAGCTGTTGTTTACTAGCAGGAGGTTATGTTTGTTTTATGCCATTTACCCATTAGGATTAGGGATGGGCGAATACTAAATTACTCGGACTCGCTAGACTCTAACGAGTAGGATCCCGATACTCGCTACTCATTGCGAGTCTAGCGAGTCCAATGTAAATGAATGTGGAAGCGAGTATTGCAGCGATTCCTCTGCTGCTGGACCCCATAAAGGGGTCTGGCAGCAGAGGAACAACCTGCAACTCCCCATTTTATTCTTTAAAAGCCAGCAGCAAAAAGCAGCGGGCTTTTAAAGAATAGTTAAAAAAAAACGGATTGAACGGATTGAACCGGTCCGCTTCAATCCGGTCCCATAGACAGTCATGTTAAAGTTAACCTGATTGAACCTGACCAGGTCAATCAGGGACAATCCGGTTCAAAGAAGTAGAGGAATAGAATTTACAATTGATTTTCATTGGACTCGTTACTGTGTGAGTAATCGCAATGAAACTCGCAGAGTAAGGAGTCGGCCGAGTACCCTACTACTCATAGAGTAGTGAGTAGTAACGAGTAGATTCGCCCATCCTTAATTTGGATTAGAACGCAGTTTCTGGATAGCGGTCTGCATATGCGGTGGGGATTGAGGCTAAGCTCTATAGCAGACAACGCTTTTCACTACGTTCTGCATTAATTGCTGCTTAAATTGAAAACGTAATGCAAGTAATGGGCACTGATCAGGACAATCATGTTTCTGGGTCATTTTTTAAGCACCATGTCCTGACAGTTGGAGACTTTCTTTTTCTTGTTTATCAGTGCATTACATGGAAAAATGAATAATGTCATTTAAAACTATTCAGAAGTAGGAAAACTAAATATGTAACTTTAGCTCAACTCTCATAATTCAGCACAGATTTAATCAAATATATATGTAGTTTCAGTTAACAAATAGACAAAATATATAACTTCAGTTTCTTTATTGAAAACTACAGAAAAAAATAAGTCCTCATATATCTACATCACCAGTAACAATAAAAAGTTATGGTTGTTAGACAATGTTAATGGAAAAAAAAAGTAAAATGCAAAAATGAAAAATTGTATGGTCCTTAACCCCTTCATCACCCAGCCTATTTTGGCCTTACTGACTTTGCCATTTTTTGCAATTCTGACCAGTGTCCCTTTATGAGGTAATATCTCTAGAACACTTCAACTGATCCTAGCGATTCTGAGATTGTTTTTCGTGACATATTGGGCTTCATGTTAGTAGTAAATTTAGGTCGATAATTTTTGTGTTTATTTGTGAAAAAAATCAAAAATTTGGCAAATATTTTGAAAATGTAACAATTTTCAAATTTTTTATTTTTATTCTGTTAAACCAGAGTTATGGGACACAAAATAGTTAATAAATAATATTTCCCACATGTCTACTTTATATCCGCACAATTTTGGAAAAAAAAACATTTCTTTGTTAGAAAGTTATAAGGGGTCAAAGTTCATCAGCAATTTCTCATTTTTCCAACAAAATTTACAAAACCATTTTTTCAGTGACCACATCACATTGGACGTCCCTTTGAGGGGTGTACAGACAGAAAACACCCAAATGTTACACCATTCCAAAAACTGCACCCCTCAAGCTACTCAAAACTATATTCAAGAAGATTATTAACCCTTCAGGTGCTTCACAGGAACTAAAGCGACTGAAAGGAAAAAATGGACATTTTAATTTTTCCAACATAAATCTTCTTTCAGCCTCAGTTTTTCAATTTCACATGGACAACAGGATAAAATGGATCCTAAAATTTGTTGGGCAATTTCTCCTGAGTACATCAATACCTCATATGTGGTCATAAACCTCTGTTTAGGCACACGGCAGGGCTCGGAAGGGAAGAAGCGCAATTTGACTTTTTGAATGGAAAATTAGCTCCAATTGTTAGTGGACACCATGTCTCATTTGGGGAGCCCCTGTGTGCTGAAACATTGGAGCTCCTCCACAAGTGACCTAATTTTGGAAACTAGACCCTCCAAGGAATGTGTCTAGATGCATAGTGAGCAATTTGAAACCCCAGGGGCTTCACAAATTGATCCAGAAAAATGAAAAAGTTTTTGTTCACAGAATGTTTCTTTCTTCATTTTTACGGACTAATTTGTGAAGCACCTGGGGGTTCAAAGTGCTCACTATGCATCTAGATACGTTCCTTGGGGGTCTAGTTTCCAAAATGGGATCACTTTTGGGGTCGCTCCAATGTCAGCACATAGGGGCTCTCTATATGTGACATGGTGTCCGTAAAAATTGGAGCTAATTTTCCATTCAAATTGTTAGCGGACACCATGTTGCATATGGAAAACCCCAGTGTGCCTAAACATTGGAGGCCCCCACAAATGAACCCATTTTGGAAACTAGACCCCCCAAGGAAGATATCTAGATTTATAGTGAGCACTTTGCACTTCCCAGGTGCTTCACAAATTGATCTGTTAAAATGAAAAAGTACTATTTGTATCTCACAAAATATTTCTTTTTTACAGACTCATTTGTGAAGCACCTGGGGGTTCAAAGTGCTCACTATGTATTTAGTTAAGCTCCTTGGGGGGTCTAGTTTCCAAAATGGAATCACTTGTAGGGGAGCTCTAATGTTTAGGCACACAGGGGCTCTTCATATGCGACATGGTGTCCGCTAACTATTAGAATGGTTAGCGGACACCATGTTGCGTTTGGAGTGTCCCTATGTGCTTAAACATTGGAACTCCCCCACAAGTGAACCCATTTTGAAAAATAGACCTCCGAAGGAACTTATCCAGATGCATATTAAGCACTTTGAACCCCCAGGTGCTTTAAAAATTGATCTGTAAAAATGAAAAAGTACTCTTTTTTACAAAATTTTCTTTATTTATGTTTATGGATCAATTTGTGAAGCACCCTGGGGGTTCAAAGTGCTCACTTATGTAACTAGATAAGTTCCTTGGAGGGTCTAGTTCCCAAAAGGGGGTCACTTGCGAGGGAGCTCCAATGTTTAGGAAACATAGTGTCCGTTAACAATTGGAGCTAATATGGAGAGCCCCTGTGTGCCACCATCACCAGGGCACCTGGAAGAGTTGGGGTACAGCACCAGAAAATTGAACCGCTAATGAATGCACTATTTTGTGGGGTGGCTGTGGGTTGCAATTCACAGCGTGAGGGACTCACAAAGTTTGGTTCTCTCCACGCTGAGGATTCCAGCCCCCCAACTGCCAAGTTGTACCTGGCTGGCAACCAAAAATACATCAAAGCTCCATGTTGTTTTATTTGTCGAAATAATTGAGAAAAAATGACGTCAGGGTTCACCATATTTTTATTCCACCAGGTACAACATTGACAGCTATGGACTGCCACCCACCCCCAGCTGCCTCATTGTACCTCACTGGCAACCAACAATACAGCAAAGCCCATTTTTTTATTTATGACCTAATTTGAGAAAAAAAAATGACGTGGGGCTCCGCCATACTTTTGGTCCAGCTAGGTACAACTAGGCAGCTGGGGGCTGGTACCTTTAGCATGGAGAGGCCCAAGCGTTCTGGGCCCCCTATGCTGCGAATTGCAGTCTTCAGCCACCCCATAAAATGACGCATTCATTGAAGCACCATTTTCTGGCGCTGTACCCAGACTCTTCCAGTTGCCCTGGTGCCGGTGGCAAACTGGGCAATAAAGGGGTTAATGCCAGCTTTTTTTATTGGCAGTCAGCACTAAGCCCGAGATAATGTTGGGCCAATGTTAGACCCAGCCATTAGGAACCTCTTGTAAATAGTAAATAAAATACACCACACAGAGAAAAAATATTTTTATTAGAAAAAAAAACACAAACACAAATTAAGACTCCATCTTTATTACTCCATACCGTTCGATGTAGTCCACAACTATTGTCCCACAATGCTCGATCGCCTCTACTACATGCAGAGACTGCAGCACGGGATCAAGTGTCCTGTTCCTACAGTCTTGGGGTTACACTGATGGTGAACTGTATGGCAATGATCTGTCATACAGTGCACCATGACTATGACCCCAGAGACCACAACAAGAGGACACTTGATCCCTTGCTGTAGTCTCTGGGGTCAGAGTTATGGTGCACTGTATGGCAATGATCTGCCGTACCGTGCATCATGACTGGGACCCCAGAGACTACAACAAGGGATCAAGTGTCCACTTGTTGTAGTCTCTAGGTCAGAGTCATGGTGCACGGTACGGCAGATCAGTGCACCATGACTCTGACCCCAGAGACTACAACAAGTGGACACTTAATCCCTTGTTGCCACCCATCCATCCACCCATGTGCCCATCCCTCCATGCACCCATCCATAGATGCACTAATGCACCATCCATCGTGCACCCATGTACTCATCCATGCACCCATGAACCCATCCATCCATCCATGCATGCATCCATCCATGCACTCATGCACACACATTCCCATGCACCCATCCTCCCTTGCACCCATCCATAAGCCCATGCACCATCCATCCATCCATGCACCCATGCCCCATCCATCCATCCATCCACCCATGCACCCATCCATCCATCCAGTTATTCATACTCACCTCACTCTAGATCCTCGGATGAGGAGCCCAGGAGAGGAGGAGGAGTGTCACAGCAAGGAGAGGAGGCTGACCAACGGTTGCACAGCAACACGAGGGAGCGGTGAGGGGGAACCCGGGGTTCGGAGGTGGGGGGGGGCGGAGGGAAGGGATGGGGGGTGATCAGAACTGGAGCAGGAGGGGGCTGAGGAAGGGGAGGGAACCAACCCTCCACACCTGATTGGAGAGCTAGCATCACATGGACACTAGCTCCAATCAGAACTAGGGGGAGTTAATGTTCTGATTGGCAGTTTTACTTTCAACTGCCAATCAGAGCGATTTTAGCCACGGGGGGGGAGGGGGGGAGAGACCACCCCTCCCAGGATAAAGTGCTGGTCATCCTATTCCGCAGCACTGGTGACATTTCATCAGCCCCGCTCACCGATGCTGCGGGACCCCGATCCCGCCATGACGTTGCACGACATCATGGGTCAGGAAGGCACTGAAACCCATGACATTTGTGTAACATCATGGGTCGGGAAGGGTTTAAAGGATTAAAGTGCATGAAAAGTACTGAATATAGTCCTAGAAGACCTCCTCCCACTTTATTTGCCGAACATTTTGATTGCTTTGCAGCGCTGCAATTCAATTTGCTAAGAAATAATTTTTTGGAAAATAATTTGTCAAAGTTGCAAATTTCAATTCAAAAGATTCAATCATATCTATTGAAGATCAAAACACATCTGTGTAGAGTTGTGGCTGGAAGAAGTCTTCATGGAGACTATGGGTAAAATATAGAAGAAAAGCAAAGAGAAAAGAATCCAAATAGGCAGAATGTCATCTGCGAGTTATTGAAAGTGAATGTTTATTCTGTATTTGATTAGTACTGCAGTCACTCAGAAGAAAATGATGCCTGACTAGAACTTTTTTGTGAATCAACAGCTAATACTACAAATAGTTTGCAAATTACCATTTTGCAAGTCATTGAAAGCTGTGGTTGCAAATAATGCAAAGTTCAACCTGTCTCAGGGTTTGCTCTCAAGATCCGGAGACACTGTGTCCTCAACACAGAGCTTCCGGACCTGAGGGATGCTGCAGGTGAAGGCAGGAAGACTGCAGCCGCATTTGGTGCTGGGCAGCTTTTATCCTGCATTCACCCGCTGGAGATCGCTTCCGACTCCGCAGCAGTAAATTAACATGCTGCAGAGATGTGGAAGCCTGGTAACCCGCAGCGGAGCTGAAATAATGCTGCAGTGGGGAGAAGCACAGTGAGGATGGGATTATTAGAAATCCCATCCGCTATGCTGGTACTGTACAACACAGCGTTTTCAACGCAGCAGTAATACACTGCACCCAAAACGCTGCTCTTACCGATTGTGTGCATGCACCCTTAATAATTGATTAATTTGATTACTTGGGTTAGAACTTTCAGTTGTGTGCAATTGCAAAGTCAGGAAACTTGTTAAAATACTAGCTCCATTTCCCTGTTTAATACAGGTGTGATGCCCGTGAGGAGGTAGACATACACAAAAAGCTTTCCTCTCTTGCCCCACAGTAGCCTTAGGAGCTGTTTCTGATTCATACTTGCCAGTCAGTTACATTATTAATGAAAAATATGAGTAAAAGAATGTTAGTCCTAGAATCTGAAAATCTTAAATCTTAACTAAAATGATAATGATAATCAGACTTTAAATGTGTCATTAAGAATACAAGTCAGTTTCTCATAAACTATAACCCAATTTGCAGTATATGTCACCTCTGAGAGTTCAACCAATAGGGATTTCAGTGTTTTAGCTATCATTTGTTTTGCTGATAAAAAATGAAGGTAATGAGCTTCTGTTTAAATCTTTTCATGTTGGCAAATTTCTTATTCAGAGCTTCCCATGGGTCTATGAATATTAAAATTCAAAACAGAAAAACAACATTTCAAAAACACAAGACGGAAGATACTTGACCTTTGATGCAGCGGTAGCAGGTGTGAAGCATACCCCATCTCATCCCCCATCATAACCCTGATTAAAAATAAAAACAAAAGTTGAAAGACCAAACTTTTTATATATATATGAATTTGGGAGAGGTGGTGAAACTTTAGTTTTATTCGAATTTTCATCATGTAAAAAAAAGAAGGCAAATCACCCAGTCATATCTCACGGAATTGGGAATTATACAGTATTGCTTAAAATTGTAATATTGCTATTTTACTGCTATATAATAAGTTTGCTTTCTGAAGTTCGTCCTTTTGTCTCCAGGTAATCTTGGTCTGATGTCAGTGACCCCTCCTTTCTTCTTTAGTTAGTATTCGGCCAGTCATCATTGTCAGATTGTACACCTCTGGTGAAGAATTATCTTTACACCTGGTGGTTACTGGGAGCATGATTCAAATATTCAGCCTGAGACTTAAATAAGGTGTTCTGGAGTCTTCATACATTGTCTCTGCAGCTGAGTTGATACTGTCTGACAAAGTTTTTTGTGTGAGTTCTGGATCAATACAGACAAACATAGAAAATGCCATATATGTCATGCCTTTAGAAACACGTATAAGTTTACTTTGCCTGTGTAAAGCTGAGTTTCAGTTGCTGTTCAGTGATAACTTATCCAACAGTGCCATCTGTTGACAATGTTCTCCTATTACATTATTTTTTATTGTACAGTCTAATTTTTGATCCTCAAGGCCACTGTAGTTTCCCATCAGCCCTGCATTAGCCTCACCCCTTCTTCTTCAATAGCCATTATAGCATCATAGACGCTGACATCCTGGTATGCTGATCCCGCTCTCTGGATTTCAGCTCTTATGTTTCCCTCTACATAGCACAGTCGATGAGTTATGATCCCCATGATTCCCTAGAACCCACCAAATTGTATAATGTAGTTAATCTGTTCAACATGTTTAACATCAATTAGTTTTCTGCCATTATAGCTATTGTGTATTTGCCATGTTGTGCAATTACACTACGTGTAAGGCTGCTTTCACATCAGCGTTTTGCGCTGATCGTGGCAGTTGCGGTGAAAAAAACGCAACTGCCGCGATTACCGCATAACGGCTGCACTTGCGGTTCACTTGCGGCAAGCCCCATACAATGTCTATGGGGCTTGCGGCAGGTGCGGAAAGTGCAGTTTCGGCACTTGCCGCAGATGCGGCAGCGAAAAAAACGCGGCATACTGTGTTTTTTTTCGCGGCCGCACCTGCCGCAAGTGCCAAAACTGCACTTGCCGCACCTGCCGCACACTTACCGCAAGCCCCATAGACATTGTATGGGCTTGCCGCAAGTGAACCGCAAGTGCAGCCGTTATGCGGTAATCGCGGCAGTTGCGGTTTTTTTCACCGCAACTGCCGCGATCAGCGAAAACCGCTGATGTGAAAGGGGCCTAACAAATGTAATGTTATGAATCTCAGACATGCTGATTGTTGTATTGAGTATTTTATTTGTTTTTTGTAGTTTTACACTATCCTATCAATAAAAGTTGAAAAGGACCCCCTGAGTCAAAGTCAATGCATGAATGGGAAAGAGTTTAGCTGTCTGTCAACTCGTTCTTCTGGAGTACAGAGCGAGGGTGCCAGAACAGTGTAATGGGCCTCACACTTGCAGCTCAGTTATGGAGTTAGGCTGATTTCACATCAGCGTTTTTTGCTGATCGCGGCAGATGCTGTGAAAAAAACGCATCTGCCGCGATTACCACATAACCGCTGCACTTGTGGCACAGTTGCGGCAAGCCCCATGCAATGTCTATGGGGCTTGCGGTAAGTGTGCGGCAGGTGCGGCAAGTGCGGTTTTGGCACTTGCGGCAGGTGTGGCCGCGAAAAAAAAACGCGGTCAGCCGCGTTTTTTTTGCGGCCGCACCTGCGGCAAGTGCCGAGCCGCACTTACCGCACCTGCCACAAGCCCGCATAGACATTCTATGGGGCTTGCCGCAACTGTGCCGCAAGTGCAGCGGTTATGTGGTAATCGCGGCAGATGCGTTTTTTTCACCACATCTGCCGTGATCGGCAAAAAACGCTGATGTGAAAGTACCCTTAGAATAGAGAAAAGATATCTGCAAGATACCTCTGTAAAGTCAATTTACAGCATTTGTACAGATACAATCACAGACAGTTTAAGGTCTGTTCACAGCAGAAAAAATCATCAGTGTGTTTAAAGCATCTGTAGCTCAGTCTTTCTCAGCATAGATTGTGTGAGAAAGACACCATCTTATATATTTGTACTAGGGATGAGCAGACTTGTAGAAGTTGGGGTTCTGGGTTTCAGCTGGACTTTTTATAAAGTTCTTTTCTGGAACCAAGTTTGACCCGAACCTATTTGGAAGTCACTGATTGGGTAGTTCTCCTTTCCCCCAAATACAGCCAGCCATATGCAAAACACTTCAGAGAGAGGAAGGGCAGAATTTTTTCATTTGAATTTTTTTGTACACACTTCAAGTACTTCTCAATAAATTAGAATATCATCAAAAATATAATTTATTTATGCAATTGACTAGATAAAGTGAAATGCATGTATTATATAGAGTCATTACAAACAGAGTCATCTATTTCAAGTGTTTATTTCTGGTAATGTTAATGATTATGACTTACAGATAATGAAAACCCAAAAGTCATTATCTCAGAAAATTGGAATATTATATAAGACCAACTGAAAAAATGTTTGTTAACTCATAAATCTTGGCTTAATCAAAAGCATGTACAGTAAATGCACTCAATACTTAGTCAGGGGTCTTTTATATGAATTACTGCATCAATGCGGCGTGGTATGGAGGCGATCAGCCTGTGGCATTGCTGAGGTGTTATGGAAGCCCAGGGTGCTTTGATAGCAGCCTTCAACTCATCTGCATTGTTGTGTCTGGTGTCTCTCATCTTTCTTGACAATTCCCCATAGATTCGCTGTGGGGTTCAGGTCAGACAAGTTGGCTGTCCAATCAAGCACAGTGATACTGTGGTTATTAAACCAGGTATTGGTACATTTGGCAGTGTGGACAGGTGCCAAGTCCTGCTGGAAAATTAAATTTCCATCTCCAAAAAGCTTGTCGGCAGAGAGAAGCTTGAAGTTCTCTAAAATTTCCTGGTAGACAGCAGCTCTGACTTTTGTCTTGATAAAACACAGCAGACCTACACCAGCAGATGACATGGGTCCACAAACCATCACTGATTTTGGAAACTTCACACTAGACCTCAAGCAGCTTGGATTGTGGCTTCTCCACTGTTTCTCTAGACTCTTGAACCTTGATTTCCAATGACCTTTTATGGCTTACCCTCCTTGTGGAGTGTGCCAATGACTGTCTTCTGGACATCTGTCAAGTCAGCAGTCTTCCCCTTAATTGAGCAACCCACTGAACCAGACTAAGGGACCATTTTAAATGCTTAGTAAGCTTTTGCAGTTGTTCTGTGTTAATTATTCAAATTTTCTGAGAAAATTGTTTTGGGTTTCCATGACTGTAAACCATAATCATCAACATTAACATAAGAAAACACTTGAAATTGTTTGTAAGGACTCTATATAATATATGCATTTTACTTTATGTATTGAAATACTGAAATAAATTAAGTTTTTGATGATATTCTAATTAATTGCAATGCATCTGTACATAGAAACAGTGCCTAAATTGTCCCACACTTGCAGCCCAGTTATGGAGTCAGAATATATTCTATTAAAAAGGGTGTCTCTCTGTGACTTAAGGAATCAGTGCTCTTTGGGTAAAGGGGTGGCTAACTGGTCTTTTAAATTGTTAAGCTAGTGACAGATAATGGTGATGGCTTAGCTATTAAAGTGAAAACCCCAACCAGCCCCTTTCACATAACATACATCATTGTTTCTAAACCAACAAAAGAAATTTTGAATTTAATACCTGAAGTTTGAGTTGCTGAAACCTTTACCAAAAGCAAAGCATCAGTGGAGCAAAAATAAAGCGATAACTGGATTTAATTCCTTGTGGACGGTCCCCTGTTCACTCAGAGATTGTCCAATCAGTGATGTTTGTTACAGTGGAAACACCTAGTTGCCAATTTATTCATAAATGTTCTGGAGGAAAAGCAGAAACATATAACACAGAGCTTTCCAAAAACAGATATGTCAGGAGCAGAGGCGGGGGGTCACATCTGAATGTGCCCCTAAAACAGGTAACCATGGCAACAACTATAGTGGCGCAGCCTAATCGTGGGAAAAGGGGAACCTCAGCAGATGACTGCCCTGTAACTGGAAATGAATCTCTGCACAAAGTCCAGCACTGATGTTACAGCCATACAGTGACTATATAATAATAGATACCAGTCCTGAAGAACATATAAGAGAAGTACAGTACAGTTATACATGGTGACTTACAGATGACGTTCTTTCTCATGGAGCTGTACACTTTTTCTGTCTTTTCCATTTGCGCTAGACAGACATGGCGGATTCTTGAGCCATAACTCATCTACCGTATATACTCGAGTATAAGCCAATTCGAGTATAAGCCGGGGCCCCTAATTTTACCCTCCAAAACTAGGGAAACTTATTGACTCGAGTATAAGCCTAGGGGGGAAATGAAGCAGACTCTCATCACGGTATACAGCCCCTCTCATCATGATAAATGGCCCCCCATTACTGGTATATAATCCCCCATCACTGGTATATAGGACCTCCATCACTGGTATACAGTTCCCCCCCTATCAGAGGTTACAACCCCATCAGTGGAATACAGCCCCCCATCAGTGGTATAAACTGGCCCCCCATCAGAGGTTACAGTCCCCATCAGTGGTATATACAGGCACCCCCAGTGGTATATACAGGCCCCCCCAGTGGTATATACAGGCCCCCAGTGGTATATACAGGCCCCCTTCAGTGGTATATACAGGCCCCCTTCAGTGGTATATACAGGCCCCCTTCAGTGGTATATACAGACCCCCTTCAGTGGTATATACAGGCTCCCCCAGTGATATATACAGGCCCCCCAGTGGTATGTACAGGCCCCTTCAGTGGTATATACAGGCCCCCTTCAGTGGTATGTACAGGCCCCCTTCAGTGGTATATACAGGCCCTCTTCAGTGGTATATACAGGCCCCCTTCAGTTGTATATACAGGCCCCCCAATGGTATATACAGGCCCCCTTCAGTAGTATATACAGGCCCCACTCAGTGGTATATACAGGCTTCCCCAGTGGTATATACAGACCCTATTAGTGGTATATACAGGCCCCCCCCCAGTGGTATATACAAGTCCCCCCCAGTGGTATATACAGGACCCCCCTTGCTGCCGTACACCTGTAAAAGAATAGCTCATTCATACTTATGCTTCTTGCTCTTTCACCACGCGTCCTCCAGTCTTCTTCCTGCTTGTACCCGGCGCAGAAGCAATGACTTCATTGCTGCTGCGCCCGCCGGGTACAAGCAGGAAGAAGACTGGAGGACACGCGGTGACAGTGAGGAGGATAAGTATGAATAAACTATTCTTTTACAGGTGTGCGGCAGCAAGGGGGGGCCTGTATATACCACTGGGAGGGAGCGCTGACAGTGCAATGTAATATGCACGGCTCCCCCTGGCGCTGATGGACAGGGGGATGCAGTGCATATTGCATTGCACTAATCAGCGGCCCCACTTGACCGGCCGCTCCTATTACAGCCTCCCCCGCCTGCTCCAGCCCCCGGACACCGCCCCCCCACTGAGCCGTCACTGACTCGAGTATAAGCCGAGGAGGGTCACTTTTCAGCACAATTTTTGTGCTGAAAAACTCAGCTTATACTCGAGTATATATGGTAGACGGATTCCAAGACAGACACATCTGACTTCTCACATTTATAGCACTGTCTCCATCTATTCCCAACCTGCACAAACCCCTCATCCTACTGATACCCCAGTGCTGAGCCACTGCTGCGGTATGTGTCCCCATTACTGCACCTCCTGAGTGGTACAAAAACAAAGCTTCTCTTACTGCTCCACATAATAATACCCGCACTGTGCCCCCACACAAAATCTCACCACAGTGCTCATTACATAGTAATAATGCCTCCTTTCTGCCCTCTAGATGGTAAAATTGACCCCTAGAAAATGTTAAAGCCCTGCGCAAATGCCCTAGAAAAGTGTCCACATTTTGCTCTTAGAAATTAATAATTCTCCATGAGCACCTTGAATGGTCAGAATACCCTGAGTGCCACTATAACAGTATTGATTCTTAAGTACCTTCTTAACATTTAATAATGTCTCCTCAGCCTCCTTATGTAAACTATCTCTATGCACAGTATGATTCCCCTACACGTTCCCTATACCCAGTATGATGCCCTAGACATTCAATGGTCCCCATGCAAGATTTGGTTTAGCACCCCTCCTTCCGCCCCCACATGTTTATCAAATGTATTGGCATTTGTAGCTTTCTACATCTTATAAAGACATAGGACATATGTCCTCCATCCTAGTATACAATTCCTCTAACCTGGTATATAGGCCTCCCATCCTGGTTGGTATATATATTCTTATCCTGGTATAATATGGCCATCCTGGTGTATGTGCTCCCTTTCCTGAATATATATGTACTACTTTCTGGTATATATGTTCCT
The DNA here is from genome assembly GCA_033576535.1 of Allobates femoralis. Lineage (NCBI taxonomy): Eukaryota > Metazoa > Chordata > Amphibia > Anura > Aromobatidae > Allobates > Allobates femoralis. The sequence goes on from JARQOC010000004.1 coordinate 104,679,112, forward strand.
CATCCTGGTATATGCGTCTCCCATCCTGGACCCATCCTGCTATATGTGTCCCCCATATTGGAATATATGTTCCCCATACTGGGCCCTTCCTGGTATGTACGTTCCTCACTCTGGTAGATACGTTCACCATCCAATGCTCTATCCTTGTATAGTTGTCATCACGTACAGAACAGCAGAGTTACACAGGGTGAGATGACGTCACCTCGCTGGGACTATGATGTCTTGTGTATGCACCAGCACAGTCATTCTGCTGTGCTATAGAGAGTGGCAGTGTAGGCAGATTGTATCGCCCTGTACTACCACAGAGATTAATTATGTCAAGGTGTAGTGCAGACCAATATAACTATAGCATATCTTCCTGCTGGGCCCCTGAGATCGTGGAGACCTGGGACAAACATGTTTTAACTTAAAAACATCATGTTTCCAAAAAGTGGAGCTCATTTTAAATGTTATCAGGTACTAGTAGTTTGGATCTAGAGAAGCATGTAAAAGTTTTTTCACCCCTGGTCAAAATTTGGGGCACTTAGGTCCTTAACCGTATGCCCCCTGACTGCTGTGTCCCAACTCGCAAAGCGTTAGCAGTCCCATGCCTGTACTGATGTTCCCTTCCTATTCCCGGTGTTCCAATAGATTTTTCCTCATCCCTGTTGTCCTTATTAAACCCCGTTGGGGGCCTTCTGGTCTCTTTGCTATGTGATACCCAGAGGCAGCATCTCCCTCCCTAATATTGTTTTCAAGTGTTATGCTTTACAAGTCACAGAGCGGTCACATTAAATAGTTTTCTTGCATGACAGGTTTTGGTGCCGTGAGTCCGGTAGTGATTTACTACTTGAACATTGGCTATCGTGCCTTATCGAGAGTAAATTATGTTTATAAATATTGGCTGTGACCGACCTCCATCCAATAAAGGTGTTGGAAATTATTGTGTCTGTCATTTCTTGGCATGGGACTGGGGGATGGGGCGTTTTTTTCTGGGGTCTCAGCAGTTTTACTGTTATTGTGAAGTTAAGCAAGTTGAAGATTAAAAGATCTCTAAAAGGCATAACATTAAAGATGACACATTCCTTTTGTATTTTAGGCAAAAAAATATATCATTAACATTTTGAGAATATAAAAAGGGAAAATGGGCCAAGGCAAAAGTTTTGAAGCATTGTAGATTTGTTGCTCAAATAACTTTGACAAAGATTTCAGACCTTAATTAGCTTCATAAAAACCCAGCCTCCTCTATTGTTGTGCCAAAAAACAGCAACCTTGGGTTCTTCTAAGCAGCTGCCTAGCACCCTAGGGCTACATTCACACGTACCACTTTTGCTTCCGTTTCGTACAGTGCACTGCACAAAACTGATCACTCAAATAAATCCAGTCAAGTCAATGGGTTTTCATTTTTTGCCATTCAGACAGGGCACTTATCGGTGTGTCTGCATGAAGGCTAAAAATTAAAATGGTGGAGGTTCATACAACAAGAAAGGCTACAAGAATATAGCAAATAATTTTCAAGTTGCCCTTTCCTTAGTTTGAAATTTAATTAAGAAATGGCAGTTAACGGGAACACTGGAGGTCAAGATAAGCTCTGGAAGACCAACAAATTTCAGGGTGAGCTACTTTTAGAATTGCTATAGAGGCAAACCAGAATCACCATTTGACTGCAAAATAACTTCTGAGGTACCTGCATAAATATGGTCTTTATGGAAAAATAATCATAAAATCCTTTTCTGTGCCCACAACATAAGATTCTGCATCAGAAGTATGCAAAGGGACATCTAAATAAGCCTGATGCATTTTGGAAACAAGTTTGGTGGACTGATAAGTTAAAACAGAACTCTAAGGCCACAATGATCAAACAGTATGTGTAAATAAAAAAGGGCACAGAATTTCAGAAAAAGAACATCTCACCAACCATTAGGCATGGGAGTGGATCAATCATGCTTTGGGGTTGTGTTGTTGCCAATAACACAGGGAACATTTCACTGCTTAAGGGAAGAATGGTTTCAATTCAATTTCAACAAAGGTTTGATGCAATTGTAACATCATTATAAAGGAGCTGAATTTGAAAAAAAAATTGGGTTCTACAAATGGATAATCATCCTAAACACATGTCAAAATCTCAATAAACTACCTCAAAAGGCACAAGCTAAATGTTTTACAATGATCATCACAGTCCTCTAACCTTAATATCATTGAAAATCTGTGACTAGACCTCCAAGTAGCAGAGCATGCAAGACAACTCAGGAGTCTCACAGAACTGGAAGACTTTTCCAAGGAAGAATGGATTAAATTCCCTTGGACAAGAACTGAAAGACTCTTGGCTGCTACAAAACTCATTTCCAAGATGTGATACTTGCAAAAGGGGTGCTAGTAAATACTAACCATGCAGGGTGCTCAAACATTTGCATCGGCTCACTGTCATTTCTGTAATTTTTAAAATGTTAAAGATGAAATATATATATTTTTTTTGCCTAAAATACAAAGGAAATATGTCATCACTAACTTTATGCCTTTTAGAGATAATTTCCCCTTCAAGCTTGCTTAAAGTGTAAATGTGATTTCATTGAAAAACAAAATACTGCACTGCTTATTAAAGATGGGTCCCATAGCAGCTAAGATAATGCTTTTTTGTGCCATATTACTTATTTTCTCACGGCTGGTCGTTCCTGGTTCCGTGCCCTGGACCCTCAGTGGTGGGGGTAATGATGATGGGGGAATTGGTATCGTGACGCCACCTGTGGTACCTGGTAATAGGGTTACCAGTTCTGCGGCCAGCCGCTGAGGTGATGGGAATGCCGCTTTAGTAGTAAAGCTGCCCACAGGTGGGGCTTTACCTCAGGGCAGTGGGGTGGATGAGGGGAGTAGTAGTAGCAGTTCTGCTGTGAACGCTGCAGGCGATGGCGGGGAAGCAAGCACACACACACAATTGTCTTTGCTTCGTACCTTTTTACTGATGTCCGGTAACAGGTATGACCCAGGAAGGTAACCAGGTCTTGGTGCAGCTTGGAACGTTCACTTTGGAGAGCTGTGAGGCCTCCTCTGTTAGTGTGTGCGTCGTTTGGGGTAAGACCTGCCTGTAGCTGAATCTGTCGCTCCTTCTCCCTCTCAGGGTGCTGTTCTACAACCGACAATGAGGACCTTTCTTTGGGATCCCTATTCTCTGCTTAGGTCCCTGGTCCTATGCTTGGTCAGGTTTGGAGTCTTCTAGTTTGTTACTTCAGGGGGACTAGATCCTCCTGGTCTGTCCGGGCTTTTCCTGCTACACTAGATTATTAGCAGTTGCGGACTCCGGTGTCCGGGTAGCTAAAGGGTTCTCAAATCTGTTCCCTTCTTACTTCTTCTTACTTCTCCCACTGGCCTCAGTCCCTCTCTCTAGGGTGCAGCATAGCTGGGTCAGCCTCCCTGGTTCTGGGCCTGGTTTGGTCCCAGCAACCAGCTCCTTCACTGCTGTTCTCTCCTCTGCTCACTGCAGACTTACTTAACTGGAACTAACTGACTCCTTCCCTCAGGCCTGGATCTTTATAGGGGATCTGGCTTAAAGTGAACCTGTCACCCCCCCCGGACATCAAAAGCTAAAATAGCCACCTTCTGCAGCACTAAGGCTGCATTCAGAGAAGGTGGCTATAGGCTTTTGATGCCCTTTATACTATGAAATATGCAGTTAGGATAAATGCTCACACTTCTGAAGACCAAAGACCGGGAGGCGGGGTTTCACGCTCCTCCGACCCGCCCCTCTTGTCAGTCATGGTACTCGCCTGCTGCTGCCTCCCCTGACTGTGTAAAATGAACGCGCGTCTTCGTTCACCTGTATGGAGCCACGCATGCGCTGTGCGTGCTGCCCGACGACTTCCTGGACACCGGGCGCACAGCGCATGCGCGGCGCCGTGCAGGAGAATGGAGGCGCGCGTTCATTTTACACAGTCAGGGGAGGCAGCAGCAGGCGAGCACCATGACTGACAAGAGGGGCGGGTCAGAGGAGCGTGAAACCCCGCCTCCCGGTCTTTGGTCTTCAGAAGTGTGAGCATTTACCTAACTGCATATTTCATAGTATAAAGGGCATCAAAAGGCTATAGCCACCTTCTCTGAATGCAGCCTTAGTGCTGCAGAAGGTGGCTATTTTAGCTTTTGATGCCCGGGGGGTGACAGGTTCGCTTTAAGTACAGGCAGTGGGGCTCCCCCTCCAGGTCTGGGGTGGAAGGTATTGTATGCTGTTTGTGCCAAGGAGTACATCTCTCCCTGCACCGGTGGGTCCTGTGGCAATCCCCCGCAGTGGTGCCACAATAGCAGAGAAGGGGTTAACAGAGATGTGAGTGAGCTGTGTTGAGGCAGATGAGGAATTTGGACTCTTCCTGACCTTCTGATGTTGCTTACGAATTGTGCTGTAATCTGAGGTAATCTAAGGCCGGTTTCACATTTGCGTATGAAACCGCAGTGTACCGAACGCAGCCAGACACATGCGCACTGCGTTTCTATGCTCATAAGGGAACGCGTGGTACCTGCGTTTGGCTGCGTTCGGTTGCGGTTGCATTCAGATGCGCATAATTTGTGCACCCTCCTCCGTCCTCCAAAGGCAGCCTGTTGCATTTTTTGTGCGTTCCCGGGCACTTGTTTAATCAGCAAGCGACCGGAAGTGCACAAACAATGCATGGGTGTCAATTGATCCGCAATGTCCTCTGCATGACAGTGCAGGAGAACGCTGCGGATCACATTGAAATCTCTCACGGTGGCCGCCGCTGATCTACTGGGAGATCAGCAGCGGCCACTGGGAAATCAGCTGGATCAGCCGGAGATCTCCCCCTCCCGGCTGCCACTAGTCTTCAGCGGTGTCAGCACGTTAGATTTGAAGCAACAGCTGATCTGACAGCTGTTTAAATCTCCCGCGCCGACATCGCCTCTTCGGTGTCGGCGCGGGAGATTTAAACACCTGTCAGATCAGCTGTTTCTTCAAATCTCCTGCGCCGACACCGTCAGGAGATCAGTGGTGGCCGGGAGGAGGAGAATCTCCGTTGCAGATTTCCGCCTCCTGGCCACGGGTACCATACTGATGTGAACGCATGCGGAGATTCTCCACTGCATTCACATCAGTGTGGCAGCAGTCGCTAGTGTAAAGGCAGCCGAATACATTGTTCCCTCACCAGCTGCAGTCAGCAGTGTAGGCTACGCCCCCTCCTTTATATGGTTACATTCCCCATCGCAGAAGACACATCTGACTGATAATTAACATATATTAAACATCCCATAACAATTGAGTATCATGTAAATAAAACTTTTATTTTGTTAGAGAAAACTCTAAAAAAGGACAAGGCGGTAGTGAGATAGAAAAGAGAGGGAACATCAGGCAGTATACACCAATGACAGGTTTTTACAGTGACAATACAGGAAAATATTGCATCACTAGATATATGGTACAGACAGTGAAAAGTATAATATTTATACAGATTTCTATTGTTTTTATAGTCTCTACCATCAAAACATCAAAAATCTGAAGCAAGCATCAATGGGTTAAAAATGCAAGTGCATCATAGTTTACACATATCATGTGCATAAATATCCCACATTGAATTGGGTGCATCAGAAATCACATCAAATGTTGGAGTGGAAGATCTTCAGTTCTCAATAGTATCAGTACATGTATAGTTAAATTCCACCCATAGATATACCCAAATATATCAGCACTGTATGTCTGACATTATAGAATTACACCTTCATGATGTTATCTGCAATCAGACCCATAGGATAGCCCTAGGGCTGGTATATCTATGGGTGGAATTTAACTATTCATTTTGCACCGTCCCTGGACCAGAAGAGGTGGTGTGGGAGGGCAGAGTGATGCAGCAGAGTAGAAAGATGGAGCAGAGCAATGCCAGGGCAGAGAAGAGTGATGGGGTTAGAGGAGGGTGACAGGGTTAGAGCAGGGTGATGGGGTAGAGGAGGGTGATAGATTAGCGCAGAGTGATAGAGCAGAGCAGAGTGATGGAGCACAGCAGAGTGACAGAGTTAGAGCAGAGTGATGAGGTTTGAGCAGAGTGACGGGGTTAGAGCAGAGTGATGGAGCGGAGCAGAGTGACAGGGCAGAGCAGAGTGATGGGGCAGAGCATTAGTAGGGCAGAGCATTAGTAGGGCAAAGCAGGGTGACAGAGCAGAGCAAGGGCAGAGCAGTGTGGCGGGGCAAAGTGATGGGGCAGAGCAGAGTGGCTGGGCAGAGCAGAGTGGCTGGGCAGAGCAGTATAATGGGGCAGAACAGTGTGGCTGGGCAGAGCAGAGTGATAGGGCAGAGCAGAGTGATAGGGCAGAGCAGTGGTAGTGCAAAGCAGGGTGACACAGCAGAGCAGTGGTAGGGCAGAGAACATTGACAGGGCAGAAAAGTGGCAGAGCAGAGTGGCAGGGCAGGGAAGAGCAGGGTGATGGGGCAGAGCAGTGGTAGGGCAGAACAGGTTGACAGGGCAGAGCAGAATGGCAGGGCAGGGAAAAGCAAGGTGACAGGGTAGAGCAGCAGCAGAGCAGAGCAGTGGGGCAGAGCAGCTGGGCAGAGCAGAGTGGTGGGGCAGAGCAGTAGGGCTGAGAAGTGGGGCAGAATGGTGGCAGAGCAGTGCAGTGGGGCAAAACAGTGGAAGAACAGAGCAGTGGGGCAGAGATGTGGGGAAGAGCAGTGGCAGAGCAGAGCGGTGGGGCGGAGCAGTGGGGCAAAGCAGAGTGATGTGGCACAGCGGCAGCAGAGTAGTGGCAGGGCAGAGCACCAGGCCAGTGTCATAGATCTGCACATCCCTGAAATTTACCTCCATTACTATCACACAGGCCAGGGATCACACCATGCCAAACTTACAGCACTCAGGATCCATGCGCTGTCTGCAGATCATAGGAAAGGAGGGGGAAAATATGATGAAGATAAGAGATGGAGCAGGACATCTACACCAGGGCTCCAGTTAAACCCTCTCCCTCTCCCAAGGGAAATGTCACTGCTCCTGAGCCTCCTGAACCCCCCTTTACACAACAGAAGCACAGCAGGCAGCGTTAGTGCAGAGCTATATACTCATTCTGCAGCTGCAGTAGATGTGATGGAGCAGGAGGGGAAGACATTGGGGGACAGAGATTCCTCCTCAGCGCGGCCTGGAGAAGCCTTGCACAGCAGCCCCTGCTGACTGCATCTCCACTAATCAATGCTGAGTTTTCACTTTCTCAGCAGCTTCCTCCATAGCTCTCTTTGTCTGCCTCCCCTCCCCCCACAAACCGTTAGAAATACTCCAGTTTTGCCTACAAGTCTGGTGGAAGATGAATGGGGCAGCTTAAAAATAAAAAATCACCACTAGGTGGTGCCGCCCTCCTTAATCTGCTTCCCCAGGCACGTCCCCTCTAGTACCCGCTGATAAATACAGCCCTGCCTATATAAACCGATAAATTATAGTTTCATTAAAATATCTTGTAAATGAATATTTGAAAAACAATCATATCAGTAATTTCGGTGTAACATTATTGAAAGACTATGCTTTTTGGACACATAGTAAGACAAAGGGAAGTCCTGAGTAGCGCAAATATTATTAGCACTAACTTAGCAGTAATGTCAGCCCATAATCATGTTGTGCCTTCAGTATCCTGGGTTTCTAGTCTTGTAGCAACTATTCATTGTTTCTTCGTGTCATATTTAAGCTCTCGTGAGTAAACCGGAATCAGACCAGCAAGATACAGTAACCAATTAATGGAAAAATAAATGTGATTATAATGAGCTTCCTTCCCAAAGAGCTGGAGGAAGCAGGTACATTTCCATTGAAAATCCCATGGGTCAGAGACATTTCATTTTCATTCACCACTGCAGCATAAAGAGGATCTTCCAGAAAAAATACTATTGTCTAAACCTTTATCAACATATACGTAGTGTGGATGGATTTAAATGCTTATCTTTTCCATTGCCCAATGATGCTCCAATCTAGGATTAATACAGTTATGACCTGTCAGAAGGATATGTTATCCATACAAGATCAGTGGAAGGGGGAGGGGGGAAGGCTAACATCTGTTACCCCTACTGATCAATTGATATATGATCTGGCAGCAGGGAGATATAAGCAATACATAAAGCAGAATACTGCATTTTTTTAGTGGCCACTGCTGAGTACAGCAGTTAATTTCTCATGTACTTAAAGTAGTTGTATCAAGTTCCCGATTTTAATGGTGCACAATCCTCCAACCAGTAGCGTAACTAGAGTCTGGTGGGCCCCGCTGCGAAATTCAGACCTGGGCCCCCCGCTCCACGCACACGTTGGTCGGATGTATGGGCCCCGTATATCGTTCTAAGTACTATAAAGACTCAGGAATTTACCCCTCTATGTATTAGTGTCCCTCATCCTGCTATATATGGTCATCCTACTGGAATATGGAGCTTATCCTTTTAAATATATCTCCCATCCTGCTATATATGGTCTCCCTCCTCCAGCCACGATAGTTCTCTAATTATTATAATGTATCCCCATATTCCTCTATATATTACAATAGACCCCCATAGTCCTCCATGTATTATAATGCATCCCATAGTCCCCCATTCATAAGGAAGCCCCAATAGTCATCCAATTATTATAATACACCCGTACTATCCTACATATAGTAGCCTCATAGTCCTCTGTATAGTATAATACAGCCTCACAGCCCCTATATAGTATAATACAGCCTCACAGCCCTCCATATAGTATAATATAGCCGTGTGGCCCCTCCATATGGTATAATACAGCCTCACAGCCCTCCATATAGTATAGTGCAACCTCACAGTCCTCTATACAGTATAATGCAGGCTCAGTTCTCCATGTAGGGCAGACTCTATAGTACAGCCTTATATATGCTGCCTCATAGCTCTCCATATAGTACAGCCTCATATAGTGCAGTGTTATATATACAGCCTCATAGCTCTCCATGTACTGCAGCCTCTATAGTACAGCCTTATATATGCAGCCTCATACAGTTGTGGACAAATGTATTGACACCCCAGCAATTCTGCAATTCTGTCAGATAATACTCAGTTTCTTCCTGAAAATTATTGCTATCACAAATTCTTTGGTATTATTATCTTCATTTAATTTGTCTTCAATGAAAAAACACAAAAGAGAATGAAGCAAAAAGCAAAACATTGATTATTTCACACAAAACTCCAAAAATGGGCCAGACAAAAGTATTGGCACCCTCAGCCTAATACTTGGTTGCACAGCCTTTGGCAAAAATAACTGTGATCAACCGCTTTCGGTAACCATCAATGAGTTTCTTACAATGCTCTGCTGGAATTTTAGACCATTCTTCTTTGGCAAACTGCTCCAGGTCCCTGATATTTGAAGATCTCTCCACAGGTGTTTTATGGGATTCAGGTCTGGACTCATTGCTGGCCACCTTAGAAGTCTCCAGTGCTTTCTCTCAAACCATTTTCTAGTGCTTTTTGAAGTGTATTTTGGGTCATTGTCCTGGTGGAAGACCCATGACCTCTGAGGGAGACCCAGCTTTCTCACACTGGGCCCTACATTATGCTGCAAAATTTGTTGGTAGTCTTCAGACTTCATAATGCCATGCACACGGTCAAGCAGTCCAGTGCCAGAGGCAGCAAAGGAACCCCAAAGCATCAGGGAACCTCCGCCATGTTTGACTGTAGGGTCCGTGTTCTTTTCTTTGAATGACTCTTCTTTTCTCCTGTAAACTCTATGTTGATGCCTTTGTCCAAAAAGCTCTACTTTTGTTTCATCTGACCAGAGAACATTCTTCCAAAACATTTTAGGCTTTCTCAGGTAAGTTTTGGCAAACTCCAGCCTGGCTTTTTTATGTCTCGGGGTAAGAAGTGGGGTCTTCCTGGGTATCCTACTATACAGTCCCTTTTCATTCAGATGCCGACTGATAGTACAGGTTGACACTGTTGTACCCTCGGACTGCAGGGCAGCTAGAACTTATTTGGATGTTAGTCAAGGTTCTTTATCCACCATCCGCACAATCTTGCATTGAAATCTCTCGTCAATTTTTCTTTTCCGTCCACATCTAGGGAGGATAGCCACAGTGCCATGTACTTTAAAATTCTGCGCACGGTAGACACAGGAACATTCAGGTCTTTAGCCTTGAGATTGCTCATGCTTCCTCACAATTTGGTTTCTCAAGTCCTCAGACAGTACTTTGGTCTTCTTTCTTTTCTCCATGCTCAATGTGGTACACACAAGGACACAGGACAGAGGTTGAGTCAACTTTAATCCATGTCAACTGGCTGCAAGTGTGATTTAGTTATTGCCAACACCTGTTAGGTGCCACAGGTAATTACAGGTGCGGTTAATTACCAAAATTAGAGAAGCATCACATGATTTTTCTAACAGTGCCAATACTTTTGTCCACCCCCTTTTTTATGTTTGGTGTGGAATTATATCCAATTTGTCTTTAGGACAATTCTTTTTGTGTTTTTTCATTGAAGACAAATTAAATGAAGATAATAATGCCAAAGAATTTGTGATTGTAATCATTTTCAGGAAGAAACTGAGTATTATCTGACAGAATTGCAGGGGTGTCAATACTTTTGGCCACAACTATAGCTCTCCATATAGTACAGACTCATATAGTGGAGCATTACATATACAGCCTCACAGCTCTCCATGTAGTGCAGCCTTATATCTCCCTATATAGTGTATTATATATGCAGCCTCATAACCTCCCTATACATTGCAGCCTCATATATGCAGCCTCATAGCCTCTCTATATGGTGCAGCCTCATATATGGAGCTTCATAACCTCTCTATATGGTGCAGCATTATATATGCAGCCTCATAGCTCTCCATATAGTGCAGTCTTATGTATGCAGCCTCATAGCCTCCTCTTTGCCCCGCTCTCCTGTGCCCCTCGCTCTCCTCCTCCTTTTCTGTCTCCAGCTCTCAACCTTCTCCTGTGCCCCTTGCTCCCATACTCTTCTGTCCCCCGCTCTCATCCTCTTCCTCTGTCCCTCACTCTCATCATCCTCCTCTATCCCCTGCTCTCATTTCCTCCTCTGTCCCCCGCTCTCATCCTCTTCCTGTGTCCCCTGCTCTCATCTTCCTCCTCTGTGCCCCACTCTCATCCTCCTCCTTTGTCCACCCGCTCTCATCCTCCTCCTCTGTTCCCCGCTCTCATCCTCTTCCTGTGTCCCCTGCTCCCCTACTCCTCTTTCCCCTGCTCTCATCTTCCTCCTCTGAGCTCTGCTCTCAACCTCCTCCTCTGTCCACCCGCTCCTGTCCACCCGCTCCTCTCCCCTGCTCTCATCCCCCTCCTGTGTCCCCCGCTCTCATCCTCCTCCTCTGTTCCCCACTCTCATCTTCCTCCTCTGTCCCCCACTCTCATCTTCTTCCTGCGTCCCCTGCTCTCCTCTTCCTCTGTCCCCCGCTCTCATTCTCCTCCTCTGTCCCCCGCTCTCATCCTCTTCCTCTGTCCCCTGCTCTCCTCCTCCTCTGTCCTTTGCTCTCATCCTCTTCCTCTGTCCTCCGCTCTCATCCTCTTCCTGTGTCTCCCGCTCGCATCCTATACCTGTGTCCCCTGCTCTCCTCTTCCTCTGTCCTGCGCTCTCATTTTCCTCCTCTATCCCCTGCTCTAATCCTCCTCCTCTGTCCCCTGCTCTAATCCTCTTCCTGTGTCCCCTGCTGTCCTCTTCCACTGTCCCACGCTCTCATGTTCCTAATCTGTGCCCCACTCTCATCCCCTGCAACTGTCCCCCACTCTCATCCTCTTCCTGTGTCCCCCGCTCTTATCCTATTCCTGGGTCTCCTGCTTGCCTCTTTCTCTGTCCTCTGCTCTCATCTTCCTCCTCTGTCCCCCACTCTAATCCTCCTCCTCTGTCCCCCGCTCTCATCCTCATCCTGTGTCCCCTGCTCTCCTCCACTCTGTCCCCCGCTTTCATCATCCTTCTCTGTCTATCCCCTGCTATCATCTTCTTCCTGTGTCCCCCGCTCTCATACTCTTCCTCTGTACCCCGCTCTCATTCTCCTCTTCTGTCCCCTGCTCTCATCCTCCTCCTCTGTCCACTAGCTCTCATCCTCTTCCTGTGTCCCCTGCTGTCCTCTTCCACTGTCGCACGCTCTCATATTCCTCCTCTGTGCCCCACTCTCATCTTCGTCCCCTGTCCCCCACTCTCATCCTCCTCCTTTGTCCCCTGCTCTCATCCTCCTCCTCTGACCCCCACTCTCATCCTCTTCCTGTGTCCCCAGCTCTCATCCTCTTCCTGTGTCCCCCGCTCTCATCCTCCTCCTCTGTCCACCAGCTCTCATCTTCCTCCTCTGTCCCCCGCTCTCATCCTCCTCCTCAGTCCACCAGCTCTCATCCTCTTGCTGTGTCCCCTGCTCTCATCCTGCTCCTCTGTCCCCCGCTTTCCTCTTCTCACCTGTGTCTTGTTCTCTGCTCTCTTCTTCTCTTCTCTGCTCGGCAGCAGCTGGGGGGCGTGTACTCACTTCATGGATAATGAGCGACCAGGACCTGACGCACAGCCGCCCTGATACTGATACCGAGAGACTGAGGAGGAGGTGGGTGACAGCTCCCCAGGGCAAGGTAGCACTATGATTTTCGGCTGCCTGACTGTGCGGCGTGCGTGTGCTGCGCCCGGCGCGCGGATCAGCGGCCACAGGGTGCAGCTGGCAATGTGGGCCCCGTATAGGTTCGGGCCCTGTCGCAGCTGCGACCCCGGCGACCATGAATGTTATTCCACTGCCTCCAAAATTACAGCTTTGTTTGCTGAAGAGCAGCGAGCTTCTGAAAATGGACAATTCAGGCCAATGGATTAGACTAGGGTCAGACTTGCGTCTGCCCCTGAACCTGCAGGATCCGGCTAAAACTTAGTTTCTGGCCGGAGCAGTGCATAGCATTACCTGCAGGTAATGCTATACGCTGCCTGTCTATTGATCTCTATGGTAACTGGATGCTTATCGAAGCCGCCGTCTCCACAGAGATCTCCAGGATATGCGCTTATACAGAGTGCACAAGAAAATGCTGCAAACAGCGTTTCCTGTGTGCTCTGCAAAAGTGCATATCCTGTGAAGCCAGCGGCTTCAGTAAACGTCCGGATACCATAGCGATCAATAGACAGGCGGTGCATAGCGTTACCTACTGGTAACTAAGTTTCTGCTGGATCCTGCAGGCTCAGGGGTAGACGCAAGTCTGACCCTAGCCTTACTGCTCTGCCTCCAGCTCCACATTTGCCTCTGCGGCATCACAGCAGCACTATTACATTGCTTCTTCTTTGGCTTATGATGGTGTATTTGTTGCTTTTCAGCAGCCACTATACAAATGGAAGCCAAATAAACGCTTTGGCCAATACAAAAGGGTTAATAGAAATTGCACTACCACCAGTGATTTAATTGCCAAATTTTGTATGTTTGACTGCAGATTGAAAGAAGAGTGTTTACAGTTACGCTCGCTGTGCGGAAACGAGCATCAGTGGACCCACAGGACCACATTTGGAACTATGACAGCTGACTCCAAAGTAGGGGGCGAAAGAACACACACAGTTTTTGGTATAGGCAGATGAAACAGGGACATACACAGGTACAGTCTCTGGTATAGGCAAGGATAGAGGGCACAGCAAGTACTGGGAGGTAAGGGAAGGCAGGCAGAGGAGATAGTCAGGTGCACAGTCATGAAGGATAAGGAGGCACGTAGGCAAGGTGTTGAGTAAGCTGCTATCCATGCTGCAGGAGAGAGGCAGACATGTGCACGGACATCGGCATAAAGTACCCGTACTTACGCTTCCTCTGCACCAGACCCGAAGGAAGCTTCTATTCTACCACAATATTTTTCAAGGTAGTATCATTAGGATTGGCCAGTGGTTGGGCTAGGCCAGAAGGCTCTTGCTTAGGAAGATTCTTCCTTGTCCCAGAATGGCAAATGGAACTAATTTCTAATGTTTTCGCCTTCAGGGGTTTAGGAACCATGCACCTCCCATGGCAATTTGGCCCCCAATGGAGTACCTCTCCAGATATCCAGTCTTTAGCAGGCTGATGAGTACGGAAGCAAGGCAGACCCAGGAGAAGCGGACAGGATGGGTTCGGTAACACAAAGAAAAAGGTTGTCTCCAATTGCAAAGCTCCCACCCACAGCTCCACTGGCTCGGACACAACATGTATGGGTTCAGACCAGTCTACTCCATCAACTGAAGACACAGTCAAGGAAATTTGGAGATTGGGTGTGGACATGGTACTGATCCACCACCACAGTTTCCAGCTGATCAAGAATCTAGGATGCAATATAGTCTAGATGGTGGATAAGCAGCCCTAATTAAGTTCCAAATAAAATCAAGCTGTGCTGCAGACAGAGTGCATGAGTCCCCACGTGAACTATCCATATTTGAATAAAATAAAATCCTAGGGCAGGACACCTATGAGGACCCCACTGCTGATACAGAGACATAAATGAGCTAGACTGCAGTTTGCCAAAACATAGGTGAGTAATCCAAATTCCTTCTGGGAAAGTGTATTGTGGACAGATGAGACCAAGACAGAGCTTTTAGGAAAAGTACATTATTCTACTGTTTACTGAAAATGGAATGAAGCATACAATCAAAGGAATGAAAGAACCTACAGTCATGTAAGGTGGAGGTTCAACGATGGTTTGTGGTTGTCTTACTGCCTTTGTCAATGCGTGCCATGATCATGTGCACATGTGCAAGGCAACACGAAATCTGAAGATTACCAAAGGATTTTGGGTCGCGATGTAGTGCCTTGTGTCAGAAAGGTGGGTTTATGTTCTTTGCACGAAGGGGGTATGAAGGGAAGATTAAGAGTAGTCAGGGCCCAGGCCTGTATAAAAAGCAAGAACATTCCCCAAATCGAAGCTGCACAATTTTTTTTTCCCATACATACAATGCTATACATAATAGAGCAGATGTGGGAAATTAATTTGATTGCCCAAGCACACAGCTACACAAAGCACCTGACACACAGCAAAAGGCTGCACAGAGCCCATAAGCACACAGTGGAAAGCTGCACACAGCCTCTAGCGTAAAATTAGTTTAGGGTGGGAGGTTACCCAGGAGGGGATAAATTCACCTCTAGGGGGATCAAGAAGGTCTTTGGCTTTAGGTCTCTTGGCTGAGGGACCAGGAGGAGATGGAGGAAGAAGAAAGGTTTTAGGAAGATTGAGCTTAGTGGAATGAGGCGGAAGGTCAAACTGGGGCGGTTTCAAGCTCAACCGGAGGGAAGAAGAAGGGGCATTGAGGAGGTCCTGAAAGAGGGCGCCCGATGAGAGAAGTCCAGGCCCTAGAGAGAAAGGGGATCCTCAGAGTGGAGCGACCATACTCCAGGGGATACTACAGTCCACCAAGGGAACGCCGGGCCCGAGGATCCGGCCAGAGTCCAGCTTTGCAGTCAGCAACCGGCTGCTGTGGCTTGTTTATCAGCCGCAGCACCCTGCTATCGGGAGTGGTCTGCCTGCCTCCTCACCAACAAGGGAGGGGACTCCAGGTACTACCTACACGGAGCTACTGGGTATAGATTAATCCTAAGCAGAAGAACGGACACAGGTTAGGTAACGAAGGTACACCAAGGGTTCCACCATACCATCTGGGATCCACTTGCAGCCACCCGTTAAACTACCTGTTCTTGAATCATCTGAATGCTGTACTGTGAACTGTAACTGATGCTGCTACGAGTTGACAGTAAAGTACCCGGGAGAAAGTGATTTTGCTTCTGCTTGTGTTTTCTTGCATCAACCTGTTCCCTTTCCAGGAACACTGCCCCAGAGGAACAGCCCTGCCTGTAGGGGGCTTATTTATCCTAACCGCATTACCAGCTACTTCCAGCGGACTGTGGCGGCGCTGGTGATCTATCAACAGAAGCTACCGGTGGCGTCACGAGTACTGTATATAGAATCCCCTGAAAATATAACCCCTTTTTGAAGTGTCACCCAGGACACGGGATCAGGCGCGGCCACCACTCCCCGTTACACAGCAACGCTACCCACAGAGCCTGATACCCTAATACCCCAAAGCCTGAGGCTCGACATATGACTCAGGGGGACTGATATCAGCACCAACACTGGGCCCCCATGGCTCTACTGCATCAGCATTATAGATGCCGATATAGTAGACAGTAATGATGGAATAGGGAGCAATCTGCTACCCTCTTCCATCAATATCCCTGTGACGTGAATCACTACAGTAATAACTAGTCCCAGAAGTGGAGAGAATGACAACAATTACAGATAGTATTATTTTATAATTATTTTATTATATTATTTTATAATTACTACTTACTTGATAAGTAAAGGGAGGTCAAACGATCCGAGGTCAGGTCCAGGAAATGGCGCAGTAGAACAAGGGGTAGTCAGAGACGAAATCCAAATCATAAGCCAGGGTCAGGAAAACCAGAAAGACAAGACAGTTTACAGGGAGCAGGCAAAAGAGTAGTCAGGTCACAGGCAAAGAGTCAAAGTCCAGGTAAGGGAATGAAGTTAGACTGGATCAGGCACAGAGCACAGAGGGATCAGTCTTACACAGGCAGCAGCAAGTGTACGACTGACACTGAATAGAGGGTCTAGCATGCTTAAATAGAGGACTAATCAAAAGAAGTGAACACAGATAATTGCGGCACAGAGCCAGCACAACCAAAACAGACTGACAGCCGCCACACTATAGCAACATAGCAGACAGTGTAGAGATCATGACAATTCCTCTGTATCTGCTCTCTCACATCACAGTGCAATGGGTGTGATTATGTCACTACTGTGTTTCTGCTGTGTCGAGATGTGCAGCACTGCAGAACACATGCCACTGTAGAGAATGGAGCAGCTAGGGATCGAGGAGAGGTGAGTATTTGTTATTTAGTGAGTGAGTATACTGGTGACCAAACGCCATAATACTATGTGAAAGACTATGGGGTGTGCATAATGCTACATACAGGATTATGGGGTATGCCTAATATAATATGGAGTACTACAACGGTGCACTGTAGTATATAGAGGACTATGGGATGCATTATAATATATGTAGGACTAAGGTGATTCACTATGCTATTTGAAGGCTATGTGGGGGTCTTTATGATATTTATAGGGCTATATCGAGGTCAGCATACTATTCGGATGGTTGAAGGAGCCTTTATAATTCATGGAGGGCTATTGATAGTCATTATACTATTTTCAAGAAATTACAGTGTGAAGGCTTCTGTGGGGCCCATCATACTGTGTGGAGGGCTGTGTGGGGGCCATTGTACTGTTTGGATGGCAAGTGGTGGACATTATACAGTGTAAAGAGGTGTGTGGGCCATCTATTATATAAAACCCGAAGGCCACTTCCTGAAAAGGCGAAGGCCACTTCCGTGACGGACTTCGCCCAGGGGCTGGTGACGTCATCCAGTGCAGGGCCCCCCTGCTACAGGCAGCGGCACAGGAACGTTCTGACCTCGGAAGTTCCGTGTGCCCTACAGCCACTCCCCTCCACCCTCTGCCATTGCTGTCTGCCCAGAGGCCGCCCCTCATGTATCATGTCCTCAGCCCCTGCTCCACACATCAGTACACTGTCAGGAGGAGGCGCCCGGCAGTGCAGGGGTTACAGCCGAGCCTCCAGTGTGGGGCGGGCGCCTCCTCCCCGCTCTCCGCACACACATTCCCCGGGTGCCCGGGCAGTGAGGAGGTGGCAGCGGCAGCACATGGCAGCCTGGGGGTAGCTGCACTGACAGGAGGCGGCTGACACTGGAGGCTGACACCCGGGATCATGCTGCACAGCGCAGTCTCCACGCCCGCCTTCTCCACAGCTCCGCACTGCTGACACCAGGGGACACTGCGCTCAGCACCGGGGAGATGAGGGGCAGCAGCACCGGGACGGGACGCAGAGGTGAGAGCCGGGCGGCAAGGGATTAACAGGTGTGCAACAGTAATGTGTACGTGTGGCCGGGCATGGAAACTGTGTATATATATAGTGTGTGTACTATGTGTATATATACTGTGTCCTCTGCCCCCTCTGTGTCCTCTGCCCCCTGTCCTCTGCGTCCTCTGTGTCTTCTGCCCCCTGTCCTCTGCGTCCTCTGCCCCCTCTGTGTCCTCTGCCCCCTGTCCTCTGCGTCCTCTGCCCCCTCTGTGTCCTCTGCCCCCTGTCCTCTGTGTCCTCTGCCCCCTGTCCTCTGCGTCCTCTGTCCCCTCTGTGTCCTCTGCCCCCTGTCCTCTGCGTCCTCTGTGTCCTCTGCCACCTGTCCTCTGCTTCCTCTGCCCCCTCTGTGTCCTCTGCCCCCTCTGTGTCCTCTGCCCCCTCTGTGTCCTCTTCCCCCTCTGTGTCCTCTGCCGCCTGTCCTCTGCGTCCTCTGCCCCCTGTCCTCTGCGTCCTCTGCCCCCTCTGTGTCCTCTGCCCCTGTCCTCTGCCCCCTCTGTGTCCTCTGCCCCCTGTCCTCTGCCCCCTCTGTGTCCTCTTCCCCCTGTCCTCTGCGTCTTCTGCGTCCTCTGCCCCCTGTCCTCTGCGTCCTCTGCCCCCTCCGTGTCCTCTGCCCCCTCTGTGTCCTCTGCCCCCTGTCCTCTGCGTCCTCTGCCCCCTGTCATCTGCCCCCTCTGTGTCCTCTGCCCCCTGTCCTCTGCCCCCTCTGTGTCCTCTGCCCTCTGTCCTCTGCGTCCTCTGCCCCCTCTGTGTCCTCTGTCCTCTGCCCCCTGTCCTCTGCGTCCTCTGCCCCCTCTGTGTCCTCTGCCCCCTCTGTGTCCTCTGCCCCCTCTGTGTCCTCTGCCCCCTCTGTGTCCTCTGCCCCCTCTGTGTCCTCTGCCCCCTCTGTGTCCTCTGCCCCGTGTCCTCTGCCCCCTGTCCTCTGCGTCCTCTGCCCCCTGTCCTCTGCGTCCTCTGCCCCCTGTCCTCTGCGTCCTCTGCCCCCTGTCCTCTGCGTCCTCTGCCCCCTGTCCTCTGCGTCCTCTGCCCCCTGTCCTCTGCGTCCTCTGCCCCCTGTCCTCTGCGTCCTCTGCCCCCTGTCCTCTGCGTCCTCTGTGTCCTCTGCCCCCTCTGTGTCCTCTGCCCCCTCTGTGTCCTCTGCCCCTCTGTGTCCTCTGCCTCCTCTGCCCCCTCTGTGTCCTCTGCCTCCTCTGCCCCCTCTGTGTCCTCTGCCCCCTGTCCTCTGCGTCCTCTGCCCCCTGTCCTCTGCATCCTCTGCTCCGTCCTCTGCGTCCTCTGCCCCCTGTCCTCTGCGTCCTCTGCCCCCTGTCCTCTGCGTCCTCTGCCCCCTGTCCTCTGCGTCCTCTGCCCTCTCTGCGTCCTCTGCCCCCTCTGTGTCCTCTGCCCCCTCTGTGTCCTCTGCCCCCTGTCCTCTGCCCCCTCTGTGTCCTCTGCCTCCTCTGCCCCCTCTGTGTCCTCTGCATCCTCTGCCCCCTGTCCTCTGCGTCCTCTGCCCCCTCTGTGTCCTCTGCCCCCTCTGTGTCCTCTGCCCCCTCTGTGTCCTCTGCCCCCTCTGTGTCCTCTGCCCCGTGTCCTCTGCCCCCTGTCCTCTGCGTCCTCTGCCCCCTGTCCTCTGCGTCCTCTGCCCCCTGTCCTCTGCGTCCTCTGCCCCCTGTCCTCTGCGTCCTCTGCCCCCTGTCCTCTGCGTCCTCTGCCCCCTGTCCTCTGCGTCCTCTGCCCCCTGTCCTCTGCGTCCTCTGCCCCCTCTGCGTCCTCTGCCCCCTCTGCGTCCTCTGCCCCCTCTGTGTCCTCTGCCCCCTCTGTGTCCTCTGCCCCCTCTGTGTCCTTTGCCCCCTCACTCACCGCACTCACTGCTAACCACTGAGCCACCGCACTCACTGCTAACCACTGAGCCACCGCACTCACTGCTAACCACTGAGCCACCGCACTCACTGCTAACCACTGAGCCACCGCACTCACTGCTAACCACTGAGCCACCGCACTCACTGCTAACCACTGAGCCACCGCACTCACTGCTAACCACTGAGCCACCGCACTCACTGCTAACCACTGAGCCACCGCACTCACTGCTAACCACTGAGCCACCGTATACTGTGCTACCCACAGAGCCGCCTGTATACACACAATTCATTTCACCGCACTCCCGTAACTATTAGTAAATAAACTATATATGGATTCTAGACTACCCGATTCTTTAGAATCGGGCCGCCATCTAGTTATATCATATTTTGCATTTTAGACGCACTGGATTACATAACTCACCCCAAATTTAGAGAAATAAAATAGTTATGTGAATGTTTATGTGAAAATGGAGGTTCCATTTTATAATTAGTTGTAGCTTACCAGAGGAAAGCAGTGATGATCACAGGAGGCATAGTTGCTATTACAAGAAGCCACCTGCGGTGGCAGAAGTAGGGCCATGTTGTGTGCCTGGGCTGAGAGAAATGGTTGTCACAGTGATGCTGCAGGTGGTGCAAGGCAGGAGTAATCCAGGTAGTTTTGTTCAGGTAAATGTCGGCAGTGCTCCTTTCTAGGAAATGGTGGAGGATGCAGTGTGGTGCTCAGGATTTCGGCTCATTGATGATCTGAGATTTTATTCTGTGAATGCACTGCTTTCGACATTATTAATCTCGTAGCATCGAGGCTCCTGAAGGCAGCATGTGCATACACTGTCGTTCAAACACTTTGGGGTCACTTAAAAATTTCCTTATTTTTGAAAGAAAAGCACATATTTTTTTAATGAAGCTAACATTAAATGAATCAGAAATACACTCTATACATTGTTAATGTAGTAAATTACTATTCTAGCTGCAAACGTCTGGTTTTTAATGCAATATCAACATAGGTGAATAGAGGCCAATTTCCAACAACCACCACTCCAGTATTTTAATGGTACATTGTGTTTGCTGTGAAAGAAGGTTAATGGATGTTTAGAAAACCCTAGAAAACTCTTGCACAAGTATGTTAGCACAGCAGAAAATGGTTTGGCTGATTAGAGAAGCTATAAAATTGACCTTCCTTTGAGCTAGTTGTTTTTAGAAATGAAGGCTATTCCATGCAATAAATTGCCAAGAAACTACTACTACAGCTATGTGTACTACTGCCTTCAGAGGAGAGCACAAACAGGCTTTAACCAGAGTAGAAAGAGAAGTGGGAGGCCCCGCTGCACAACTGAGCAACAAGACAAATACATTAGAGTCCCTAGTTTGAGAAATCAACACCTCACAGCTCCTCTACTGGCAGCTTCATTAAATAGTACCCGCAAAACGCCAGTGTCAATGTCTACAGTGAAGAGGCGACTCCAGGATGCTGGCCTTCAGGGCAGAGTGGCAATGAAAAAGTCATATCTGACTGGCTAATGAAAGGAAAAGATTAATATGGACAAAAGAACACAGACATTGGACTGAGGAAGATTGAAAAAATTTTTTATGGACCGACGAATCAAAGTTTGAGGTGTTTGGATCACACAGAAGAACATTTGTGTGATGCAGAACAACTGACAAGATGCTAGAAGAGTGCCTGACGCCATCTGTCAAGCATGGTGGAGGTAATGTAATAGTCTGGTGTTGCTTTGGTGCTGGTAAAGTGGTAGATTTGTACAAGGCAAAATGGATTTTGAATAAGGAAGGCTATCACCCCATTTTGCAATGCCTGTGGACAGCGCTTGATTGGAGCCAGTATCATCCTACAACAGGACAATGACCCAAAGCACACCTCCGAATTATGCATAAATTATTTAGGGAAGAAGCAGGCAGCTGTTATTCTATCTCTAATGAAGTGGCCAGCGCAGTCACCAGATCTCAACCCCATTGAGCTGTTGTAGGAGCAGCTTGACCGTATGGTACACAAAAAGTGCCCATCAAGCCAATCCAACTTGTGGGAGGGGCTTCAGGAAGCATGGGGAGAAATTTCTCTAGATTACTTCAGCAAATTACCAGCTAGAATGCCAAAGATCTGTGATGTGCCCCCAGGGCTGTGGGGTACTCTGAACTGGGCTTTGCTACTTCTGGGGAGTCACAGAGGTCGAGACCCGGCTCTGTGACCCTGGCATCAGATTAAAGTTCAGAAATAGTGGTTTTTGGGGATGGTTGTTGTGATGCCACCATGATATTTGGCTATTGATGGCCTAAGCTGCGGTGCAGGACCTCTGGAGATGATGGGATTTCAGCTAAGATAGTATTGCTCCCCATGGGTGGAGCGGTTTCCCAGGGCAACTGGTGTAGTCCGCGGTGATCACAGGCCACGAGATTCTTCAGGTGGAGGGCGGCGGTCGGGCCTTACTGAGCAGGCCCTCTGTGGCCCGCTTGGCGTAGCAGTCAGTGGCACTGCAGTCGGTTGAAGAAACCGTCTCAAACACAACTTCTGAATTCTATACCTGGTTTACTTAGCATTCATTTCAGCAATGCCGCCGGGTACTGTTCCTTGATAAGTCTCAGTCCAGCTAGTCATCAAAGAACCACGATGGCTCGTCCAAGACACCTCTTTATGTGCCTTTCTCGCACGGGTTGCTTTCCTCAGCGCTGACTGTCTGCCTATCTTCTACATGCGCCTCCGCACACAGAGCCCCAATCTGGCAGTCACGGGTCCTGTCGGGCGACCGGTACCAAGTCCCCTGGCCCTAGTACGGCTACCTTCTCGGCTGATGTGTCAGGTATTGACCACAACTCCTGTAAATCTCGTGGCCTCCAGTTCTGAGGTTGGAGTCTGGAATCTCCTCTCCACCTTCTGGGCCAGTCCCCTGGTTCCCAACCAGCCCTTCTGTCCGAACCAGGTCAGACTCAGATTCGGGGACACGGATGGATCGTTCTCTGCCTGTGCCCCTAGGGCTCCTTCTGCCTCGCTTGCTGCCTGTTGTTCCATGACCCAAGACAAGCTTAGCAATGCTCCAGTCCTCCGAGTCCTCGCTCTTTGACCTCTCCACTCCACTCTCTTCTCTGACTCTCTTCAACTCACTTACTTCCCACCTCACACTTCTCCACTTCTCTTCCCTCCATCCCACTGACTGAGACCTCCCTATATCGGGTTTGCCCACCCTCCCTGGGACCGGGTGTGTTGGGTGTTTGTTAGGTTTCTCAGACTCACTCTTCCGTTTCCCTGAGAACAGGGATACCACTACCGTGGAATGGGTGCAGTACCACTTGTGGCAACCAGACCGCAGGGGTGCCACATCTGCAATGCTGTAATTGCTGCAAAGGGAGCATTTTTAGACAAAAGCAAAGTTTGAAGGAAAAAAATTATTATTTCAAATAAAAATCATTATTTCTAACCTTGTCAATGTCTAGACTATATTTTCTATTCATTTTGCAATTCGTTTGATAAATAAAAGTATGAGTTTTCATGGAAAACACAAAATTGTCTGGGTGACCCCAAACTTTTGAACGGTAGTGTACAGTCATATGAAAAAGTTTGGGCACCCCTCTTAATCTTACACTTTTTTTTTGTTTAAAATTGTTTTTTTGCAACAAGCTATTTCAGTGTGATATATGTAATAACTGATGGACACAGTAATAATTCAGGATTGAAATGAGGTTTATTGTACTAACCGAAAATGCGAAATATGCATTATTTCAAAAATTGACAGGTGCAAAAGTATGGGCACCTTAACAGAAAAGTGACATTAATATTTAGTAGATCCACCTTTTGCAAGAATAACAGCCTCTAGTCACTTCCTGTAGCTGTTAATGAGTTCCTGGATCCTAGATGAAGGTATTTTTGACCATTTCTCTTTACAAAACAATTCCAGTTCAGTTAAGTTTGATGGTGGCCGAGCATGGACAGCCCGCTTCAAAACATCCCACAGATGTTCAATGATATTCAGGTCTGGGGACTGGGATGGTAATTCCAGAACATTGTAATTGTTCCTCTGCATGAATGCCTGAGTAGATTTGGAGCGGTGTTTTGGATCATTGTCTTGCTGAAAGATCCATCCCGGCGTAACTTCAACTTTGACACTGATTCTTGAACATTATTCTCAAGAATCTGCTGATACTGAGTGGAATCCATGCGACCCTCAACTTTAACAAGATTCCTGGTGCCGTCATTGGCCACACAGCCCTAAAGCATGATGGACCCTCCCCCAAATTTGACACTGAGTAGTAAGTGTTTTTCTTGGAATGCTGTGTTTTTGTGGCGCCATACATAACGCCATGTTGTATGACCAAACAACTCAATCTTTGTTTCATCAGTCCACAGGACCTTCTTCCAAAATGAAACTGGCTTGTCCAAATGTGCTTTTGCATATCTCAGGCGACTCTGTTTGTGGCGTGCATGTAGAAACGGCTTATTTCGCTTCACTCTCCCATACAGCCTCTCCTTGTGCAGTGTGCGCTGTATTGTTGACCGATGCACAGTGACACCATCTGCAGCTGGATGATGCTGCAGGTCTTTGGAGGTGGTCTGTGGATTGTTCTTGACTGTTCTCACCATTCTTCTTCTCTGCCTTTCTGATATGTTTGTTGGCCTGCCACTTCTGGCCTTTACAAGAACTGTCCCTGTTGTCTTCCATTTCCTTACTATGTTCCTCACAGTGGAAACTGACAGGTTAAATCTCTGAGACAACTTTTTGTATCCTTCCCCTGAACAACTATGTTGAACAATCGTATTTTTCAGATCATTTGAGAGCTGTTTTGAGGAGCTCATGATGCCACTCCTCAGAGAAGATGCATCTAGGAGAACAACTTGCAAGTGGACACCTGAAATAGCCATTCTCATGATTGGATACACCGGGCTATGAAGTACAAAGCTCAATGAGGTTACCAAACCAATTTAGTGCTTCAGTAACTAAGTAAAAAGTAGTTAGGAGTATTCAAATCATGAAAATCAGAATGGTGCCCATACTTTTGAAATTATGCATATTTCACATTTTCGGTTAGTACTAGTGATGGGCGAATCCTAAATTACTCGGAATCGCTTGACTCTAGCGAGTCCGAGCCCAGGACTCGCTACTCGTTGCGAGTCTAGCGAGTCCAATGTTAATGAATGGGGAAGCGAGTAATAGCGAGTAGTGTGAGATTTACAACTCGCAGATGTGTCTCGGAAGCTTCAGCCTGAAGCAATCCTAGTTTTGTCATTTATTTGCATTGCTCGTTTACTTTGTAAGTAATCGCTGACTCGCACAGATAAGAGTCCTGTCTCCTCTGTGTTGGCTGCCAGCTCCAGGGTCCTAGAGCCCGCCTGCTGCCTGATGTAGCAGAGCTGAAATTGTTCTCAGTCTGCTCATTCCCTGTGTACAGACATGAATGTCTGTGCACAGAGATGATGTAGCAGAGCTGAGATTGTTCTCAGTCTGCTCATTCCCTGTGCATAGAGATCTATATCTTTACACAGGGGATGTAGCAGAGAGGACATCGCGTTTTGGACTGCGTCGGACGGAAGAGGATTTTTTTAATTAAAGATGGAGTCCCTAATGGCTTTTTTTTTTATTTCTAATAAAAAAATTTCTTTGTGTTGTGTTTTTTTTAAAACAATTTAATAGAAATTCATGGCGGTCATGTCTAATATTGGCGTGACCACCATAAATTTCGGGCTTAGGGCCAGCTGATAATACAAAGCTGGCCCTAACCTCTTTATTACCCAGCGTGCCACCGCTACCAGGGCCGCTGGAAGAGCGGGATTCAGCGTCAGAGGATGGCACTTCAATGAACGCGCCATCTTCTGGGGCGGCTGCGGGCTGCAATTTGCAGCGGGGGGTGCCCAGAAAGCTTGGGCATCCCTGCGCTGCGGATTCCAGCCCCCAGCTGCTTAGCTGTACCTGGCTAGACATAGAAATTGCGCGGAGCCCCACGCATTTTTTTTAAAATTATTTCATGAAATTCTGAGATTCTGACTCTGAGACTCTGACTCTGAAATTCATTAAATAATTTTAAAAAAATGCGTGGGGCTCCGCGCAATTTCTATGTCTAGCCAGGTACAGCTAAGCAGCTGAGGGCTGGAATCCGCAGCGCAGGGATGCCCAAGCTTTCTGGGCACCCCCCGCTGCAAATTGCAGCCCGCAGCCGCCCCAGAAGATGGCGCGTTCATTGAAGCGCCATCCTCTGGCGCTGAACCCCGCTCTTCCAGCGGCCCTGGTGGCGGTAGCACGCTGGGTAATAAAGGGGTTAATACCAGCTTTGTTATACAAGCTGGTATTAAGCCCGAGATTCTTAATGTCAGGCCACGTTTGACCCAGCCACTAAGAATCTCCAATAAAGGGTTAAAAAAACACAGAGAAAATTTTTTATTTGAAATAAAAAAAAAAGCCATTAGGGACTCCATCTTTAATTAAAAAAATCCTCTTCCGTCCGACGTAGTCCAAAACGCGATGTCCTCTCTGCTACATGCACAGGGAATGAGCAGACTGAGAATAATCTCAGCACTGCTACATCATCTCTGTGAGCAGGCAGGTTCTAGGACCCTGGAGCTGCACAGAGAAGACAGCTGGACTCGGCTCGCAAAGAAACAGCAGTTACTTTGCGAGTTTCCCTGCTATCACTGGCACAGTAGCCAGTGATGACTCGCACGAGTCCAATGCAAACAATGGCAATCCTAGTTTTGTCAGCGTTTCTGACAAAACTAGGATTGATATTGATTTGCATTGGACTCGTGCGAGTCATCACTGGGAAACTCGCCGAGTACCGAGTCCTGCGAGTCCCTTACTACTCGCCGAGTAACGAGTCCTAGCGAGTAGATTCGCCCATCCCTAGTTAGTACAATAAACCTCATTTCAATGCTGAAATATTACTGTGTCCATCAGTTATTACATATATCACACTGAAATAGCTGTTGCAAAAAAACAGTTTTAAACAAAAAAAAAAAAAGGTAAGATTAAGAGGGGTGCCCAAACTTTTTCATATGACTGTATATTGATATCTCGGTTCGTTATTGAGCCAAGATCTCAATCTGCACATGTCCACATCTAACGCCATTTTCCTGAAGCCCCCACTGCTGACATTTACCTGAAGACTACCGCTGGAATGGCTTCTGCTTCGTACGCTTGCAGCATCATCCCACTTCTGTCACCGCTGGTGGTTTCCATGCAACGAAAACCCTGGCTCCTGTGACACCTGCTTCACCACGCGCCCCCCTGGTAAACTGCAACTAGATTAAGACGCATACCCCAATTTCCTCCCAAATTTATAATCTGCAAAAACCTGAGCTTTATGCAGGCCCTTTATATTGCATGGAGAGCATGTACAGGGGTCAGAGTTTAAGTAGTTTAAGAAAAGAGCAGCACCTGACATACCATAATACTACAAGAATTTACCATGGTTGTACTTATAATTGCACCCCCTCAGAAGGTGAGCACACCTCCACTAACCTACCAATATCTCAATCTCACTGTGGTTTTATTGAAACTATTAAATGTCCTGCGACTTTGGAATCAGACATTTGGGGTACTGTGTGCATTATTATGATTATTTCTATTTTCAGTATATAGTGCGAAAGCTGTGTGTAAGTAGGGGAAAATGATTCATAGAAAATATATGAAAAATGTTCTCACTATTATCAGTACTAGTAAAAATTAAGTTTCAAATATGTTTAAAAACAAATATATTGTCATACAAAATGTCCTAGTGCATAGAGAAACCTGTAATTCTTGGAAACATTTTCAATAAGTGATTCTGGGAGTCATTAATAGCTATTACTGATCAGCGACTTGGTGGCCTGATTAATGAATCACAAGCTCTTGTGTTGAGTGCCGCTAATTCACAGTAAGTGCTTTATTCAGAGGCATCAACATAAGGGGAGAATTTGTCAAAAGCAAATCAATCAGTTACCTTTAACATCCGGCAAGTTAAGGCAAAGCATACTGACAGATTCTGTAGTTTCTGCTTTAAAAAATGCATTTAGACATGTCTGTACACTTCCAACAGATTTCAGTTAGAGTGTAAGCTGAATGGTTAACTCAATATAATGCCATTTTATAGATAGATGGATGAATATAGATAGATAGATAGATAGATAGATAGATAGATAGATAGATAGATAGATAGATAGATAGAGAGGCATCTCAATGAATTAGAATATCAAAAAGCTCATTTATTTCAGTTAATCGATACAAAAAGTGATACCGATATATTATATAGAGTCATTACAAACAGAGTGATCTATTTCAAGTGTTTATTTCTGTTAATGTTGATGATTATGGCTTACAGCTAATAAAAACCCAAAGAAGATTAAAGTGGGGTGGATGAAGGGTTAAAATCTGCATGGTCTATATTCCATCAGACAGCAAAGGTTGAATATAATATTGATTTATTAGTCAACACGTTTCAGGATTGCCAGAAGCATGGCAATATAGTATTGATTGTCCTGAGGTAGTGCATATATTCCATTCCATTCTTCCATGTATGGTGGGGACCTCCCAGCACTACTACATTTGAGGGCAAAGGAACTTTGTAAACCTACTAATTCAATAAAGCTTAGTATAAAGCAATATGTTTTAAAAGGGAAGAGGTGACAGCACTGTGAGGGTACAGGTACCTTTACACGCCGCTACAACAGGATGGATACAATCTGCTACTTCACGTGCACGAGCACGCCCAAACGGTTACAAACGGTAAACGCACCTCCTTTACACGCCGCCACAAGGTGCGCTACGCTACGCTACATCTACAGCTAGATACATCGCCGGGTGTCTCAAGTAGCCATCTGTAGCTCATTTACACACCGCTACAACCAGCTACTATGGGCGTACCTGGTGCAGCAGGGACAGCACATAGGCGTGCTACAATTGTGGATTACGAGACGTCCGTACGCTGATAGGACAAAGCAATAATACCATGATTGGGCAGGCATCGCAGGAGGCTGATTAATACTTGACCCTCGAGCAAATGTGTAGTGTGACTCGTCAGCTCCTTAAATATGCCGCCCTGTGCGGCGAAAACCAATCGCAACGCAGGAGCTTCCTCCAATGATCGCTGAAGGGGGCGCGGAAACCCGGAGCCTGTGTCACGCCCCAGCTACATAGCATGGTGTAGAAACAACCCTTCTGTTCCTTCTTTACACGCCGATACAGCTCGCTACAATCGGCTTTGTAGCCATCTGTTATTGGGCAGTGCTCGGAAACAGATGTATCTGTAGCCGGCTGTCACGTCCCGTCTTCACACGCCGCTACTACGGGCGATATTGGCGCTACAAGCTACATTTGTAGCCTGTAGCGGGTTGTATCCATCCTGTTGTAGCGGCGTGTAAAGGTACCTTACCTTTACACGCGGCTACATTTCTAGGGTGGCTACAGGTAACTTACTGGTTGCAGTGAAATCATGGAGAGATTATTCCATTTGTACACAGCAACAAGATACAACCTTGTCTCCATGATTTCACTGCAACCAGTAAGTTACCTGTAGCCACCCTAGAAATGTAGCCGCGTGTAAAGGTACCCTGAAGGTTCCTTTCCAGGCCTTTATACACTGTTTCTACTGTTGGTCCATTCGATGACTTACTGTATCAGGGCACAACACTCAGCGATTTACCTCATCACTTACCCTAATTTGATGACATGTACATATTATACCGGATTACGGCGCCCTTGAAAAAGGTTTATCGGAAATGTAACACACTTTATGTAGTCTCAGTATAGCATCCATTTAGTGGTATATGGGCTTAGACTGACTATATTCTTATACTTCTTTCTGACCACATTGGTGTAGTGCAGTCAGGTTTACCTATATCAGGTGATCTCTTGATGTATATTGTTTTGCCCTGTGATGCACTTTTGGACTGACACTTGGATTCTCTTTGTAACCTCCAGTTGTTACCCCTGAAAATTAACAGGATCCAATGTATTTTTAAAGACTGTACTCTAAATTAACTTTGATTATTTTTTTATATAATAACTGCATTTAGTGATTTTTGCACTTGTTTGAATATTTAGAGGAGTATATTCGGGTTAGTGTATTCATTATTAATATTTAAACAGAAGGAATATGTGTAACTAAGGGTCCTGCCACACTTGGCGACGTTCCAGCGATCCCGACAACAATATGACCTAGTAAGGATTGCCGGAACGTTGTTATGTGGTCGCTGGTGAGATGTCAAACAATCAGATCTACTGAGCGACGCAGCAACAATACGGCGACCCGTATAATGACCTCGGCGGTCGTTGAGATCCTGTCACACAGCAGCTAGTCTGATGACTCAGACCTACGTGGCTGAGTTCTGAGTCGCCAATGAGGTCGTTGTTAAGACGTCAAACACACCGATGCATGCTGCCCAGCGGGAGCCCGATGATAAAAAATGGTCCAGGCCATTCCGACACGATTGTCGATCTCACAGTGGGGGCCCGGTAACTGCTACTTGTCAAACATAGCGAGATCGCTGGCGAGGTCGCTGTTGCGTCACAAATCCTGTGATGAAACAGCGATCTCGCTAGTGATCTCGCTATGTGTGACATGGGCTTAAAAATTCCTCCCTGTTTCTGTGATCCTTTTATTGATGTGCATACGTTGTCAAGAAGGTGAGTGTCCCTTATCTATTATCTGGAGATGCCTCTTTGCTGCTATTGATCCTTTGTGAGAACTTATTACACATGGTACCGTCCTCTCTTTTGTCTTATACTTTTATTTTAGACTTTAAGGTGGCAGCATTTTCTCCAGCTGAATATGAGTTAAAACTCCTAGAAGATTCTGTGTATTGGTTCGGCTCGTTTTTCACCTGCCTTCATTAGATCAGCTCTGTGTGCCGTAACAAAGCAGCGGGATATTTTTTCTTATCTTGCATAGATCAAAGCTTCCATCTCATCTGTAGCCAGACATAATGATTGCTATTATGGACACACTGATGGAAAACAACCTCTCTTGCTGTCCTTTATAATAATAAGTATGAAAACAATAGTTAGCATGCATAGTGTTAGAACAATGTTTCTCTATTACTCAAGTACCCTAACTGATTTTGTTTTAAAGGGGTGTGCTCATCTTCTGTATTCTGGAAAGCACCACTCCTCTGCTTCCCGACTTCCTGCTTGCCAAATGTGCTGTGACACTGAAGACTGTATGTTTGATCATCGGTATGGTCATGTCACTGGGATGAACTGTGCTCTATAATTCTGCTAACAGAGGTAGATTTGCCTCCCTGGAATTGGAGTAGAGAATGAGCACTGAGGTTGACCAGATCCAGCTATCTTGACGGCTTCAAAACAGAACGTTTAGCCTGCCTTCACATCACGATTTTGGAGCATCAGTGTGTATCAGTTTGAAAACGGATACACACAGATACGATTTTGCCTCCAAGGTATTCCTATGGGCAACGGATGTGCTCGGATATGTCCCTATTATCATCCAATTTTAGCACCATCCGTTGCTGTCCAATTTAGTAACTGAGTCAAAATCGAAGCCTGCTGCGATTTTGGTGTCCGTGACTAAAATCAGACACCACGGATCCATGATGGTACGTAGTAAGTTGCAATGGGAGCCTATGGACATCGTATCCGTATCTACATCAGATCCGATGTCAGCTCTGTGGTTATGTACTGAGCATGCCCAGAAGCAGTGCTCACTACATAACCCTGTCTCTTCCTGTCCTCCTTTCCTTCATCTCCTCTCCCCACTCTGCTCTAAACTGTCCTCTACCCTTTCCACTCCCCTGTCCTGTTCTCCCCTCTCCTCTCCCCTCCTCTTTTCTCCGGTGTGTAAAAAATAATAAATCTCCTCCCAGAGGATACTTCACCTTTCCGGCGCCTCCAGGTATGTGACCGTCTCCATCTGGGTGCAGGATGTCTTGTGACATCACCGAGCCAATCAGCTGACACGTCAGCTGATCAGCTCTGTGGCATAATAACATGCTCCTTGCCTAAAAGACTAGTACCTCTAAAGTAGCTGATAAATTGGGCAACAAGTTATAAACAATAGAAATAAAATATCTTTGCTCTTAAGAATGGAGTGTTAATTAAATTTACTTAAAAGTGTTAGGGCCGCTTTACACACCCCAACTTCTGTGACCAACTTCTGAACAGATCTCTGGTTGCAGTGAAATCATGGACACATTGCTCCATTTTGTGGCTGTGTACAAATGGAACAATGTGTCCATGATTTGACTGCAGCCAGAGGTCTGTTCAGAAGTTGAACACAGAAGTTGGTGTGTGTAAAGCGGCCCTTAATGGCCACTTTACACGCGGCAACAGGAAGATAGAAAACGCCATGTGTCGGAGACAATTGTACCTTTTACCTTCAAAACACCTTGAAGTGGCTGCGTGTAATGCAGGTATCTGAAAGGTGTTTTGGGAGGTAAAAGGTACAATTGTCTCCGACACCTGCCGTTTTCTATCTTCCTGTTGCCGCGTGTAAAGTGGACATAAGAGTTAATTTGCAAAAAGAGTTTAGTGCCACCAAGCACTTTTTTCAACCTTCAAGCCTTAATAAGATTTATTTTGTCTGAAACAATTCAGCTTTTGTGCCTTTTTTTGTGAATTATTTAAGAACATCTGCTACCTGTTACTTTCTTTAGTCATTTTTAAGAGGGGAATCAACGACATTGTCTTACATGGTGGAGCTTAGGCGAGATTCACATGCGGCGTAATTGTCACCTTTTTTTTGCGCAAGTGTTTTTCCCGTGTTTTCCGGATGTGCTATTTAGTGCCTGTAAAAATAACACGGTGCATTCACACACCGCATTTGTTACGGTCACATTTTTCCCCCAAGAGCACAGGGGAAGGGGTGTTACAAGGGGTTGAAATAATCCTGTTCCCGTGTGACATGTGTGAACTTTACTTTCGCAGTGTATCTACATACACTGCAAAAGCGAACTAAAAGAAAGCAATGGTAATAAAAATAAAAATAAAATACTCACATCTCCGCCGAGTGTCCTGAGATGCGTCCACATCCGATCGCGGCAGGACCTGAATCAGCTGACCGACGGCAAATCGATCAGATGATGTGTCACCTCACAGCATCAGATGAGCTGTTTAAATCACCTTTTCGCGAGTGATTTAAACCGATCAGCTGAAGATGTCATGTCACGATCAGCTGTTGATGTCATGTGACACATCAGCAGGTCGCTATCGGCCAATCAGATGATTAAGGTCCTTGCAGCAATTGGACATCTTCACCTTGGGACCCGGGACAGCTGGTGGCGAGGTATTTTTTATTTTTTAAACCTTTTGTTAACTTTTATTTTGCTTTCTCAGTGTATGTAGATACACTGCAAAAGCGAAACTACAGGCCTGACATGTCACACAGGGGGATGAACATAGGATTCTTTCTCCCCCCTGTGTGACATCACACCTTGCTATTTCTCCTGTGCCCACATCTATAGGCGCTTGAATAGGCATTGTCTGAATAACAAAGCGTATTTCAGCTCTTTATAGTGAGGCCTATGGATAAAGCGCTAACATATTTGCGCAAAGAATTGACATGTTCATTCTTTTTATGCGCATGCTTTCTCCCACAAAAGTGCAGCCGAAAAACAGTGCAGGGTCTGAAAAGTCTTTGCGGCAAAAGCACATGTAAAAAGACACGAAAATTGCGCTGTGTGTGAACGCAGCCTTATTGTTCTTAAGGCTAGGTTCACACCACGGTTTTTGGAATCAGGTTCTGTCCAGTTTGAAGTGGGTGTATTGTAGTATAGCCCTTTGGCAGGGCAGCCAAAAATTGGGAGGTTCAACAATGACCCATGCATACAGACATGCAGTAGGGCCTGTAAACCTCAAGTGGGTGTATTGTAGTATAGCCCTTTGGCAGGGCAGCCAAAAATTGGGAGGTTCAACAATGACCCATGCATACAGACATGCAGTAGGGCCTGTAAACCTGAAGTGGGTGTATTGTAGTATAGCCCTTTGGCAGGGCAGCCAAAAATTGGGAGGCTCCTCATTGTCCCTGGATAGAGACGTGCAGGAAGGCCTGTAACCCTCAAGTGGGTGTATTGTACTATAGCCCTTTGGTCAGGGCAGCCAAAAATTGGGAGGTTCAACAATGACCCATGCATACAGACATGCAGTAGGGCCTGTAAACCTCAAGTGGGTGTATTGTAGTATAGCCCTTTGGCAGGGCAACCAAAAATTGGGAGGTTCAACAATGACCCATGCATACAGACATGCAGTAGGGCCTGTAAACCTGAAGTGGGTGTATTGTAGTATAGCCCTTTGGCAGGGCAGCCAAAAATTGGGAGGCTCCACATTGTCCCTGGATAGAGACGTGCAGGAGGGCCTCAAAACATTTTTCCCATTGAAAAGGAGCGGGTCTCCTGTCGTTGTAATGCCCATTCTAAAAGAATGGGCGAAAAAATTTACCACTGCGGGTATACCTGAAACAACAGCCTAACTATTGTAACGGTCATCATGGTGGCACATGAGGAGAAGGAGGAGCAGTCCAGCGATTAGCAAAAGTCCAGAAGTGTGTACCCATGGGTGAGTGGAGGTACATGGCAAATTCCAATAACAAAATTTAAATTCAGTTGTCATTTTTTGGTGGTGTGGTGAAGTCTGGCCCAATCCAACCCTTGTTCATCTTGATCAGAGTCAGCCTGTCAGCATTTTCAGTTGACAGGCGGGTGCATTTATCAGTAATGATTCCACCTGCGGCACTGAAAACACGCTCTGACAAAACGATAGCGGCAGGGCAGGCCAGGACTTCCAAGGCGTAGAGAGCCAATTCATGCCACGTGTCCAGCTTGGAGACCCAATAATTGTAAGGCACAGAGGAATCTCGCAGTACAGTTGTTCGATCTGCACTCCTTCAGCATCTGGCCAAACTTAGCATTTCTTGTGGCACTACCCCGCACCTCAGGGGCTGTGGTACGTGAGGGGCTGAGAAAACTGTCCCACATCGTAAAGACTGTTCCCCTACCTCTGGCGGATTGGACTTGTGCCCCTCTCGGCCGTACGCCTTGGTTGTCCACCGATTCCTGACCTATGCCGCTAGCGTTTTGTGAGGGGAATGATTTGCCTACTTCCGTGACTATGGCCTTCTGGAACTGCTGCATTTTGGCTGACCTCTCCGCCTCAGGAATGAGAGACATAAAGTTCTCCTTGTAGCGTGGGTCTAACAGTGTTGCCAACCAGTACTGATTGTCGGCCAAGATGTTCTGAACGCGAGGGTCACGAGCCAGGCAGCTTACCATAAAGTCAGCCATGTGCGCCAGACTCTTAACAGCCATCACTTCAGTATCCAGACCAACACGATGACTGAACATGCTGTCCTCCTCCTCCTCCTCCTCCTCATCTCCCCTGTCCTCTGGCCAGCCACGCTGAATCGAGGGTATGACTGGTGTGCATGTCATATCCTCAATTTGGCCAGAGAGTTGCTCCATGTCTTCATCCTCTTCCTCCTCGTCATAGTCCTCCACTGCACGTTGTGATGAGATGAGGCTGGGCTGTGTGTTTTCACCCACACCCACAACTGTTTCTTGCTCCAAGTCATCGCGCTCGGCCTGCAATGCATCCTCTTTGTTTTTTAGCAGAGACCGTTTTAGAAGGCAGAGTAGTGGTATGGTGACGCTAATAATGGCGTCATCGCCGCTCACCATCTTGGTGGAGTCCTCAAAGTTTTGGAGGACGGTACATAGGTTGGACATCCATCTCCACTCCTCAGGTGTTATGTGTGGAGTTTGACCCATTTCCCGACGGCTTAGGTGATGCAGGTAGTCAACAACTTCCTTCTTCTGCTCACATATCCTGACCAACATGTGCAGAGTTGAATTCCAACGCTTGGGGACATCACACACCCGTCTGTGGGCCAGAAGACGCAAACGGCGCTGAAAGCTGGCAAGGCCGGCTGAAGCAGCAGGTGACTTGCGAAAATGTGCAGACAGACGTCGAACTTTTACCAGCAGTTCAGACAGCTCTGGGTATGACTTTACAAACCTCTGAACCACCAGGTTGAGCACATGGGCCACGCATGGAACATGCGTCAGCTGGCCTCGCCTCAAAGCTGCCACCAGGTTCCGGCCATTGTCACACAAGACCTTTCCTGGCTTTAGGTTCAGAGGTGTGAGCCAGCGATCTGCCTGCTGTTTCAGAGCTGTCCACACCTCTTCTGCATTGTTGGGTTTTTCACCTATGCAGACTAGCTTCAGCACAGTTGTCGCTTCGCAGAGGCAGTGCTGCAGTGCTTCCAGCTTGGGACTGGTGTGGAGGGTACAGTGGATGAGGATGCGCAGGAGGAGGAGGCTGAGGAGCATGACATTCCAGAGCTGTAGAGTGTCGGTGAAACCCTGACAAAGGTAGGGCCTGCTATCCTTGGTGTGGGAAGGACGTGTTCCGTCCCTCGCTCAGACTGGGTCCCAGCCTCCACAATATTAACCCAGTGTGCCGTCAAGGAGATGTAGCGGCCTTGCCCACAAGCACTTGTCCACGTGTCTGTGGTTAGGTGGACTTTGGCTGAAACAGCGTTGTTCAGGGCACATGTGATGCTGTTGGACACGTGGTTATGCAATGCGGGGACGGCACATCTGAAGAAATAGTGGCGGCTGGGGACC
Organism: Allobates femoralis; assembly: GCA_033576535.1. Taxonomy (NCBI): domain Eukaryota; kingdom Metazoa; phylum Chordata; class Amphibia; order Anura; family Aromobatidae; genus Allobates; species Allobates femoralis. The sequence continues at coordinate 104,715,296 of JARQOC010000004.1, forward strand.
GAGTAACGTGGGACAGCAGCCGCCATCAGGTCGCGGAATGCTTCCGTCTCCACCAGCCGGAAAGGCAACATTTCTAGCGCTATGAGTCGCGAAATGTGATCATTCAGGACTGTGGCATGTGGGGCGTTGGCAGCGCATTTGCACCTGCGTTCAAATGTTTGCTGAATGGATAATTGAACGCTGCGCTGGGACAAGGACGTGCTTGATGGTGGTGTTATTTGTGCGTGGGCAACTTCAGGTGCAGGGCCGGAGACTTGTTCGCGGCCAGCATGGACAGGGGATTGGCTCGCACGCACAACACGCGAAGACGTAGCAGTGACATCAGCAAGCACCGCTCCTCGACTCTGTTGTACTTCCCACAAAGTCGGGTGCTTGGCTGACATGTGCCTGATCATGCTGGTGGTGGTCAGGCCGCTAGTTTTCGTACCCCTGCTGATACTGGCATGGCAGGTGTTGCAAATGGCCTTTTTAGAGTCATCTGGAGCCAACATAAAAAACTCCCAGACTCGGGAAGACCTAACATTTGCACAGGCACCTTGAGTCGTGTTGTTGTTCCTGGGAACGGTTGCCTGCCTTCTGCCTGCAGACACGACCCTGCTTCGTACTGCCTGTTGGGATGCTACGCCTCCCTCCCCCTGTGCACTGCTGGCCTCGCTCTGAATATCGTCCTGCCATGTTGGGTCAGCTACTGGATCATCTACCACATCGTCTTCCTCTTCCGCACCCTGATCCTCCTCCTGACTTCCTGGCAATTGTGTCTCATCATCGTCCACCCCTTGTTGAGACACGTTGCCAACGTTCCGTTCGTGAGAACGTGGCTGCTCAAATATTTGGGCATCTGTACATACCATCTCCTCATCACCCACTTCAACAGGAGCTGGCGAGAGGCCAGATTCTGTGAATGGATACGTGAACAGCTTTTCCGAGTGTCCTAGTGTGGGATCAGTAATGTCCGTGGACGTGTACTCGGCCTGGTGGTAGGAAGGAGGATCAAGTTGGGAAATGTGCGGTGCAGTATCACGGCTACTGACACTTGACCGTGTGAAAGACAGGGTGTTTGTGGAGGTGCCCATCTGACTTGAAGCATTATCCGCTATCCAAGTAACAACCTGTTGACACTGGTCTTGGTTCAAGAGCGGTGTACTGCTGCGGGCCCCAAGAATTTGGGACAGGACGTGCAAGCGAGTAGATGTGCCCCTTTGTTGTTGCGAAATTAGTGCTTGCACACGACCTCGGCCTCTGCCTGCACCACCATCACGTCCACTTCCTTGTTCCTTGCCAACGCCCTTGCCAACGCCCTTGTGTATTTTGCCTGTATACAGCGACAACAGTCTGGTGACTGTTCAGGTCACAGGAGAGTAGGATTTTAGTCCCTAACCTGTATCAAGGTAGTAAGTACAACAGTCTGGTGACTGTTCAGGTCACAGGAGAGTAGGATTTTAGTCCCTAACCTGTATCAAGGTAGTAAGTACAACAGTCTGGTGACTGTTATGATCACAGGAGAGTAGGATTTTAGTCCCTAACCTGTATCAAGGTAGTAAGTACAACAGTCTGGTGACTGTTCAGGTCACAGGAGAGTAGGATTTTAGTCCCTAACCTGTATCAAGGTAGTAAGTACAACAGTCTGGTGACTGTTATGATCACAGGAGAGTAGGATTTTAGTCCCTAACCTGTATCAAGGTAGTAAGTACAACAGTCTGGTGACTGTTCAGGTCACAGGAGAGTAGGATTTTAGTCCCTAACCTGTATCAAGGTAGTAAGTACAACAGTCTGGTGACTGTTATGATCACAGGAGAGTAGGAGTGTAGTCCCTAACCTGTATCAAGGTAGTAAGTACAACAGTCTGGTGACTGTTATGGTCACAGGAGAGTAGGATTTTAGTCCCTAACCTGTATCAAGGTAGTAAGTACAACAGTCTGGTGACTGTTATGATCACAGGAAAGTCGGATTTTAGTCCCTAACCTGTATCAAGGTAGTAAGTACAACAGTCTGGTGACTGTTCAGGTCACAGGAGAGTAGGATTTTAGCCCCTAACCTGTATCAAGGTAGTAAGTACAACAGTCTGGTGACTGTTATGATCACAGGAGAGTAGGATTGTATTCCCTAACCTGTATTAAGGTAGTAAGTACAACAGTCTGGGGACTGTTATGGTCACAGGAGAGTAGGATTTTAGTCCCTAACCTGTATCAAGGTAGTAAGTACAACAGTCTGGTGACTGTTATGGTCACAGGAGAGAAGGATTTTAGTCCCTAACCTGTATCAAGGTAGTAAGTACAACAGTCTGGTGACTGTTATGGTCACAGGAGAGAAGGATTTTAGTCCCTAACCTGTATCAAGGTAGTAAGTACAACAGTCTGGTGACTGTTATGGTCACAGGAGAGAAGGATTTTAGTCCCTAACCTGTATCAAGGTAGTAAGTACAACAGTCTGGTGACTGTTATGGTCACAGAAAAGCTTGAATTCCGATCTGGATCACCCTGTCTATATCCTCCTAGACTAGTCCTGAGAAGGACTGTTGTGGTCAGCAGCAGTTTGCAGCCCTGCTCCGTATCTACCTATGAGGGCCGCAAATCTGTCCCTAAGCAGCAGCAGACACTCTCCCTACACTCACTGTCTGGATGGCTGTGTGGAGAGCACAGCGCGGCCGGGTCTTATAAAGGCTCGGTCACGCTGTGCAGGCCGGCCAATCACTGCAATGCCACAAATAACAGGGCTTTGGCATTGCAGTGGTCTGCCAGCCAATCCCTGCATGTGGGCTGGCTCTCTAAAGAGCGCCAACATGCAGGGATGAGGACCACGAGCACAGCATGAGTATCGCGAGATTACTCGGTGCTCGCCGAGTAGCCCGAGTACAGTGATACTCGTGCGAGTACCGAGCAGCGCAGAGCATACTCGCTCATCACTAATAGTCAACAAATTGCCTTTGCCCCGGGGGAGACCTGTCGGAAGGCTAGGGTAAAGAAGAAACTGCCCAATGAGTATTTACTGATTCATACCAATTATACTAAAGCCAACAGAAAAATAAAAGTGACAAAAACTGGTAATGACTAACAAAGACAAAACAGGAGGTTGGGGATTGGGAGGGAGACCAGAAAAAAGGAGTAACGAAAGAGTCGGGGGTAGGGAAATAGCACCCACGATCCTTGGCCATGGAGGTCTATGCCTGTCGCATAGTAGTCCCACGGGGACCAAACCGCTTGAAAGCGGTCCTCCAAAGTATTCACCAAAGCAGTGAAATGTTCCATACGTCTAAGGCTGGAAACACACTGTCCAACTGACAAGTCTATACGACCCGTGTTGGATCATTAACCTTGAACGGCCTCTCCCTCTATGGACGGGGAGTTTGGAGCTGCATAGAAATACAAGCAGCTGACGTTCCTGTCCTGACAGGGATAGGCCATGCCAGGTGACTGATCAGAGACTTGTCCGACTGCCTCGCATGTCAGACAGACAGTGTGTATCCAGCCTAACATCTAGTATCCTGCTCAAGAGGCTCTGGAGAGAGGGAGCTGTCATCTATTCCCAGCAGTTTGCGATCAAGCATCAGACCGCTGTGAGAATATAGCTCAATAGTCTGGAGGACAAATTACCCATGCCCTGTACTCCAGAGCCTAAGAGATAGACCATGGGATCGAGGTCTACATCAATATATAGGACCTTATTGATCAGAGTCTTGACTTGATACCAGAAGAGGGATATCGCTGAGCAGGTCCAAAATATGTGGAAGAGAGTCCTTGTACTGCCTCCACACCTCCAACGCGCAGCAGAGATAGAGAGGTCAAGTCCATGGAGGAAATCAGAAGTATGATACCAGAACATCAGAATTTTGCAGATGTTCTCCTTATATTAGGTACATACCAAAGACTTGGCCGTCCCCTTCCAAATAGTGGACCACTCCCGGGGGCAGATCCACCTTCCCTAGATGGATTCCCACCTGTGCATGTACTAGAAGACTCCACCTGACTCACGCTGTGGGGCAGAGAGTAAGCTATAAATTTTGGAGATCAGACCCCTAGTGTCTGTACCCCTTCTACAAAGCCTCTCAAACTCTGTAGGGATAGAGGCTCCCACTCGACCAAACAGTGTGTTTGCTAGGTTCCTAATTTGTAAGTATTGGTAAAATTCACGATTTGTAAGGCAAAAGTGCTTTTTAAGAAAGTCAAAAGTATAAATTTGCATGATGTTTCCAACTATAATATCCGCAAATCTAGCCAGCCCCGCTGTAAGTCAGGGGTGCACCATAGCAGACTCCAAACTACTCAGAAGCATTTGTTGATATATAAAAGACACCAGGGGGGAACAATGGGAAGTTAAAGTGAATCTCCACATATATGAGAGCCAAAGATCCCTTGTAAACTGCTTGGGGCCCAAGAGAGGGGGGGAGGAGTCCCATTGAGCTGGCGGCCACAAGAAAGAATTGGGGTGTATTGGGGTGATCCAGAGTTTCTCCAACTTGGTCCATTTGTTGTAAGCCCAAAGGGGCACCCAGCGGGGGATTCTCCTGAGGTGAGTGGCCCAGTAGTATTTTAGGACATCTGGTACGGATAGTTCTCCCCTTAGCTTATGGGTCGTCAAAACCTCTTTAGCCACCCTATGGCGCATGTTACGCCAGATGAACCGCATGATGGCCGCTTGGAGGGTTTTCAATTCCTTCAACAAAACCCCAACCGGGAAGATTTCAAAAAAGTAAATCAGTTTAGGGAGTATGCTCATTTTTACTGCTGCCATACGCCCCATCCAAGACAGGGGAAGAGTCAGCCATTTGCTCAAGAGAATTATCAGGTCTCTAAAGAAGGGGGAAATTAAATTTGTATAAAGCTTCATAGGAAGAAATTATGTTTACCCCCAAATATTTCAGAACATCCATCTTCTACCTAAATTTGAAGTTCAAAGGTGGGTGATCTAACATATCAGGAGGGATGTTCAGTGGCGTGGCCTCTGTTTTATTCGTGTTGACTTTATAACCCAAGAGACCCCCTGTACTCCTTCAGGGTATGTATGAGATTTGGGAGGGACACATAGAGGTCAGTAAGTGCAAGAAGAACGTAATCCACAAATAACAAATCTTAAATTACTTACTCCCACCTGAACTCCCGAGATTTCAGGGTCACGTTGGATTGCTGCCGCTAGGGGTTCAATACAGAGGGCAAACAAGAGGGAAGACAAGGAGTACCCCTGCCTAGTGCGATTCGAAATAGAAAAGGGTCTGGAAGTATAAAGGGGGAGCTTAATGGCTGAAGTGGGGTGATTATATAGGGATTTCAAAGCTAACATGAAGCCACCCGAGATTCCAAAGACCTTCAGAGTCTCAAAACGGAAGGGCGATCAAAGGCCTTCTCCACGTCAAGACTCAACACGAACATCTGCTGTTTCCTCAGACCCAGGGGGTCAACAAAGTCTATTACTCTCTTTGTATTGTCGCCCCCTTGGCGACAGGGAAAAAAGCCCACCTGCTCTTTGTGCACCAGCTGGGGCAACCAACGATTAAGTTTAGAGGCAAGTAGTTTGGTAAATATCTTCAGGTCAGAGTTCAGAAGAGCAATTGGCCTATAATTTGCACAGTCCAGAGGATCCCTGGGCAGCTTTGGGAGAAAAACTAAGTGGGAATGGAGCATTGTAGTGGGGATGGGAGCATCTTGTAGAAAATAATTAAACAGGGCAGACATATGGGGAAGACATTCCTTGGCAAATGACTTATAGAAATAGGTTAGGCCATAGGGGCCGGGTGACTTCCCCTAGGGCAGAGATTCCAAAACTAACTCCAATTCGGGAGATATTGCATCATTAAGATCATCAAGCGCCTTTGGGGCAAAGAAGGAAGTCCCAGGGAGGAGAGGTATTCCTCAATTGCCACCACTCATCAAGGGTGTGCCTCCTCAGGGTTTTGTAAATATAAAGTTTACTATAGAACTTGTAAAAGATGTCTGCGATGGCGGCTGGGTTTTAAGGTATCTCTTAAGGCCAGAGGACATGAGGATGTAGAGCGGTTCTTAAGTTGACAGGCGAGAAGAGTGTGGGCCTTATTGCCTCTCTCATAATATTTCTGCCTAGAAAAAAAACAGCATCTTTTCTGCTCTTCTCACCACCAAGTCCTTCAAGCGTTCCCCGAGTTAAACAACTGTTCTTAGGGTAATCAAGGAAATGGATAGTAAAAGTTCTCTCTCCTTACATTTAAGTTGAGAGGTCAGAGAGACTTGTTGCAACTCAGCGGTCTTCTTAGCCCTTGCTCACTCCCTGATACGATGGCCCCTCATCACAGTCTTGTGATCCTCCCATAAGATTGCCGGGGAGGAGATCGAGTTTATATTAATGCTGGAAATATTCCAAAAGATGTTTTTGTAGAGAGGCCTTTGTGACGGGATCCTTGAGCAGAGATTCGTTCAGACGCCAGTGGTAGGGCCTAGGCTGGGGATTATCCTCTTTGATATCCAAAACCAGGGATAAATGGTCCGACCAAGTGATAAGGCCCATCTCCACCTTCTCGAGGCCCCCAAACAGCTGAGAGTTTATAAAAAAAATAATCAATTCTAGTGTGGGTCTGGTGGGGGTGAGAGTAGAAAGAGAAGACCCTCTCCCCGTGGTGAGTCACCCTCCATGCGTCGTATAGAGCCTCTGACCTAATGATTCACCAGAAGTTTTGAGATAACTTCCTTATGACGTCAGAGGGTGGATGACCCCTGACAGAGAGCCTATCACAAACCTCAGAGAAGGGGAGATTAAAATCACCAAACAGTACTGTTGTGGTAGGCCAGAGCCATCCAATCAGAGAAAGGATCCCCCTCAGAAAGCATATATGTTAGCTAAGATGTAGAGGGAACCACCCAAGAGAGCCTCCAAGATCATGTATCTAACACTGGGATTACAATGGGAGGCTATAATTTGCATGGGGCTTGTGGACGATATTAGTATTGCAACCCACTTGTTTTAGAGTTTGAATGGGCCCAATACTGCCGGGAAAATGGTGATCTGCAAATTTAAATGTACCCAATGTATCGAAATGTGTTTCCTGTATAAAGGCGATATCAGCTTTAGAAGGCTAGTTTTCTCTCACGGGGGAAATTGGGCTCACATTAAAGGAAAGGATGTGAGCCTTGGTGAAAATGTAGTGAGAGTATATAGGCAAACAATGTAACATTACCCACGTAGCTGCGAGAATCAGGGTACCTTTACACGCGGCTACATTTCTAGGGTGGCTACAGGTAACTTACTGGTTGCAGTGAAATCATGGAGACAAGGTTCTATCTTGTTGCTGTGTACAAATGGAATAATCTCTCCATGATTTCACTGCAACCAGTAAGTTACCTGTAGCCACCCTAGAAATGTAGCCGCGTGTAAAGGTACCCTCAGGGAGCTTCATGGCAGGGGAACAGGTTGGCTGATCGATGGCCCCTCCATCTGTTCCATCTGGCGCCAAAAGTGTAAACATAATCTGGTAAAACACAAAGGCAATAAAAATTGAGGGGAAGACAAGTTCACTGATGCACCTGACAAGCATCTACAGCCAAAGACATCATGATATCCTTTGGACTGGAGAACTGCTACAAGTACCTTTTCAAGTACAAGTGGTTTCCTGAGTTTGAAGTGAAGGTTAGGTTACCCTTCGAAACTCGTCGAATATAGCCACCATTATAATGCATAAATCTCTTTGGTTCATTCATCTAACGGCAGCACGGATATTTTTCATCCACTTGCATATCCATTGTCTTAATTTGTTGCTGCGTGGTACATCTAGCTCGTGGATTCTGCATCAGCCACCATATGCGATCCAAACTGGTTGTGTGTCACACAACCAGTCCAGATTAGCAAATACAAAGAACTATCTCTATCTTATCACCAGGATAAAACCCTATTTGTGCTCCTATTTCATCCACAGTTTTTTTGTTTCCAAAAGTCTTGGGCATCATCAAGAATTTTTCTGGCAAAACTGAGACGAGCCTTTATGTTCTTTTTGCTTAGCAGTGGGTTTCGTATTGGAACTCGGCCATGCAGGCCACATTTTTGCCTGGTTTCTTCTTGTGATGGAGTCATGAACGTTGACCTTAAATGAGGCAAGTGAGGCATGCAGAGCTGTGGATGTTGTTGTGGGGTCTTTTGTGACCTCTTGGATGAGTAATCGCTATGCTTTTGGGGTAATTTTGGTCATAGAATGAATGAAGAAAATATTTCAGCTCACCATTTTGACGGATGGTCCAGCACAGATGTAGCCCCGTCCAGGCTAAGCACAGCTATATCCAAGAAAAGGAAAAAAGGTTGTTTCCAGCAAGCGTCGAAGGAACAGTGACAACCTTTTTTTTGCAAAAACTTCAATAATTAATCTAAACATGAAACAAGAAAAAAGATCAAAAAGAAACACACCCCTCACCCTCCTAAAATCTACGTGTTTCGGCGGATACCTTTATCAATCTGTTAGTGGGGTGAGGGGAGGATTTGTTTTTGATACACCTGTAACATGTTTGGATCCATCATATATTGAAGAGTTTTTGCATAAAAAGTCTATTATTGTTCCTTCAGCGCTCGCTGGAAACAACCTTTTTTCCTTTGCTTGAATTTTGGTCAGCCGGCCACTCCTGGGAAGGTTCATAACTGTTCTATGTCTTCATCATTTGTGGATAATGGCTTTCAAAGTACTTCGCTGGAGTAACAAAAGCTTTAGAAATGGCTTTATAACCCTTTCTACACTGATAGATCTCACTTTGTTTTTCATTAGTTCCTAAATTTCTTTGGATCGCGGCATGATGTCTATCTTTTGAGAATCTTTGTGTCTACTTGAATACTACTACTACTACTACTACTGAATTCATAGTCTTCCCCCCAAGAAATTCCACCCCACCTCCCAACCTATCCATCTGCATCAACGACTGCGCCCTCTCCCCAGTCCCCCAAGGCAAGTGCCTCGGGGTAATCCTCGACTCCTCCCTATCCTTCAAACCCCACATCGAGGCCCTCACCACATCCCTCCGGCTCCAGCTCAAGAACATCTCACGGATCCGCTCCTTCCTCACCCACGACACCGCTAAAACACTCATCCATGCTCTTATCATCTCCCGCCTTGACTACTGCAACCTCCTTCTCAATGGCCTCCCGGCTAACTCCCTCACACCTCTCCAGTCTATCCTCAACTCCGCTGCCCGACTCATCTATATGTCCTCCCGCTACTCCCCTGTCTCCCCCTCTGCCAAGCCCTTCACTGGCTCCCCGTCTCCAAGAGATCCCAATTCAAAACACTAACCATGACGTACAAAGCCATACACAACCTGGCCCCACCATATATCTCCGACCTGGTCTCCCGATACCTACCCTCACGCAACCTCCGCTCCTCCCAAGAACTCCTCCTCTGCTCCCCCCTCATCACTTCTTCACACAACCGAGTCCAGGACTTCTCCCGGGCATCTGCCTTACTCTGGAACTCCCTACCCGAACACGTCAGACACTCTCCTACCCTGAGTAACTTCAAGTGTCACCTGAAGACTCACCTGTTCCGTCAAGCCTACAACCTGCCATGAGACCTAGGCGAACGCCCCATACCTGACATTCCCCCATCCTACTGTATCCTAACCCACCCCTCATAGACTGTGAGCCCTCGTGGACAGGGTCCCTGCCCCTCCTGTACCTGTACGTCCTGATCTCCTAGATTTAGTGTACTTGTTCTTGTCTCCCTCATCCTCATGTAAAGCGCCATGGAACCCAATGGCGCTATATAAATAAATAATAATAATAATAAAAATAATACTTCACTTTTTCAGGCAAGTCCCATTTAAGTGATTCTTGATTGAGAAAATGTGTGGTAGTAATCAGGACTTGGTTTGGCTAGCAAAATTGAACTCAGCATCTCAAGGATGTGATAAACCACAGTTATTTTAAGTTTTAATCTGAAAAAGGATCAGGTGGTATGCTCATCAGACCGCTGCAGCCAGTCACCAGTGACCTGACTGCTGCGGTGACATGACGTGACGGAGTGGCCTGATCTGAATTCTTGTAAGTATCACTTTGTTATTTTTTATAGCTTCCATCTTCTGTGCAACTTTTCCGCTTTTTGCAGAAAGCCCTATTATACATTACAAGAACCTAAACCTAATTAGCCCCCCTTATCTCCTTAGTTAACTACCAAGTTATTGAACTTTGAAGTAGACATAGTATATCAGTAGTGTGCTTTTCTTAACACAAAGGATTCATTAGTTTGTCTCTTATGTCGAGTAAGCATCCTTTCAGAGGGTTGATCTCCAGTGGGAGCCAGAACACAGTAGTAAACCCACTCATTAGCCATTTGAAAAATTATTACACGTATAACACAGCGCACACAGTAGGACTGACTGTTCGGCATCATTATTTTATAGCTGATTCAGCTGAAGTTCGATCTTCACATTAACAAAACAATGGATTAAAATGCTGTCCTGCAAGGGTTAAGTCCATCTCAATCCAAGACAGAATCCAATATTGATTGTGATAGAGAATGCCTTTCCATGAACACACTGTGTAATCCATATTGCCCTTTTTCCTCCAGTCTTCTGACTTCATTGTGTAAATGTAACCTTTTAGTTTGGTGTTTATTTGTGATCCATTTGGTTTTATGTTGCTATAAACATGCCTTGGGGCTTGGCTTTCAATCTAAGGAAAAGAAATTCCCCGTATAGTGTTTGTGTCACTCATCCGGCTAATGTCACAAAAAAAAGAAGTCTCTGTACTCATTGACACAAGCACATTGTGCCTGAACGCGTACGGCCAGGCCAAACATCTTATATCACTTTGGTAACAATATTGCTTAATGCATTTATTCAACTGACAAAGGCCTCGTAATTCCTATTTCCTGCCGTTCTATATAAAGCTTTGTGCCATTTCAGTTGCATTACCAATGTAAAACCCAACCATGAAAATATTATTAAGATCATAAATTACTGAAGCTTTCAGTTCAGACTTCAAATGCACAGTCATTTTAAAGCCCCACAAAGCTGTCAAGATATTAAGTTCTTCATCTGGAAAACAAAACATAGAACTCACTAGCACACACCCATATATTAGAGGTGTGAATAGAGGGGCAATTAAGGCAAGACATTTATTCTTAGCGAGGATATTCATGCATTATGCAGCAAACTAAATATTTTGTGTATACCCTCTGAATAAAAGCCCAGATCCAATCTTGGCTCCCATACAGATGTGATAATAATTCGGAGTTTAAAGACATATTCTGGTTGGAACAGGTTATCGCCTATCCATAAAATAGGAGATACTTATTTGGCTATATTCACACACAGCGTTTTTTGGCTGCATTTTGTGAGGATTCATTTTTGGTACAGAAATACTGCAAAATCTTCACAAAATGCAGCCAAAACGCTGTGTGTGAACATGTGTGGAGTTATCTGCTGTGCTAATCACTCGCCCTGCCTACAATCCCTCAGTGACCTCCGGTGATGTCCTCATCCTGGGAGGCTGCAGGACCTGTGAGTTCTCTGTTTGGTGCTTGTAGGACCTACCCATATTAATGAGTGATGCTACTCAGTCACATGGTGTAGTGCCAGGTCCTAGAAGCACCAAACGCATAACTCACAGGTCCTGCAGCCTCCCGGTATGAGGACATCAACGCAGGTCATCGTGGGATCGCGGGGAGGGTGAGTAATTAGCACAGCAAATAATTCCAAAGAACTGACATGCTCATACTTTGTGAGGATCCACTTTTTTAGCCAAAAGCGGATCCCCACAACATGTTCTGTCTTATTGTCGATTCATGAAATGCATTGACTACTGGGATGTAGTTGGGTTTGGGTTTATTTTTATTACTCCCCTGTGAGCTCTAAGCCTAACCAGCACCCCTCCATCTGTCTCCTGCTTCTCACTGCTTCTCCTGTGATCGCAGGGTCACAAGAAGGAGAAGACCCCGCCCCCTCCATTCGCTGTGTGTCCCGATCTGTCTAGTCTCACAGACCAGGGAAGGTATATGGCGGTACATTACAGCACATGTATAGCAACGCTGTGATATATGGCGGTACATTACAGCACATGTATAGCAGCACTATACTGTAGTATATGGCGGTATATTACAGCACATGTATAGAAGCACTATGGCATATGGTGGTACATTTCAGCACATGTATAGCAACTCTATAGTATATGGCGGTACATTACAGAACATGTATAGCAGCTAGTGATGGGCGAATCCTAAATTACTCGGAATCGCTTGACTCTAGCGAGTCCGAGCACAGGACTCGCTACTCGTTGCGAGTCTAGCGAGTCCAATGTTAATGAATGGGGAAGCGAGTAATAGCGAGTAGTGTGAGATTTACAAATCGCAGATGTCTCGGAAGCTTCAGCCTGAAGCAATCCTAGTTTTGTCATTTATTTGCATTGGACTCGTTTACTTTGTAAGTAATCGCTGGGAAACTCGCACAGATAAGAGTCCTGCTTTCTCCTCTGTGCTGGCTGCCAGCTCCAGGGTCCAAGAGCCTGCCTGCTGCCTGATGTAGCAGAGCTGAGATTGTTCTCAGTCTGCTCATTCCCTGTGTACAGACATGAATGTCTGTGTACAGAGATGATGTAGCAGAGCTGAGATTGTTCTCAGTCTGCTCATTCCCTGTGCATAGACATCTATATCTATGCACAGGGGATGTAGCAGAGAGGACATCGCGTTTTGGACTGCGTCGGACGGAAGAGGATTTTTTTAATTAAAGATGGAGTCCCTAATGGCTTTTTTTTTTTATTTCTAATAAAAATTTTTCTTTGTGCTGTGTTTTTTTTAAAACAATTTAATAGAATTCATGGCGGTCATGTCTAATATTGGCGTGACCGCCATAAATTTCGGGCTTAGGGCCAGCTGATAATACAAAGCTGGCCCTAACCTCTTTATTACCCAGCGTGCCACCGCTACCAGGGCCGCTGGAAGAGCGGGGTTCAGCGCCAGAGGATGGCGCTTCAATGAACGCGCCATCTTCTGGGGCGGCTGCGGGCTGCAATTTGCAGCGGGGGGTGCCCAGAAAGCTTGGGCATCCCTGCGCTGCGGATTCCAGCCCCCAGCTGCTTAGCTGTACCTGGCTAGACATAGAAATTGTGCGGAGCCCCACGCATTTTTTTTAAATTATTTCATGAAATTCTGAGATTCTGACTCTGACTCTGAGACTCTGACTCTGAAATTCATGAAATAATAAAAAAAAAAATGTGTGGGGCTCCGCGCAATTTCTATGTCTAGCCAGGTACAGCTAAGCAGCTGGGGGCTGGAATCCGCAGCGCAGGGATGCCCAAGCTTTCTGGGCACCCCCCGCTGCAAATTGCAGCCCGCAGCTGCCCCAGAAGATGGAGCGTTCATTGAAGCGCCATCCTCTGGCGCTGAACCCCGCTCTTCCAGCGGCCCTGGTGGCGGTAGCACGCTGGGTAATAAAGGGGTTAATACCAGCTTTGTTATACAAGCTGGTATTAAGCCGGAGATTCTTAATGTCAGGCCACGTTTGACCCAGCCACTAAGAATCTCCAATAAAGGGTTAAAAAAACACAACACAGAGAAAATTTTTTATTTGAAATAAAAAAAAAGCCATTAGGGACTCCATCTTTAATTAAAAAAATCCTCTTCCGTCCGACGTAGTCCAAAACGCGATGTCCTCTCTGCTACATCCCCTGTGCATAGATAGATGTCTATGCACAGGGAATGAGCAGACTGAGAACAATCTCAGCACTGCTACATCATTTCTGTGAGCAGGCGGGCTCTAGGACCCTGGAGCTGGCAGCCTGCACACAGAGAAGACAGCTGGACTCGGCTCGTAATGTAACAGCAGTTACTTTGCGAGTTTCCCTGCTATCACTGGCACAGTAGCCGAGTCTAATGCAAACAATGGCAATCCTAGTTTTGTCAGCGTTTCTGACAAAACTAGGATTGATATTGATTTGCATTGGACTCGTGCGAGTAATCACTGGGAAACTCGCAGAGTACCGAGTCCTGCGAGTCCCTTACTACTCGCCGAGTAACGAGTCCTAGCGAGTAGATTCGCCCATCCGTAATAGCAGCGCTATGGTATATGGCGGTACATTACAGTACATGTATAGCAGCACTATAGTTTATGGCGGTACATTAAAGTACATGTATAGCAGTACTATAGTATATGGCGGTACATTACAGTACATGTATAGCAGCACTATAGTATATGGCGGTACATTACAGTACAGGTATAGCAGAGCTATGGTATATGGCGGTACATTACAGTACATGTATAGCAGCGCTATGGTACATGGTGGTACAATACAGTACATGTATAGCAGCACTATAATATATGGCCATACATTACAGTACATGTACAGCAGCCTTATGGTATATGGTGGTACACTACAGCACATGTATAGCAGCACTATGGTATATGGCGATTCTCCGTTCACCGTGGCCCCCCGCTCCTCCTGGCCTCCGCTCCTCCACAGTAAAAGTAAAAATAAAAAAATCCTCAGTGAGGATACTCACCTGTCCGCCGCCTCGCTCCACCTCCGTCTTCTAGGTCCTACAGGCGTTTAGGACCTGTCGTTACCTGGGAAACCGATCAGCTGATCGGTCACATGACGGCTAACTACCATGGGGGGGGGCAGGATGGAGAAGGGGGGCAGGATAGTGATGGGGGGGGCAGGATTGTGTCGGGGGGAGCAGGATGGAGCGAGCGGGGCAGGATGGAGCGGGAATGGGGTCAGGATGGAGTGGGAAGGGGGGCAGAATGGAGGCGGGGGGCAGGATGGAGCAAGCGGGGCAGGATGGAGCAAGCGGGCCAGGATGGAGCCGGAAGAGCAGGATGATGGCGCGGGGGGCAGGATGGAGACGGAGGAGCAGGATGGTGGTGGGGGGCAGGATGGTGGGGGGCGGGGCAGGATGGAGCCGGCAGGGCAGGATGGAGCCGGCGGGGCAGGATGGAGTCGGTGGGGCAGGATGGAGCTGGCTGGGCAGGATGGTGGCGAGCGGGGCAGGATGGAGCCGGCAGGGCAGGATGGATGCGGGGGGCAGGATGGATGTGGGGGGGCAGGATGGAGCCAGCGGGGCAGGATGGATGCGGGGGACAGGATGGAGTCGGCGGGCAGGATGGAGCGAGTGGGGCAGGATGGAGCCGGTGGGGCAGGATGGTGATAGGGGGCAGGATGGAGCTGGCAGGGCAGGCTGATGGCGGGGGACAGGATGGTGGGGAGGGGGCAGGATGGTGGAGGGGGCAGGATGGATGTGGGAGGGCAGGATGGATGCAGAGGGGCAGGATGGAGCCAGCGGGGCAGGATGGAGCTGGCAAGGCAGGATGGATGCGGGGGGCAGGATGGAGCCGGTGGGGCAGGATGGAGTGAGCGGGGCAGAATGGTGCCAGCGAAGCAAGATGGTGGTGAGGGGGCAGGATGGTGGCGGGGGGGCAGAATGGAGCAAGCGGGGGGGGGAAAGCAGGATGGAGCGAGCGGGGCAGGATAGAACCAGCGGGACAGGATGGAGCTGGCAGGGCAGGATGGATGCGGGGGGGGCAGGATGGATGCGGGGGGCGGGCAGGATGGAGCCGGCAGGGCAGGATGGATGCAGGGGGCAAGATGGAGGTGGGGAAGGCAGGATGGATGCGGGGGCAAGATGGATGCGGGGGGAGCAGGATGAATGTGGGGGGGAAGGATGGAGGTGGGGGTGGCTTGATGGATGCGGGGGGGCAGGATGGATGCAGGGGGGGCAGGATGGATGTGGGAGGGGCAGGATGGATGTGGGAGGGCAGGATGGAGACGGGAGGGGCAGGATGGAGACGGATGGGGGCAGGATGGAGATGGGGTGGAGGGCAGGATGGAGCCGGGGGGGGCAGGATGGAGCCGGAGGGGCAGGTTGGAGCCGAAGGAGCAGGAAGGGGGGAGGGGGCAGGATGGAGCCGGCGGGGCAGGATGGTGGCGGGGGGCAAGATGGAGGCGCTCCTCCTGCCCCCTCTCTCCCTACGGCGCCCACTACCCCTGCCCCCCCTGCTCCTCAATGGTGATAAAAATAAAAAAATCCCATAAGGATACTTGCCCTCCGTAGGTGCACTCCACCTGTCTTCTAGCTCCCAGGACAGGACTGGGAGACCGATCAGCTGATCGGTCACATGACCGCAGTTATTTTTATCACCATTGAGGAGCGGGAGGGGGCAGGGAGAGTGCGGGCCGTGGGGAGCGGGGGGCAGAGGGAGGGGGGCCGCGGGGGGAGAGGGTGCAGGAAGAGCGGGGGGTGCAGGAAGAGTGGGGAGCGGGGGCAGGAGGAGCGGGGGGGAAGCCCTGCATGCAGTATCGCCGCTGCAGCCACCGTGTATCGCCGGGCTGCAAATAGGTGCGAAATTAGAACTTTGAATTCTCGCGCCTATTTGCGTAGTCTGCGCTCATTGGTCACCCGCCTCCGGTGGGTGCCAATGAGCGGCCTGTGTCTGGAAACTCTTAGATAATTATATAGTATATATATATATATATACATATATATATATATATAAAATATATGGCCCTTCACCATTCACTGCAGCTATTAGTGGGTGTCTCAGCTTAAGGACGACACCTACACATTACAACTACTAGAGATTCTGTGATCTCTCATTCGATTTCCAAAAAACATTGATTTGATGTTGGTATCTATCATCTGTATCTGTGGGAATTTATGTTCATTCATCTAGAAGGGCCTTTGATGGGCTAGAAACAGGTAAGGTGGCATGGCTCACAATCTCTGTCTTTTATAAACTTGCCTTGTGCACTATGGCATAGTGATATTGGACCAGAAAGGGGGCATCCCACATCTGTGTCTTCAAAGTTGGAAACATACGATTGCCTAAAACATCATGATATACTGAAGCCCTAAGATTTCCCTTCACTGGAGCTAAAAGGCAAAGACCAATCCCTGAACAAAAACCTTACAGCACTAACTCTCCTCCACTAAACTTTATAGCTAGCACAATTGTAGCACCCACCATCGCTGCACCTGTGGTGCCCTGCTCACGCAGGTAGCCATAGACTTCCCTAACGCACAGCTGGGTTTCCACAGCAGGTACCTACTACATGCAACATCTTCCACCCCGGCACAGTAGGGGGAGCTTCACTTGCTGACCTTGGGCAAGATCCCCTATAAATACTGCTGCTGGGGGAGGAAGTAGTTAGAGTGTGCAGACGCTAGGAGAGCTGCGAAGACGTCCTGGTGGTCAGTGCCGCGGTTAGGCCCGTGCCAGTGATCCAGAGTGGCCCTTCTGACGTCCCGCAAGCCTGAGAGTGGGGACAGAAGGCAAGGAGCAGAAAGTCAAGGGAGTGAGGAACTAGTGAAAGTTCGCCCAAAGACGTACCGGAGATTGGGGATCCGCACCTGTAGGATTACTCTAAAACTACAGAAAACTCCGTCACACTGTGGAGACTTCAGTCACCCGGTCCCCGTATGCGCTCAGAGAGAGGGAGCCAGACACCGCAGTGTACCACAGCAATAATCGGAGAGGGTAGCCCGTGGACTGCGCAGGAGGAGGGAGAGTAGAGACCAGAAGAAGCAAGATGGCCAGTCTGGCTGCAAGCAGACTTGGCTTCAGGAACTGTAGGGAGAAGCAGAGGAGGCCTTATACCCACTTGCTGTGGGGACCCACTGTGTGCCTGGTCACCTGTCAGTGCTCTGGACGTCTTTACCTGCTATACCACCAGTAAAAGGTAAAAGAGACTTCTACAGTGTGTGTGCGTCATTCCTCTCCACTCCCGGTGCCCCTTATAGACTGTTTCATCATCTCCTACACCGACATACAACTCCACTCCAAGCTGCCCCTTTACACTACGCTGCCCCGGAGGACTAGCTCCACCTGTAGGGAGCTTTGCCATCTCAGCCGCATTACCATCGACCTCCGGCGGACTGTGGCGGCGCTGGTGACCCATCACCAGGTACTACAGGTGGCGTCACATGACAAACTCATCCCCTGTAAATACACCCCTTTTTGAAGTGTCACCCAGGCCACGGGATCAGGCGCTGCCACCTGTGACATCCCCGCGAGAGCACCCACCGAGCCTGATACCCGAGTACCCAAGGGCCTGGAGCTCGACGTTGGTTGTCATTGAGCAATCCAGAAGCTGACTTCAACACCCTGAAGGACATGGCCATTAAAGGGTTATGGCCGGTAGAGACCCATGAAGCTGCCATTAAAAGTTGGTGCAGTGGTGAGGCGCAGGCTACCCCTAAGTCAGTACCTGTGTCTGCAGCCATGCACAATGTACAATCTGCTCAGCCGGACAAATATGACACCCTGCGTGCTGAGGTGCGTGCTGAGATGCGCCAAATGAATGAGAGCATCACTAAGCTGATGGACGCTCTGCAGCAAAATCAACAGCCAGCGTCAAGACCCCAGCCCCGCTGATTAAACTTGCTGACAGTCTGGAGGATGTACCCTGGATGAGAGCGAAGCAAGCCACAGCATACCAGGGAAGAACCACTGACCGCTACAGCTCCACTGGGGAGCACATCTGCCGCCGCTGTAACCGAGCCGGCCACATCTCTAGGAGCTGTCCTTTAAACGGGCAGTCCCTGGGGGCCTGGGCCAAACCTCAGGAATAGATCAACAGGGCCCAGACACGTGGTACAAGACCTTCATCGGACAGAGGCCGTTTCTTTCCATTGTACTAGATGGCATCCCGACACCTGCTCTGCTGGACACCGGCACACAGGTGACCACCATCCCCTATATCCTTTATAAGAAGTACTGGGCTGATGCAAAACTGAAACAGCCTGACTTAGACTTCACCCTCAATGTGTCTAACGGTGAACCGATCACTGTAATGGGGGTTAGAGAAGTGCCCATAAAGCTGGGGAGGGTGGAACTGCAGAACCAGGGGGTTCTAGCAGTAGCAGAAGCAAGTAATACAAATGACCCATATATAATACTAGGCACAAATGTTGTTGCGTATTTTGAACTGTTGAGCCTACAGAGAATTTACCTGTAAGGACTTGTTGAATTTTTGAAAGATTTTTCCGCTTTGAACTTTTCCCCGGATTACAATTAAAAGGACCATGGTCACAGGACTGGTGTGATAAAAAATTTCTTTTTATTTTTCAAAGCCTGCGGTGAATGGACTAGCACCGTATGGACTTACCTGTTTTTCATTTTTGCAATATTTTTCAGTGGTTTTTGTAAATTTTTATATTTTGAGACATTGTAAATATGTTACCTGTTATAATTGTTAATTATTCTTATCCCTTTTGTTGAAACAAAAATGCTCAGTCCAGGAGTACTGAAATTACCTAGGGGGATATGTGGCGCCCTGCTCACGCAGGTAGCCACAGACCTCCCTAATGCACAGCTGGGTTTCCACAGCAGGTACCTATTACTTGCAACATCTTCCACCCCGGCACAGTAGGGGGACCTTCACTTGCTGACCTTAGGCAAGATCCCCTATAAATAATGCTGCTGGGGGAGGAGTTAGTTAGAGTGTGCAGATGCTAGGAGAGCTGCGAAGACGTCTTGGTGGTCAGTGCCGCGGTTAGGCCCGAGCCAGTGACCCGGAGTGGCCCTTCTGATGTCCCGCAAGCCTGAGAGTGGGGACAGAAGGCAAGGAGCAGAAAGCCAAGGGAGTGAGGAACTAGTGGAAATTCACCCAAAGATGTACCGGACCTCGAGGATCCGCACCTGTAGGATTACTCCAAGACTACAGAAAACCCTGTCACACCGTGGAGACTTCAGTCACCCGATCCCCCTGTGCTCTCAGAGAGAGGGAGAGACAGACACCACAGTGTACCACCGCAGTGATCAGAGAGGGTAACCCGTGGACTGCGCAGGAGGAGGGAGAGTAGAGACCAGAGGAAGCAAGGAGGCCAGTCTGGCTGCAAGAAGACTGGGCTTCAGGAACCATAGGGAGAAGCAGAGGAGGCCTTATACCCACTTGCTGTGGGGACCCACTGTGCACCTGGTCACCTGTCAGTGTCCTGGACGTCTTTACCTGCTATACCACCAGTAATAGGTAAAAGAGACTTCTACAGTGTGTGTGTGTCATTCCTCTCTGCTCCCGGTGCCCCTTATAGACTGTTTCATCATCCTCTACACCGACATACAGCTCCACTCCAAGCTGCCCCTTTACACTATGCTGCGCCAGAGGACCAGCTCCACCTGTAGGGAGCTTTGCCATCTCAGCCGCATTTCCATCGACCTCCAGCAGACTGTGGCGGCGCTGGTGACCCAACACCGGGTACTACAGGTGGCATCACATGACAAACTCTTATCCCCGTAAATACACCCATTTTTTGAAGTGTCACCCAGGCCACGGGATCAGGCGCTGCCACCCTTGACAACCCCATGAGAGCACCCACTGAGCCTGATACCCGAGTACCCCAGGGCCTGGACCTTGAAACACCCTGCATATATACATCTCTGGATGCCTTGCTATAGCATGGGTCCTCACTTCATTGGTCCTTTTGAGGAGCTCCAGCAAGTTAATTCCATGTCTTACAAAGAGAATCTCCCCGCTTCCTTATATATTCCCAACTCCTTCTATATGCCTCTCCTCAAGTCTGTTGTCCTGAGCCACTACTTTAGGAATCCTGGTCCCATGCCTTCACTGGTCAGTGCAGAAGACAACTTTGAGGTAAAAAACATCCTTGCTAGAAAAAAGAGAGGTAGTCGACTGGAAGGGTTTTGGCTTTGAGGAGAGCTCATAGGAGCTCAAGGAGAACATTAATGCCCCTCTTCTTATGAATAGATATCTTTTGGGCCTGGAGGAAGATGGGGCATAAGGGGAAGGTGGCATTGTAGCGCACACCACTGCTGCGTCAGCAGGTAGACAGGCATAATTGGCATACTCATCACCCCTTCGGCGGTCCTGCGATGCTTGCCTTCACCAAAGACTGTACCTGCCTACATCCCCGAATCCCTCCAAGTCAGCTTTCAAGTTACAGAGTGTTATGTATTGACTGCCTTGTAGTATGGAAGTGCTGCTGCTGTAGGTTTAAATTAAGCCTTTTTTACCTTGCTTAGTGTGAATTGATGAGGCTAATGAGCGGAGCTAGTAGTAGCAGGTGTGTGTGCTTGAATGCTTAGGTATGCTGAGGGGCGTGCCTGGGCTGGTTGCTCCCCACACCTCGGCCTTAAATGGATCAGCTCACATCCACCTGCCTTGTAGTATGGAAGTGCTGCTGCTGTAGGTTTAAATGAAGCCTTTTTTACCTTGCTTAGTGTGAATTGATGAGGCTAATGAGCGGAGCTAGTAGTAGCAGGTGTGTGTGCTTGAATGCTTATGTATGCTGAGGGGCGTGTCTGGGCTGGTTGCTCCCCACACTTCAGCCTTAAATGGATCAGCTCACATCCACCTGCTGTCGCTGATTCAGTTTACTTCTGGACTGTGACCTGTTGTGAGCAGAAACTGATCCTGAGCTGCTGTAATATTCTCCATTGGAAGTTGCTGGGTTCCTTGTCAGTGGGTGGAGGTAGGGGCATATGCCTAGGGCGTCTTAAGAGTCAGGGATTTAGGTTAGTGGCTTGAACCATCTCACCTTCAGAGGTACCTTCGAGATCAAGGCGAGCCAGGGACCCCAGTATCAGGGCCAGAGTAGGCTTCCCTGATCCCCTATATCCTGCTCCTTACTACCATGGCCTCCACAATGTGTCACAGAGATTCCCTGGAGTAGCACCTGGTGGCTACTTTCCAGCACAAGCCAAATTTTACCATCAGAGGCTCTAGTGAAAATGAGGTAAGCTGCTTACTTACACCCCTCCATTTAAATTCGGTACTGTGGCCCAGTGGCATCACTCCCCCATGCTTACCTCTGTGAGCATTGCAACAATGCAACCTGACAGGTAACTTTGCCCGTGACATTCTCCAAGTTCAAATTCATTCATCAGACTGCAAATAATGAAGTGAGCTTTGTCACTGGCCTTGTGCTTGATGATGTAAGGCATGCTAGGAAACCCATGTCATGAAGCTCCATCGGTACAGTTTACTTTTACTGATGAAATTTGTTTTACGCCATAAAAAAGGAGGTTTCGATCTCTGCAGTTAATGAGTTAATAAAGCTTTGACAACTTTTAGCATGCCCTATGCTCCTCAGTGCTCTGTGACCTCCTTCTGTATCTTAACAAGGTCTGCTACTTTGTGGCTATGTTGCTGTGGTTCCTTAAGGGTATGTGCAGACTGGCCGGTGAATTGGTCGGCGGCGGCTGGGCGGACCCGCCAGGAAGCTCCGGAGCCGTCCACCGGCATCCTGGCGGGTATGTGCGGCGGGTGCCGGGCAGGTGCCGGGCGGGTGGCCAGCGGGTTAGCGGCGGCGGTTCTGCAGCGGCTGGAAGCAGTACATGATTCTGCTTGCAGCCGCTGCAGAACCGGCCGGATTATAGAACATGCTCATTCGTTGCTAACCCGCTGGGAACCCAGCGGGTTAGCAACGGATGAGCATGTGTAAACCGCCAGTGTATGGACACCGGGTGTCGGTTTACATAGGTTTCAATGTTAATCCAAACGCCGGTTTGGATTAACATAAATTAACATGAAATTTATGTAAACCGACCGGCGGTTTACACACCTAATCCGACCCTAACCCGGCCAGTGTGCACATACCCTAATGCTTCCACTCTTCAGTAATAATCCATTCTTTCACAAATATTAGTAAGATTAGACCACATGATTAGAGCTGAATTTTATAAACCTGTTGGTATGAGACTGAATAAAAAAAATAAAATAAAATCAATGATCGGGAGATCCCAATATTTTTGTTCATATAGTACAACGTATATCAATTCAGCATTTCAGAAGTTTTATCAACTCCATTACAGCCCAAACTTAAAATGTTCCAAAACACCTTTAGGTGCTGATAAACATCTATGCACCAGGCCACCCAGAATGTAACATCCCCTCTAAAATACACATGAAAGCTTAGAAAAAAGTTAAATTGTTGTGTTTACATCACTAATATGGCTTTGCTAAGAATTAATGTCTATAAAAGAATCATTCTAAAAGTTCCCCAAGTTGCTGTGCTCTCAAGTTGTCTTTGGAAATATGCTGTTAGAAGATGGGCTGCATGGCTTGCAAGTTTACTAAAAATTCATGGTTATTAATTAATGTTTGTGTATTTGAAAGTCACACTATTTTCTTAAGAAAAGGGCTTTGAATAATCAGTCTGACAACCTCCTGCTGGTTGCATGGGAAGGCAAATTAATTTTTCTCTTTATCAAATGTGCTTATTTAAGGAATTTCTTGCATGACTGTCGACTTGAGGATTTATTTTTTGTTCACCTAACATTCTCAAACTTTCACTTGATTGGCAGCTCCCATTTGGTTGAAGGCATAGCAAAATGCTAGACGAACTGCTCTATAAAGTCATATAATATATATATATATTTAAATAGCAGAAAAATAGACAGTGGCACTCACCATGATGATCTTTATCACTTTATTGCGGTATCCAAGAACACATTCCGGAAAAACAAACGGTGGGGGAGGGAGGTGCGGGAGCGAGGACGACGGCAACCGTTTCGCAGCTCGGTGGCCGCTTCTACGGGTCCTGACATGGCATCTGACATCAGACCCGGTAATTAAGTAGCCGGTCAGCTGATTCGTCAGAGCCTTCACCTGATACGAGTGAACACATAAATATGTACAAAAAGGACTTCAACAAGGATTAGATATATAATACAATTAAAAGACTATCCTGTTATAATATTGCTTTACAAAAACAGAGAGTGTATAAATATATATATATATATATATATATATATATATATAGAATCGCAATATAATGCAATACAGGCACTGAATTCAAGATCATTAGTCTGAAAGCATAAAGCATCTAATAGAGATGCAGGTTAGAGCAAAGCTGTTATGGTGGGTTTACACGCCACGATATCGTTTCGATATCGCAACTCAATGGCGCGGGAGCGCGCAATTAGTGCACGTTTCACCCGCCTCGCATTGACTGTTTAGACGCTGCGATATCGTAATACAACGTCCGTGCGATGTCTCCGCCTCCCAATCCAGGATCGCATAGTTAACATGGGAGTGAATGGGTGACGTATCAAATCGCATCGTAATTGGGTGTTTACACAGCACGATCTGGCTTCAATCGCTATGCAATATCGGGGCATTGAATAGCACGCTCATTCGATCCCCGATATCGCATTGACATCGTTCCTGCATCGCATTGGACGTTCACACCATACAACGCAGGCACGATATCGGGTCCAACGATTGAACCACGTGACTTTTGATTGAAATTGTACTGCGATATCGCGACGTGTAAACCCGCCATTAGGGTATGTGCACATTGGACGGTTCTGCAGACATGCTGGAAAAACACTAAAAAGAAGTCACATGCTCTATTCTTGACAACCGGTGGAAAACCAGTGAAAAAAGTGGAAAGGAGAAAAAAAAAAGTTCTAATGTGCACAGCGTTTTCTGAAATCCATTGACTAGCATGTTAATCCAACCGGTGGTTAGGATTAACATAAAATTAACATAAAACTCAGCGGAAAACGCTGGCGGAAAACGCTAAAAAACAGCTAACAAAACTCCCAGTGTGCACATACCCTTATATTCAAAGCCTTCTCTCTACAGAATTATTAGATGTACAGAAAAGGAGACTACTTATTATTAGTAATTTTCTACTCATTAATATAGAATTATTGTTAAGGAGTAAAAATATATATCTCTCTGCTTGATTTAATTAAAAAAGAGATAATAAATATCAAGGATAATAAATATCATTAAGGAAGATGATATAGTGTTAAACGTGCCACTACGGCCTTACATGTTTGCATTATATCTAGTTATTATTACCGTATATACTCATGTATAAGCCGACCCGTGTATAAGCCGACCCCCCCTACTTTTGCCCCAAAAATCTGGAAAAACCTATTGACTCGTGTATAAGCCGAGGGTGGACCCCAGCACAGGTATACAGCCCCCAGCAGTGTGGTATACAAGCCCCCCCAGTGGTATACAGGCCTCCCCAGTGGTAGTATACAGCAGCCCCAGTGGTAGTATACAGCAGCCCCAGCAGCCCCAGTGGTAGTATATAGCATCCCCAGCAGCCCCAGTGGTAGTATATAGCAGCCCCAGTGGTAGTATATAGCATCCCCAGCAGCCCCAGTGGTAGTATATAGCAGCCCCAGCAGCCCCAGTGGTAGTATATAGCAGCCCCAGCAGTCCCAGTGGTAGTATATAGCAGCCCCAGTGGTAGTATAGAGCAGCCCCAGTGGTAGTATATAGCAGCCCCAGCAGCCCCAGTGGTAGTATATAGCAGCCCCAGCAGCCCCAGTGGTAGTATATAGCAGCCCCAGCAGTCCCAGTGGTAGTATATAGCAGCCCCAGTGGTAGTATATAGCAGCCCCAGCGGTAGTATATAGCAGCCCCAGCAGTCCCAGTGGTAGTATATAGCAGCCCCAGCAGCCCCAGTGGTAGTATATAGCAGCCCCAGCAGCCCCAGTGGTAGTATATAGCAGCCCCAGCAGTCCCAGTGGTAGTATATAGCAGCCCCAGTGGTAGTATATAGCAGCCCCAGCGGTAGTATATAGCAGCCCCAGCAGTCCCAGTGGTAGTATATAGCAGCCCCAGTGGTAGTATATAGCAGCCCCAGCAGCCCCAGTGGTAGTATATAGCAGCCCCAGTGGTAGTATATAGCAGCCCCAGCAGTAGTATACAGCAGCCCCAGTGGTATACAGGCCCCAGCAGTATATACAGCAGCCCTGGGGGTATACAGCAGCCTCCAGGGGAAATACAGCAGCCCCCAGGGTGTATCCAGCAGCCCCCTGGGGGTACCCAGCAGCCCCCAGGGGGTACCCAGCAGCCCCCTGGGGTACCCAGCAGCCCCCAAGGGGTATCCAGCAGCCCCCTGGGGGTACCCAGCAGCCCCCAGGGGGTACCCAGCGGCCCCCTGGGGGTACCCAGCTGCCCCCAAATGCTGGCACTCACCCCCATCTGCTTATCTTACCATCCCGGTCTTCTGATCAGCGCCGCTCCTCGGTGCTCCGTTCTTCATGCTCCGTCCTCCGTCCTCGCTGCATCCGGGATCTCCGGCCGTCGCACGATGACGTCATATGCCTGCGACGGCCGGGGATCCCGGATGTAGCTGGACGGACGGAGCACCGAGGAGCGGCGCTGATCAGAAGACCGGGATGGTAATATAACCAGCAGGGGGGGGCCCTTACAAGGGGGAAGAGTGCCAGCATTTGGGGGCATATATGAACTGCTTCCCCCTGCCACTGATTGACAGGGGGAAGCAGTGCATATATAATGAGCGGCCCCACGTGACGGGGCCGCTCATACAGCAGCCTCCCCCCGCCTCATCCAGCCTCCACAGCCCCCACCCATATTGACTCGTTTATAAGCCGAGGGGGAGACTTTTCAGCCCAAATTTTGGGCTGAAAAACTCGGCTTATACATGAGTATATACGGTAACATAAAGACATTTAATCTCCTAAAGAAACCAAGTTTAACAAAATTAGCATTTTTTGTACTAATGAGTGTCAATCAAAAAAGAGGAAACATAACAAAACTCTTATGAAAAAAGCCGCTAAATCATTCTTTTCATTCATACCTAATAATCCGCATGCATTTGACCTAATTATCCATCTGCATTCTTTTTGCAGAAGGGTCTTATGAATATCCCCTCCTCTTAATGTGGGGGATACTTTTTCTAGACCTGCGAACGTAAGGACTTCAGCATTTCCACCATGAGCATCCCTAATATGCTTAATAAGCCTAGGGCTGCCAACACCAGTGGTAATAGATTTAAAATGTTCCTTAAAACGTGTGCACATTTCCCTTATGGTCTTTCCTATATAGAATTTTCTGCAGGGACAAAAGACTATATATACAAGCCATTTAGTTTTACAACTGATATAAGTGGAAATTTCTACACCTTTTCTGTACATCTAATAATTCTGTAGAGAGAAGGCTTTGAATATAACAGCTTTGCTCTAACCTGCATCTCTATTAGAAGCTTTATGCTTTCAGACTAATGATCTTGAATTCAGTGCCTGTATTGCATTATATTGCGATTCTATATATATATATATATATATATATTTATACACTCTCTGTTTTTGTAAAGCAATATTATAACAGGATAGTCTTTTAATTGTATTATATATCTAATCCTTGTTGAAGTCCCTTTTGTACATATTTATGTGTTCACTCGTATCAGGTGAAGGCTCTGACGAATCAGCTGACTGGCTACTTAATTACCGGGTCTGATGTCAGATGCCATGTCAGGACCCGTAGAAGCGGCCACCGAGCTGCGAAACGGTTGCCGTCGTCCTCGCTCCCGCACCTCCCTCCCCCACCGTTTGTTTTTCCGGAATGTGTTCTTGGATACCGCAATAAAGTGATAAAGATCATCATGGTGAGTGCCACTGTCTATTTTTCTGCTATTTAAACTTGGTCACTTACATATAGTGTGCACCTCCATTCGATCTATACCTTCGGTCAGACAGGATCGCTCTGGATCTCACCGGTTGCACACCACGGATAGTGCCCAGTTTTCCTTTTCTTTTCTGAGACTATATATATATATATATAATATATATGTGGAGACACGGGGGTCAGTGGGTGCTCTCAACCTTTAACAAGAAAGCCTGGACCAGGGTCATCCCCAAACTGAGCGCCCGAGCTACTTACCTGTGTGCGGAACACTACTCAGACAACACAGGGTGAGGGAACCACGATATTAAGGTTTTATTGGATCCCCAAACAGTCAACAGCATATAACACATAACCAGCAAAATACAACAATGTAACAGGCAACAGAGTCTCACCCTTCCGCTGGCTCGCCAGCGTTTAGAATATTCGTGCCTCAGATCTTCCAGGGCTATTTACTCCAAACCAGTGGCACCCTGCTTTTGGCAGGCACCCACCGAGAAAGAAATAATGCCAGATTAAGGAAGCTGAGTCTGCCCGGCAAGGCCTGTAGGCAGGTGACTGGATTGTCCCAACCTGAGTGGCTTTCTTATGCAGTCTTTGTTACCCCAGCCGAATCTGAACATTTGATGCTGAAGTTCTTGTAGAATTATAACCCAGGTTTTGATCCCCTTGGTCGGCACCGAAATGCCTAGGCCTGGGATTATGGCTTGCCAATCGGATCCGAAGATCCTAGATTAGCTGCCTGTATCCAATCTGCTGGTCAAAAAAAACATTCCTCCTTATGTATCCTCAGCCCTCATTGCAGGATATTGGGGACTTCACGATTGGTGGAATAAGACTGTCTTTTCATTGGCTGGATCTCAAGCTTTTAATAAAACTACCTCCAGTTTTGTATTGCTAGCAAGGGAGAGCCACATACTGATTGACATAGCAATGGAATGTTAGTATGATTAAGTACTGTCAAGGGAGAGCCACATACTGATTGACATAGCACCTAGCAGGATACATTTAGTCTACAATCCATGACATTAAACAATTGTGGCTGAGGCCATTTACATACAGTCAACAACCCACATCATAATACAATGGCATTCTAACAGGATTAAGTTCCTCTGACTTTACATAGGAGAGATACAGTGCCTACAAGTAGTATTCAACCCCCTGCAGATTTAGGTGGTTTGATAAGATGCAAATAAGTTAGAGCCTTCAAACTGCAAACGAAAGTAGGATTTATTAATAGAAGCATAAATCTTACAAACCAAAAAGTTATGCTGCTCAGTTGAATTTTAATACATTTTAAACATAAAAGTGTGGGTCAATTATTATTCAACCCCTAGGTTTAATATTTTGTGGACTAACCCTTGCTTGCAATTACAGCTAATAATCGTCTTTTATAAGACCTGATCAGGCCGGCACAGGTCTCTGGAGTTATCTTGGCCCACTCCTCCATGCAGATCTTCTCCAAGTTATCTAGGTTCTTTGGGTGTCTCATGTGGACTTTAATCTTGAGCTCCTTCCACAAGTTTTCAATTGGGTTAAGGTCAGGAGACTGACTAGGCCACTCCATCACCTTGATTTTTTCCCTCTTGAACCAGGCCTTGGTTTTCTTGGCTGTGTGCTTTGGGTCGTTGTCTTGTTGGAAGATGAAATTACGACCCATCTTAAGATCCTTGATGGAGGAGCAGAGGTTCTTGGCCAAAATCTCCCGGTAGGCCGTGCTATCCATCTTCCCATGGATGCATACCAGATGGCCAGGCCCCTTGGCTGAGAAACAGCCCCACAGCATGATGCTGCCACCACCATGCTTGACTGTAGGGATGGTATTCTTGGGGTCGTAAGCAGTGCCATCCAGTCTCCAAACGTCACGTGTGTGGTTGGCACCAAAGATCTCGATCTTGGTCTCATCAGACCATAGAACCTTGAACCAGTCTGTCTCAGAGTCCTCCAAGTGATCATGAGCAAACTGTAGACGAGCCTTGACATGACGCTTTGAAAGTAAAGGTACCTTACGGGCTCGTCTGGAACGGAGACCATTGCGGTGGAGTACGTTACTTATGGTATTCACTGAAACCAATGTTCCGACTGCCATGAGATCTTCCCGGAGCTCCTTCCTTTTTGTCCTTGGGTTAGCCTTGACTCTTCGGACAAGCCTGGCCTCGGCACGGGAGGAAACTTTCAAAGGCTGTCCAGGCCGTGGAAGGCTAACAGTAGTTCCATAAGCCTTCCACTTCCGGATGATGCTCCCAACAGTGGAGACAGGTATGCCCAACTCCTTGAAAAGGGTTTTGTACCCCTTGCCAGCCTTGTGACCCTCCACGATCTTGTCCCGGATGGCCTTGGAATGCTCCTTTGTCTTTCCCATGTTGACCATGTATGAGTGCTGTTCACAAGTTTGGGGAGGGTCTTAAATAGTCAGAAAAGGCTGGCAAAAGAGATAATTAATCCACACATGTGAAGCTCATTGTTCTTTGTGCCTGAACTACTTCTTAATACTTTAGGGGGACCAAACAGAATGCTGGTGGTTTGAGGAGTTGAATAATAAATGACCCTCTGAATTAACTTGTAACGCTTTAAAAAAAAAATAAAAAAAAAATTTAAAAATCTTTTTGGCTGCAGTGCATTTCCCACTTCCAGGCTGATCTACAGTCCAAATGTCACAATGCCAAGTTAATTCCGTATGTGTCAACCAGCTAAATCTACAGGGGGTTGAATACTACTTGTAGGCACTGTAATTGCATTACATATGTCAACATCACCAAACATCTACAAGACATGTAGGAACAATGGGTAAACAAAATACAAAACACTGTCTGGCTAGATTTTAAGAAGAATGTAACCCATGAGTAGCATATTACACGTTTGCAAACCAAAATGAAATATTGTCCGGATAAATAAGAAATCATCAGATCATCATACATTAAAGGGGTCAATTTCATCACTAATATATATATATATATATATATTACACATACATACGTACATACAATACTTTTATATGTCTGTTTTGGTCTTTTTTACGTATGCATGCAGAAGGCCCGGGAGGACACCACTGCTGACTTTTGGTGGACAGTTTAGAGTTTAGACTATGATTGTTTTGGTAAAACACATCATTCTATTGTTTATCAAAAACTGAATGAGACCCATTAAGAAGAGAGCATAGTTCATTTGAAATAATAGTAGGTAGCACTCACCATTCTGTTGCATTGGGATTACTTTATTTCTTTATGTCATACTGCACACGAGTGACATGCCGGCAGGGTGTTGGAAGCATGGTGCGTCCAGGAACTACCCATGTTTCACTCAGATAGACCTGTTGAAGCTCACCTGAGCGAAACACATGTAGTCCCTGGACACACCCCTGCATCCACCACCGTGCCAGTATGTCACTTGTGTGCAGTTTGACATAAAGAAATAAAGAAATCCTGATGCAAGAGAATGGTGAGTGCTGCCTACTATTATTTCAAATGAACTTTGGACTTTGCAAACAAAGGCACGGCACCACGATTCAATAGTGGGATAGGTCCTGTGTTACCCCCAAAGCCAGTTGTGGCCTGACCAGAGCTCCACAGTCATAGGCAGTAGTGCTGGTCATCCTTATAATTCATTTAGAAGAGAACATAGTACCTACAGTCAAATATGGTGGAGGTTCTATGATGTTTTGGGGATGTTTGATGCCTCTGGCGCTGGGTTCCTTGATCGTGTGCAAAGTATTGTGAAATCTGAAGATTATCAAAGGATAAGGGTTCTATAGTGGCCAGCAATGAGTCCAGATCTAAAGTCATTAAACATTTACAGTAGTGTTCAAAATAAAAGCAGTCCAGTATCACTAACCAGATTATGCACTGTTTTTGCGATAAATTATATTACCACACTAGCTGTAGTCTCTGACGATGCCTGTGATAGTAACTAACTGTTCTTAGATATAAGAAAATAGAAAGGATTAACAAAGTCTTGCTTCACTCTGCTAAAATACACTGGCTGTATGGGTAATAAGGGGCTATGTTTGGGCTCCTGATGTAATAAAGGGGCTATGTGTGAGCTCCTGGTGTAATACAGGGGATATGTGTGGGATCCTGGTGTAATATAGGGGATATGTGTGGGCTTCTGGTGTAATAAAGAGGCTATGTGTGAGCACACTCTGTAATACAGACGACTATATGTGAGCTTCTGTTGTAATACATTGGCTGTATGGAACCTCTTGCTGTAATACTGGGGGCTGTGTGCAGCCTCATGCTGTTTACCTCAGTATTTGTGTGGACTGCTGTAATACTGGGGGCTGTGTGTGGCCTCCTGCTGTATACAGGGGCTATATTTGAGCTCTTGCTGTATACTGGGGGCTGTGTACAGCCTCTGCTGTACACTGGTGACTGTGTGGCCTCCTTCTGTATACTGAGGGCTGTGTGTAGTCTCCTGCTGTATTCAGGGAACTTTGTATGAACTCATGTTCTATGCAGGGATTATATGTGGCCTCCTGATGTAAACTGGGAAGATGTGTGGACTCTTGATGTATACTAGGGGCTGTGTGTGGGCTCTTGCTGTACACTGGGGGCAGTGTGTGGACACAAGCTGTATACTGAGGGCTGTGTGTGGCCTCCTGCTGTATACTGGGAGCTGTGTGTAACCTCCTGATGTACACCGGGTCTGTATGTGGCCTCCTTCTATATAGTGAGGGCTGTGCGTGGCCTCCTGCTGTATACTTGGGGTTGTGTGCAGCCTCCTTATGTATATTGGGGGCTTTGTGCGGCCTTCTGCTGTATACTTGGGGCTATGTGTGGGCTCCTGCTGTATACTGATGGATGGCCTCCTGCTTAAAATATTAGTGGCTGTGTATGGCCTCCTGCTTTATTCTGGGGGCTGTGTTACCTCCTTTTGTGTACTGGGGCATGTGTACAGCCTACTGCTGTACACTGGGGGCTGTGTGTAACCTCCTGATGTACACTAGGTCTGTACAGTTGTGGCCAAAAGTATTGACACCCCTGCAATTCTGTCAGATAATACTCAGTTTCTTCCTGAAAATGATTGCAATCACAAATTCTTTGGTATTATTATCATCAGTTAATTTGTCTTCAATGAAAAAACAGAAAAATAGCAAAAAATGAACATTGAGCTGTTTAAAAAAAATAGCAGTGTCTGCATTTGTCTTTACAATCTCAAAATGTCCTTTTTTTAGGATTTAACCTTCCTGTGAATTACTAATGTAATATTTAGTTCTCTAACCACATTTTTAAAACTGCTTCACATGTAGGTTGCCTAGAGTCAACCAACTTCTGGCACATGTTAACTGTTATTCCAGCCCAGGATGCTTTGACTACATCCCACAATTTATTTGTATTTGTTGGCTTTGTCTCAGAAATGGAATTTTTGTTGTCACCCAAAAGTGTTACTAAAAGGCCAATAATCAAAGACCATGCAAGATGCAGTCAGACCCCTTGTTAAATAAAGGCAACCAACTATTACATGGGGGAAGTGACTGGCAGTTTGAAAGTGATTTATTGTGCTGGTATTGTGTACCTGTTTTTGTCTTTATTTAATGGGATCTAACTGCCTCCTGCTAAGTGCATTTGGTTTTTGTGGCTGCATATGTTGAGTTTTTTTTATTATTGTCCTTTTCGTAATTTTTCTGAGTATACGGATAGGGACTCGTAAGTGTGAGGATCCTTGATGTTGATTACAAGCTTGTTCTGGTCAAAATCTAAAACCATATACTTCACAAAAAAAAAAGTTTCTATAAAAATTTTTTTTTGCATTTTTATCATTTTACGGGGTGCAGTTGGGTCCCATGGGGTGTCATTCATCTAGTGGTGCAGAGGTATTGTACTGGGCTCAATGTTCGGTAGGGTGAAAAAGCCAAATTGGATATAATTCCACACCAAACATAAAAAAGGGGGTGGACAAAAGTATTGGCACTGTTAGAAAAATCATGTGATGCTTCTCTATTTTGTGTAATTAACAGCACCTGTAACTTACCTGTGGCACCTAACAGGTGTTGGCAATAACTAAATCACACTTGCAGCCAGTTGACATGGATTAAAGTTGACTCAACCTCTGTCCTGTGTCCTTGTGTGTACCACATTGAGCATGGAGAAAAGAAAGAAGACCAAAGAACTGTCTGAGGACTTGAGAAACCAAATTGTGAGGAAGCATCAGCAATCTCAAGGCTACAAGTCCATCTCCAAAGACCTGAATGTTCCTGTGTCTACCGTGCTCCATTTGGAATCTCTCGCCCTCTGTACACCTAATATGCACCGTCCGCTACGTCACATCTGGCGCGGTGCATTATGGGCCTTATCACGTGATCAGCCCAGCTTTAACAAGCGCATTGCGCATGCGTAGATCGGCCCCATAAAGCACCGCACCGGATGTGACATAGCGGGTGGTGCATATTAGGTGTACAGAGGGCGGGAGATTCCAAATGGAGGAGACGCGCGATGAATAAAGAATAATGCCACCCAGCGGGGCGTGCGCTGCATCGAGGAGGGCAGAATGGAGCCTGGGTCCGCCTTTCCAGTCCCAGCCTCAAAGACTGCTGTAAGTTATAGGTTATTTTTCTGCTGTTTTATAGGGCCCCTTTAGCTCAGAGAGGGATACATAGGGAGCAGCTAGGAAGGTTCAATAGCGTCCGCTCCTTATGAATCTCCCCCAAATTTTTGAATGGCTTTTTCTTAACAATACTTTCAAGGCTGCTGTTATCCTAGTTGCTTGTGCTCCTTTTTCTACCACACTTTTTCCTTCCACACAACTTTCCATTAATATGCTTCAATCAAGCACTCTAGGAACAGCCAGCCTCTTTAGCAATGAACTTTTGTTGCTTACTCTCATTACTGAGTGTGTCAATGACTGCTTTATGGACAAGTCAGTAGTCTTCCCCATAATTGTGTAGCCTACTGAACCAGACAAAACTCCTGAAAAGGCTTAGTAAGCATTTAAAATGGTCCCTTTGTGTTAATTATTTTAAGTTTCTGACTTTTGGGGTTTCATTGGCTGTAAGCTGTACTCATCAACATTAACAGAAATAAGCAATTGAAATGGATTACTTTGTATGTAATGACTCCATATAATATATGCATTTCACTTTTTGTATTGAATTACTATCTTGTTGATAATATTCTAATTTAATAAGATGCACTTGTATATTTCTACAATTCTACCTAAATTTACATTTACAAAGTTCTGAAAAATCGCTGGAGCATTGATCAATGGCATCACCATATTTTCATAGTGACACCCAAGTGTAATGAATGCAGCCTTCCACTCATATCCTTGGCAAAAACATTTAAGTATATATGCCCCTCCAAGGCTTGGGTCACACTGGCGTCATGGATGCGTTTTTTCACACTTGTCTTTCGGGAAAAATGCATTGGAAAAATGCATCCATAGGACCCAATGCAAAAAACACATGGCCAAAGTGCCATGCGTTTTTTGGATGCGTTTTTGGCTCAGCACCAAAAAATGCATCATGCTGCATTTTTTGGTGCGTAGTCAAAATCGCATGTGTTTTTGTAGCATGGGGCCCTATGGGAATCGCATGCGAAAACGCACGGCACTAAATGGTACCATGCGTTTTTGCTTGCGTTTTTTAAGGCTGCTCCAGACCTGACAGCAAAAACGCAGCCCAAAAACGCAGGCTGTCAAAAACAACCTTAAAAAAACGCAGCCATGTGTGACCCTAGCCTAAGTGCCAGTTTAGAAAACCACTTGGCCCCTGTTAGTTGATTAAACAAATCAAGAATAACAGGTAATGTGTCCAGGTGACGTACAGTGATCTTATTATTCTCTCTAAAATCCGAACATGGATGCAACCCTCCATCTTTCTTCTTACTAAAGAAAAATCCCAAAACAGCTGGCGAATTGGATGGGCTCAGTTGAGTGACTCATGGGGACACTCTTTTAAATGTTATCTTTCAGGAAGAGAGAGATTAAAGAAATGAGATTTAGGCAATTTGGCCCCCTTCATGGTATAAATTCGATAGCACAATGATAATACTTTTGTAGGAAAATAAATTTATTCTCAGAAAAAAAACTTCTTCAAAGTCTGAAATAAAATCTGGAAGGAGAAATCTCAAAGATGCCAGGGATTTAGATAATCAAGTAATAAAAGAATAATCCACATAAAACGTGACCTCACAAGTCTTCCAATTGATGGTAGGATTGCGTTTCACCAACCAGGGCATACCCAACATAGCTTCAGCTGCTAGGGAAGGCAACACCACAAATAAAATAGTATTCTGATATTTAGAGATAACTTATCAACAATTTAAATAACTAAAACATGTCTAAATACTATTGCAAATTGTAAACAGTTACAGAAATTTCACTACAAAATTTGGTCCTCATTCAGAAACTACCCTTTTTTTTTTGTCTCTTGTACTCCTGCATCAGATGAGACTTGGGTATACTATTAGAACACAGTCTGAACATGAGTCAACTGTGTAATGCAGCAGCAAAGATGGCAAACACAATTCTGGGATGTATTAACAGAAGCATACAGTCTAGATCATGTGAAGTCACTATTACTCTTTAATCCTCTTTGGTCAGATCTCATTTGGGTGCCACATTTAAAAAAAAAAAAACATTAACAAACTGGAGCAAGTTCAGAGAAGAGCGACCAGAATGATAACCGGTCTGCAAACCGTGTCCTATGAGGAATGGTTACATGATTTGGGAATGTTTAGCTTGTCAAAAAAAAAGACTGAAATGAGACTTAATTTCTGGCTACAAAAGGGCTGTCACACTGTAGAGGGATCAGATTTATTCTCATTCACACAAAAAGGACTAAAAGCAACGGGAGGCAACACTGATTAGATATTAGAAAAAATTTTTTGACAGTGAGGGTGATCGAGTGGAACAGGAAGCCATTAGAGGTAATGAGTTCTCCTTCAATGCAAGTCTTCAACAGAGGCTGGACAGACAGATGTCTGGGATGATTTAGTGAATCCTGCTTTGAGCAGGGAGGTTAGACCAGATGACTCATGAAGCCCTTTCTAAATTCTAGCATTCTATGACATTGGTTTTGTCACTAAAAAGTCAATGGGGCAATGTGGAGGAGTATATGTGGGTACCATGCCCATAATGGTGGCAATCCTGGACTAGGGTCTAGCAGCCACAGGATCATCAGTATCTAGTGTCAATAACAGCCTTATATACTGCAGGAGGTAAAATCAAGGTGGAAGTTACATTTTGTGAGGAGTGGGGTTGTTAGTGTTTGGTGAACTGAGGCATGGACTGGGGATAGAGCAGCATCAGTAGGCAGTGCAGGAGGAGGAATGACTCACCGTGGCTGGGACTCCGGTAGACAGGCGTTTTTCTTCCTCCTTCTTGTCACCGATGGACCGCGCCTGCCGGTAGTGGGGCCCGGTAGTACAGATCAAAAGTGATGAGACGTCTTGGTAGAACAGATTAAGGGGTTAATTTGTCGTGACGCCACCTATGAGAGTCCCAGAAACTTTACCGGCGCTGCGGGGCCTCCGGGGGATAGAATGCAGCAAGATGGAACGCTCTCCACAGGCTGAGCGGTGATCCCCGGAGCCAGGAGCTGCACAAGATGTTCTGAGGCAGCTGCGGTTACTTTAGCATGTGGATAAACAGTTCATAAGAAGGCACAGACACTGTAAGTCTCTGTAACGGATTCTTTACTGTAACCAGTAGGCTGTACATGGCATACAGTTTGTAGGTAATGACCAGTGTTTCTCAGAGATCCGCGGTGTTCCTCCATTCTAACTAAGTATGTTGCCGTTGTCGCCCAGGAATGCCAGATCGGGTACAAGGAGGCTGCTTGAATGCCCTATCCGGGGTATATGTTCCGGATGCTTTGGGGAGCCTTGGGTCCTTTGGTGGGTACACAGCTGGCTAGACGACTGTGTATGGCGGTGGTGGGGTGCTCCTATAAAACGGTCCCTCCACTCCTCTGGTTCGCATAGCAGAGCTGAACTACTGCTAGCTTCGGTACCAGCAAACCGGCTGTAAATGGACACGGGATGTTTTTGGACCCGCATGTCGATGCCCGATGATCGGTTGGTATTGCACCGGGAATAAGGGTGCTCAACCAGAGTGATGACAGGGAGATGGGCCAGGGAGTTGTCCAGGGGGCCGCACGGAACTGTGCAACCCTCTCTCCTAGGTTGCAGAGCTTGCTCTTCTTGCTCCTTCTCCTACGTTGTTCGGAAAGTTCTCTCTAACTAACTATTTGTTCTGAACTTTCCACTACACACTACCACTACACTCCGCCCACCAGGACCTTATTGGCCCTCTATGCTAGGTGATGCATGTAGGGTATGGATCTCTGAGTTAACCGTGTGACTGCTGAGTCAGAGAATATTGCGGCTGCAGTTTTGGCTGCAATACCCTCTTGTGACGCACTCGTTGCGGGGCGCCACAGGAACAGTGTTTAATAAGCCAGATGCAGCTGCTTGCTGTGACTGAGCAGCAGACTCCTCAAAGAGAGAAGTGCTGCTGCTTGCTTGCACTCCTATTGCAGAGTTGTGGGTAGAAGGGCGATGGGACAGAAAAGCAGCTGTCAGAGGGCTGACGGGCAGGACAGGAGGTAGGCTTAATTAAGAAGGTGGCGCTGTGTACTCTGGAGCATGCCGCAATGAAGTCACCATCTCGAAAAGCAAGAGAGAAGTTGGCATGGGCAGGAGAGGAGCATGAATTATTCTTTTGCACATTCTTTGTGTATGCAGTCTGTATGTTGGGCCTGAGCTCAATCGATCTGGAGTGCAGCAATGCCATGCAGACTGCTGGCTACCGATTACTGATGCTTGGGGCTCAGGGGGGAGGTGACAATGCTCATCTAGCTGACATGTAAGTCAGGCATCCAATTCCTTCCTAATACATTTTATAATGATGGCAGAAAGCTCATTAGCCATGTCTTTTTTTCATCAGGGACAACAAGCCTTTGGCTTCCACCCAATGAGGGGAGAAAGGAAGAGGCAGGGAATAGGTTTATAAAGCAGGAGGAGGATAGCAGAATGATTGGATTGGACAAAAGGAGGGAGAAGGAAAAATTACATGGAACACCAATGTCAACTCCCTAGAATGAGGCACAGCAGTCAGGGGGCATGCAGTCAAATACTGGAATGTCCCATATACAGACAGCTGCCAAAGGAAGTCTAGAAAATGTAAATTTAGCCTCTAGCACTGAGCTATGTGAAAGAAGGGGCTATAGATTCTGCAACTTTTATACAGCGCAGTAATATACAGCAGTATAGTTTGTATTTTGTGAAATTTAGGACCTATGATACAGTGAATAACAGCTTGACCTTGGTCTAAAGTCTTGCTATGTTTCAGGAGCCTAGTACCTCTATTACCAAGTAGCTTTTTTACACTCTTTAGCCTGCTGGCGTTATGTCTTTCAACTGGCCTGAACCGTGCGCCATCCATTGTGGCAAACAAAGACAATTTTGCCTTTTGCAGCATCAAATAGCACAACAGCATTGATGCTGGTCATATAAGGGTCTAAATGTGAACCTTGCCAATCTGGCTAGCTTCAGAACAGTAACCTTCAGCTTTATTACAATGAACATGGGTACAATGGTTTGGGAGCATTTCATATACTGCTTTTGATAACAATTTTACATTTGGGAAAGCTTGAATGTAAAGCCTTAGGGTACAGTTTATTTGGCAATGACTAAAGTAAGATGTGGAGTTCAAAAGATTCCTCTTCAATTTTCACAAGGGACTTCTTTTGTAACTTACAGCAGTCAGATAAATTTTATGTGGTACTTAGAGGATTAACCAAAAGTGACAATCCTACAGAAGCAGACAGACAAGAAGCCCAACCCATCAAAGTGTGGCGCACCACTGGTCTGGACGCCACGAGGGGTACTGCATCCAAGCCAAGGGTGTGGTCCTCCTGTAGTCTGGAGATGAGGGATGGTAGTTATGGGATCCTCAGCAAACACCTAATATGTAGACCATAGTTAGGGATGTGGGTGGACCCACAGTAGGG
Organism: Allobates femoralis; assembly: GCA_033576535.1. Classification (NCBI taxonomy): domain Eukaryota; kingdom Metazoa; phylum Chordata; class Amphibia; order Anura; family Aromobatidae; genus Allobates; species Allobates femoralis. The sequence continues at coordinate 104,754,522 of JARQOC010000004.1, forward strand.
AAGACCCAGCCCAAGGGAGGAGAATAGAGTAGAGAAGTGTGGGTGGGAGGCAGAAAAGAAAGGAAGAGAGTGTGTAGAACAGAGGAAGAGTGAGGAAGTCGAGTCGAGTGAGGAGGAGAGAACAACAAAAATTGCGGAGAAGCAGGGGACTTGAGCGGTGCTACGATTGTCCCGGGAATCGAGAGAATGGAACCTTAGGGGCACTGGTGGAGCTGAAGCGGCCCATGTGCCTGAATCTTGAGCTGGTGCTACCAGACGAAGGGGTTGTGGTCTAGACATAGGGACTGGACCTGAACATGGCACGAGAGTCCAGCACCCAAACCATTAAACTGGAGGCCATGAGCTTTATAGGAGCTGTGGTCACACCTGATGCATTCCCCAAGAAAGCGGCTGGACAAGGGTCCGGGGACAAGGTACTGGTCGCTCACTAAAACCTGCTGCTGGATCAGGGCTCTGCATGCAGAGGCACTAAATGGGGCGCTGGGGAACAGGACCAGAGAAAGGTACAGACAGGCAAACCACCAATGATCTCATACCTGCTACCCCTATCTCTTAAAAACTACACACCCGTGGGGAGCAACTCCATCCCAGCTGCCCATCCATCATCCCAAGTGTTTCTGCAGCAGCAGCAGCGACTACCCATAGCCACAAACCACAGGTGGCGTCAAGAACGATTCTCCCCTTAAACCACCCTATCCCCATATATTTCCCCAAGAACTCTTTAACGCTGATCCCAGGGTCACGAAGCCGGGTCTCGACCCTGTGACTCCGCAGAAATACTAAAGCCTGGTCCGAGTACCCAACGGCCCTGGGGTTCATGAGAAGAGCGATAATCCAAATGGCCAGACAAAAAGCAAACTTCAAGAAGTGATAAGGTCAAAACACCAATTGGCCATACTGAATGTCTATAAAAAGTGACTAGATCAGAAACTGGTACTTAGATAAAAGTCAGGAGACCGTTACCTATTTAAATATGCACATGAAGCCGTGATGTGGCAAAATGTGAAGAACTGCCACTACGGTGGGTGGAAGCCTGTGTAGGCTTCAAATAATCAACTCCCTAAATCTATTCATTTACCTTTATGGCACTGGAGTATACCAATATAAAACACTTTTGTTTCAAGTCCTTTAAAAAATTATGAGAAATAACAAATGAGAATATTTGGTAGAGTAAAACTCTTCACCCTAAGAACCGAAAATTGGGGAAATTTGCTTTCATGTTTATTCTACAGGAAGATAAGAAGTAACAGTTGGAACAATCAATATGGCAACAAAAAGGTCGATATATTAGTCTATAGTGTCAGCAGCAATGTTTTGGTTCTAAGGTATGACTCTCTAGCAGAGATAAAAAACAAGTGCAGTCTATTTAAAGGCAAAGTGATTAGGAAGGTGACTATACAATGTTATAAAAAAATACTTAACAATACATATACAAGGTGAATATACAATATACAGATAGATGACCAAGTGCATAAACATTAAAAATGTCTGCAAATGAAGGTATTATGGTATTACAGTGTACAGAAAAAGTGCAATAGGGCTTAGTTATGCAGATAAATAACGCATGCAAAAATCACAATATAATTAAGTGTAGCTTAGATGTCTGATCCTTTAGCTCACAGGATCATTTTTATAATAAAAACACTAGTAAAGTCTGTCCGAGTTACAGGTAAAAAGGAGAATCCCAAACAGACTTAATGAAAAGCGTACCATCAGGCAGAATTGCGAGATACGCAGACACCCTTTAACCCCCATACAGGGATCTGGCTTCACTACAAGCTCCAGTGGGTTACTGCCTATAGATTGGTTGAAATCCAAAAAGTTTCCAATGAGGGTCAAAGTGCAGAGGTCAGAAAAGTATGAAATAGTTAGGCTGGAAAATAGTACAAAATCAGGCAGAGGTCAATCCAGAAAATTAATAATTACTAACAGGATAATAACAAGTGAACCAGGGAATATATCTGGCAACAGACAAATGATTCAAATAGGCTGCAGTACTTAAGGCTGCCTTCAGACTTGCAGATGCCTCCGCAGCGTTTTGCAGAGGCATCTGCAAGTATCTGCATGCAGACCACAGCCCCTATGTTTATAATGGAGCGCACGGCGGTCTGCAGATGCTTGCAGACCGCCGTGCGCTCTCATTGCCCGTTATTAGTGATCTGTGCGCAGGCGGATGCCTGCGTACAGATCACACACTCTCGTCCGCACCAGGGACGTGAGATGTTGCGTCCCTGGTGCGGGCGAGAGTGTGTGGATCTGTATGCAGGCATCCGCCTGCGCACAGATCACTAATGGCGGGCAATGGGTGCGCACGGCGGTCTGCAAGCATCTGCAGACCGCCGTGCGCTCCATTATAAACATAGGGGCCACGGTCTGCATGCAGATACTTGCAGATGCCTCTGCAAAACGCTGTGGAGGCATCTGCAAGTCTGAAGGCAGCCTAAGTCAGACTACTACATGACCAGCCCCACCTTTGGAATGAACACAGCGGCGCCTGGTGGCAGAAGGAGAAGCCGCAGGTGGAGATGTGACAACACCGTATTCGCCGTCCTAATTTTCCTACTGAACATTTCAGAACAAAATGCAAGAGTTCAATATGACTTCACACATGAACACTGACCACTGATGTCACTGGCACCATTTTGGAAAAGGTTAATAAGAACTGTACACATATCCGCACTTATTATATTGAGGAATGTGAAATGACATCACAGCATAAAGGAAAACTTTGCACCCGACTAATCCTGGTGATGCTCTGACTTTTTTCCTTTTTTTCATCCTTAAATGTATTATTCTACATCAGTAAATCCATTTTATTTTACCTAATGTGAAAAGGAAAGGATCATGGCACAGAGATTGACAGCAAACTGGCATTTCAGTGTCTTAGACTGAATGAACATTCTTTAATACATCCTCTTTGATTAACCAGTGACATTATTACAGCGACACAATCAACTTAGATAGATTGACATCTCTTTGAACCCAGACAGTGTCCTCAATATTCACTCCCTATTCCTGCCCAAGGGGAAGTATGGGATCACTAAGCAGGGAATATTAAATTGGTACGGATTTGTAAGGCTAAAGCAAAGCGCTGCTCATAACAAGATCCCCTCTGACACATTCTAGTCAATGACTCCTAGAATTCCTTTCACCCATAGGTGATAAAACAATGTGTCACACTGAATAGTCATTAGCATTAAACATTGTACAGTAATAGACTATGTTCATGTGGATCTATCTATCTATCTATCTATCTATCTATCTATCTATCTTGTCTGTCTGTCTGTCTGTCTGTCTGTCTGTCTATCTATCTATTCCATACCCATCTGTTTCTCATATCTTGTTTTAGGCAACATCATACCATATGGAAGTAAAATAAATAGATAATATAAGGCAGCATTTACGTATCATTTTGGGGGTCACTAGCTTACTGCGCAATGTTCAGAAACACAGCAGCAGTTCTTATTTACGATAGTCCATTACGGTTTATTATCAGACATAAACCAAACCATATACCAACCTTTGGCACTTATGACAGGAATGATATACAGTCCATTAACTTCAGCAGGTATGCTGCACACATTAGAGAAATGACCCCAGTTTGTTCCTACCGCAAATATTCTGCACTGTTCACTTACTGAACTCAGTCAGCATGCACAACGTCCCGCTCAGGGTTTACCTGCTCTTGCAGTTTAATAGAGTTCATACAGGCTTCTGCCAGTCTTGGAATCTAGGAGGTCGCAACAGGGTCCTCTCACTCAGTCTACAGACAGGGTATGGCTTCAGGAGCTGCATCTGACTCCAAAACCTCAAGCGTGTCTCCAGTGTGTCTCCAGGAAAATGGCATCTCCAGCTACACCCAAACACACAGAGCCCTTCCTTGCTTCAGAGACAGACTAATCTCATTCACTCAGAGATTATATTCCCTCAGACCCATCCCCAGGTGTGTGAGGAATCAGCTTTAGCCAGATACTCCGCTGGCTTTTACCGTAGTTTACCTGCAGTCTAGCTCTTGTAATGCATTACTTGAACTTGTGGAACCTCAAGTCCCAGCAAACACAATGGCAATGCAACAAGCCACTGCATCACAATAAATATACAGATATCAGTTTATAGCCTAAAAATTGTTATCACTTACATGCCTACATTACCATACCAGTTGGGGGTCTCACTCTGAAATCATAAAACTGTGTCCTGCAACTTATTTGATCAATATTTTATATGCTCTTATACTTCTTTACAATAGTAAAGTTTTGTATGGTCATATGACATATATCAGGGGAGAGGAGCTCACTTTTCTCTGCCCCAGATTAATAAAAATTGTTACTTACGGTATATTTGTTTTGTGGAGGTCTAAACCCCACATAAATATTAGTTGTTTGATGTTTGAATGATCACGTGGTTTATGGCTATCTCTCTTGGCTCTGCTGAGTGCTCCTGTGCTCTTTATTGGGTGCTTCCAAGTTAATTCAGCAGCAACGTATCTTCCCTGTGAATGAAAGAATTGACTAATGAAATTTCCAAGGCTGGATCCCTCCACCCCTGAAAGTTATGAAGTATGGCTAACTACTGTGTAATCAAGGCTGGCCATACATCTTATAAGGCTTTCAGCTGAGCAATGTTTCTAATAGTTGTTCTACCGCCACCCATCGCTGTTGATGCTCCCATAAACTTGAGCACTTCTTCAGTCGAGCATTTCTGTGTTCTCTATAAGAAAGCAACTGACTTAAGCTGCTTTCACACAGCAATATTTTTCCTGTCCGTGGGATCCTACTTTTTGTAGGACCCCACGAACAGGAACGGATCCAAACTGATGCCTGCAATTGGATGCCATATAGGATCAGTTTGGATCCTCTCCCGCTCCTCTCTCCTTCCTGTCACCTCGCTCCCCGCTCCTCCCCCTGCTCCCTCAGCCTCTCCCTCTTCTCCCCTCTCCTCCGGACCTTACAAAATAAAAAATCTTTATTCTCACCCATCCATGAGTCCCCTGGCACCTCCAGCTATCTTTTGATCCTTACAGGACCTGTGGTTGCGTCACAGTCACATGACTGGTTACCATGGTAACCGGTCATGTGACCGGGTTGTGACATCACACCAGGTCCTGTACCCGTCTGAGGGACTCATGGACAGGTGAGAGTAAAGATTTTTTCATTTTTAACCCTTGCATTTACTTAATTTCACTTCCGCAATGTATGTATATACATTGCGGAAGTGAAATTAGACGGTTAGGAGCAGTTTTAGTGTACTGAGCATGCTTAGTACACTAAAATCGGGGTCCGAGGAGACATCAGCTGTTTCCTCTGACCCTGCTCCATAGGCCCCTAAGTTTACTGGCGCGGATCATGTCGGATCCAATTGAAGCCTACAGTGCGGCGCGGGTGTACTGACGTCACCCAATACCGGAAATGACGCGATTTGTGTCATTACAGCCTCATTACAGCCTTTACAGCGCCAAGGAGAGCAGGGAGGCGCTAATTACAATATGCATACAAGATCACGCCTATTAAGGCGTGATATTATCACGAAGATGGCCAGCCTTGGTGACTAAAGAATATAGCCACAGCTCATTATCATTACTAGTGAGTAAGTTATAAAACATTTTTCTACACTTCACAGAATGCTTTTCTGCGCCAAAAGGAGTGTGAGATTAGTGATACCATGCTGCAGGGGCATGTTTGGATAGCTTAGGAGGCGATTTGGGGGTGACAGGATCCCTTTAACTAGACATGAGTCAAACCCTAATGGATCTTCTGAACTAATAATAGTCTCTATCCTAGAAACTAACTCCAGCCATTGTGGGCTAGTCCCACACTTAACTCCTGCTTGCCCTCAGGCAGTAGCTAGGCAAACCTCCTACATTATACAATGACCTATATCCTACCTAACATTCCTAGACTGCTTATTCCTTTGTATCTTATTTTACCAAACATACTATATGTTCTATGTGTATACATTACCTTACATTATAGTTTACACAATACAAAGGTGCATGGCACAATGTACATACCAATAGAACAGAGCGACTGTTGTTTTCAGAGGCAGGAATATGACCAACTAAGTGACCCTCCAATACACTACCTTGCTAATAAAGATCCTCTCAAATTCCTACGCACAAGAATCCAACCAAGGACACGGCACCATTTACATTTTGATACATGTATTCTTTAAGGAACTAAAATACAACAGGCAATCTTGCATAGCAAAACAGTGAAATATTTAGACTTACGCTGCATCCATCACCATTCGGTAAAGATGAGGTTAGTCTATTTCCAAAGGTAACTGAAAAGGACTAAATGGAGATGCTAATTCGGGATGATGGTGTGCAAATGCGTGAATAATGACCACAGAGGATCTACAGGCAATGGTGCTTTAATTCAATGCTTTTCGGAGCAAAGTTCGCTCCTTCATCAGGAATTGTTGGTTGCAATTCCAGACGAAGGAGCAAAGTTTGCTCCAAAATGCATTGAATTAAAGCACCATTGCCTGTAGATCCTCTGTGGTCATTATTCACACACAGCAGCGCAGACCATTTGCACATTGTCCTCCCAAATTATATATCTTCACCGCTGCATGTATGGAAGTGGAGGTCCAGCAGCAATTGTTTAAAGCATTCAAACTGGTTGTGGGTACCATAACCAGATCAGGTAAGCAGCTAATAATACCACTGATTGCTTCTATTTTTTAGAACAAGAAAAGACCCGTGTGCGCCTCATGTTTCCCCTTGTTCATATAAATGGAGATGCAAGCAGAAGCACCGGTGTGTCCAGCAAGAGATCACCCTCACCTGAGCTAGTCATGTAGACTCATGTGAGTGTTGTCACTCGTCAGACACACCTATGCTTCTGCTAGCATCTCCAGATAGTCCTTAGAAGTTACCTTTGTAAAATGTATGTTCTTTATCTTCACTGACAGGCAACAGATACAATATACTTATTCATATCTAACAGTTTTGATATGCAACAAATGGTAAATGGTACCATATCTGCATTTTATTTCTATTGGTTGGAGGTGAAAAAAAACAGGTTAAAGTGATTATTTAAAAAATTCCTATCAGATACTATAGTTAAAGAGATTATCCAAGACTTTAGTTATTTCTTTGTTAGGAGGCTACCTACCTGCTCTTTTTGTTGATGATCTTTGCTGGCTCAAGTGATGTCTCTCCTGCTTCATTTCACCACAGGTCCACAATTCAGTGCCTACTCTTTTGCCTGCTCTGTTGAAGACTTGTCACCGCTGACATTGAGTTGATTGACAGCTCAACACCTACAGTTAAGCAGCGGGGAGTTAGCAACCACTCAACATAGCAGTGGCATTCAATCCAGTAGAGATGAAGAGAAGAAGCTGTCTGTCAATGGAACCGGAAGCAGGAGATTTGCTGGCAGGAACATTTTGTCACTCCTCTGAGCCAACAGAGATCATTTCCAGTAGAACAGGCAGGTAGGTGTTTAACCTCATGCAAAAAAAATAACCCGAGTCATAGATAACCCCTTTTAAAACAGGGACCCTATTCAGTAAACTTACTTAACCCCTATTCAATATATGGTAAAACTGGCATGTCAGTATGATGCCTGGGGTCGGAACGAGCTCATAGATACCAAACGAGTATACTTTTATTTAAGTGGTGAAAAAAATGTTGTAAGTTTTTAAAGAAAAAGAATTGCACTTTTGCATCATTTTCCGTGACCCCTGGCATTCTCATTTTTTGGGATCTTGGACTGTGTGACAGCTTGAGCTAACATTTCTAACTATACTATTTTTGAGTAGATGCGTTGTTTTGATAGCCCGTTACTGCATTTTATTGCAATGTTGTAGCAGCCAAAAAAAAATTAATTTTGGCGTATGGACTTTTTTCAGTTAAGCAGTTTACCGATCTGATCAATTGATTTTATATTCTGATAGATCAGGGATTAATGAGTACCACAATATCAAATATGTGTATTTTATTATTAGTTTTATTTTCAATGGGGCAAAAGGATTTGAACTTTTATGGTATGCTTTTTTTTTTTTCATATTTTTAATTTTTTTTTTGTTCTTTCTTTATTTTACACTGTCCTCTAGGACACTGCACACTCTGATCATTTCTGTGCACAGACCTGCTACTACACGTCTGTGTACAGGAGAATTGATCACTCTCTGTGGGTGCTGGTGCTAGCCAGGCACCCACAACGAGTGATTCATGACAGTCATCACAGAACCCCGGGCTGTCAAGGAAACATGTCAAGGTCTCGTAATCACATCACGGGACCTTCAATGCTGGTGGGCAACGATGCGATCCCCACCGTGGTGCTTGCTATCACACAGTCAGTGATTGACAGCATGATCCAGAGGATTAACAGCACCATTCGTATCCGTGATCCGATCGGTGCTGTTACCTCCACATAACAGCTGATCAGATCAGCTGACATGTACAGGAAATGATGCAAGGTCAGCGTGTAAGCTCGAATCAGACGGAGGGACATGGCCAAAGACGTCCTTACTCATGAAACCATTGCATCTACGACAATGGCATCTCATTACTCATGTTTGCCTCTGTTAAAATAATAAAATCGTATATTCACCAACCATGAAAAAATCGTTCCTTTTCATTCCTCGTGTATCTGAAGGCAGACAGTAAGTGGTGAATGTGGCTCGCGGGATGTAACAACCCTATGTGATCCCCAGGAGAGCAAGTCCTCCGAGAGTGAGATCCTTGTTGGCATGGGAGGTGAGTATAAATATCAAGTGAAGACAGATTTTGTTTAGGTTCTGTTCCCACTTTGCTAAAGAAATATAATGAAATCTAAGGTGTAATTAGCAAATATAATTTATTTTTCTGAAAATAATGAACATTCATAAAAACCTCCCAATGTCCCCCACGTTGATACCCGCATTAATAAACCCAATATTCATAGATTGCCCTTGAAAATATGATATTAATTAATCCTGTTTACAAGCACAGCAGCAGCTGCCCTGCCAGACAACTGATTTTCATTTAATTATCAGAATCACACACTTAACAAAATAACATTTCCCCCTTCCGTTTTAATGTTTTAATAATGACTTAGCATTAGCATAGACTGCCTGAAAGGTAGCACTGCCAGAATTCAGAGCGACAACTTATAAATGCCTTGTGTTAACTGGAGGAAATAATTAGGTCATTTGGTCAATGTAACAGACTGATTCTTAAGACACACTTGTAAAGAAAGCAGTCTTTATTCTAGTGAATGATGGTCTCTGCACCATGTTGCATTTTCCTCATCTTTCATTATCTGGATAATTTGTATTTGAATTAATTTGCATATATTTCATGACATATTGAAAGATTTGCAGGATAAAGTAAAAACACTCTTTTTTTTATATAACATATTGATGGTTAAGGAGATTTTCCTTGATATAAAAATTAGTCATGGATTTTTGAGGATTGGGGATCAACACTTGACCAATAAAGGTCCGATTCTCAACAATATGGAGGTCAGCTGAGTAACGATGATACAGTTATCCATTAAGTGCTACATTCCCTTCATTATTTAACACAATATAGGGCTGTACATATTGCTCTGGCTGTGCTTTGGTATTATACAGCTCGTTATAGCTCACTTAGTTGCCTGTTATTGAGGATCCTTCATACATTACTAGGGATGAGTGAGTACCGTAATATTCGTACTCGCTATACTCGCAACGAGTAGGTACCGGTACTTGATACTCATTGCGAATATAGCGAGTATGAATACTTTTGCAGTGTATCTATAGATACACTGCGAAAGTAGCCTAAAAGTGATTATTGTTAAAAATAATAAAATTACATACTCACCTGTCCGACGCCTGCACCGGGACCGTCCTAGAAGACATCCGATCACTGGACAAGGACCTGTGACTACCAGGTCCTGACAGTACACCTAGGACCTTGCAATCTGGCCAATCAGGTGTTTGTGACGTGGCGCCATCTGATTGGCCAGATCGCTATCGGTTTTACCTGTTATTTTTCAGACATTTATATCTCTTTATAATCTAATAAGTGTTTAGAAGCCCTATGCTTAGTAATTAATGCAAGAAGCACACTTATGTCTATAGAAATGTATGACGGAGGGCTCCTGATGGAGACCCCAATGCAGATGTGAACAGAGCCTAAGTGGCATAAAGCTGAAGCAGTATGAAAGCATTCTGATAAAAATCTGCTTCTATTCACGAGCATTGCTGTGATAAATATATATTGCTGTGACACATCAGTTTAACAGTCTCACTGTTAGCTGTTTGTGAGCTGTAATGATGAGCTTTATCATGGTGGGTGGTGCTGTATCCTACATAATAAGAAAAAGAACAACAACAGTACAATGGAAATGGCTCTGTATAATTATCTAGGACCCAATAGAAAGAAGATATTTGTTTTGTCGCCCTGTATAAGTATTATTGGCCTGAGTACAGTATATATGTATATACATGTGTATGAATCATATACAAAAGCATCTATTAACCTTCTAAATGACTTGCCTTCAAAAAAGGAAGAAAACATAGAAGGTTGGAGAGCTGTAGTTGTAAAGGCAGTTATGAAACTGCACTTACATGAGAGAACAGCAAACAAAATGAAGAGATTTGAACTACTCCCCTATTAGGGGAATCAATCCAGCCACAAAATGAGAACTTGATTGTCTGCCTCCTTGTGCCCCAACTGGATGATATATGTGCATCCTACACTTTTATTTGCAAGACTCTCATGCTGCCCTGTCTATACAGATTAAAGGGGGAGAACATATTTTTGGTATGGTTCCTGCACTCATAGACTATAATGCTGAGCTGCCTACTATACTCGTATAATGTTTAGGACTCCTGTAAATCATTTATTCACTAACTGCTCCTTACCTATCACCCCTTCACCCCCCTTGTGGAAAAATACAATATGCCTGAGTGAGCATCTCTCCCTCCTTCCTCCACAGTGATCTTCTCCGCTCCAAAAACAAACACTTCCTCCTTCAATCACATGGGCATGATATGACATCTGGTCGTATCGACACAGGTCTCCCCTCCTGTTCTCTGTGCAGAAAGATCTCCAGAATCCAGCTTAGTATAGGACCTGTCATGATGTCACATCCACGTGATTGCATGAGGAATGAGGAAATGTCAGATGGTGCTAAAGCTTTCAGAGAGGGAGGGAGAAAAGCTGCTCACTCAAGCATTGTGTATTGTCCCCTCAGGTAGTGGTGACAGGTATGGAGCAGTTAGCGAATAACTGATTTATATTCATTCTAAACATTATACGAGTGTAACAGGCAGCTTATCATCTACTATATAATTGCCCTATCATGTCTGTCTGTCTCTCTGTAACCGAAATCCAGCGTTGCTGATTGGTTGCTGAGCGGCCACGCCCCCAGCCAGGGCCCCCACCCGCTTGTCTGTCCCCGCTGTCACTCAGTACACTCATCCCTGATTGGTTGCCGAGCGACCACACACCCCAGCCAGGACCCTCACCCGATTGGCTGTCCGCACTGTCACTTACTACACCCAACCCTCTATTCTTTTTACTATCAAATGGTAAGAGTTGTGTGTTTGGGCAAGGAGATGAGAAGCAGAGCGGAGGACAGGGCACCTGCCTGCTCCACTGCCGGGGCCACAGCACTGGGATGGAGAGCACACAAACTCCTGGGGATCTGGGATCAGCTGGAACAAGCACTGACAGATCCCAGGATCTCCCTCCAAGGCAAGTGGCTATAAGGTGCAGCATCTGTGGAGAAGCATGATCGGGCAGATCGGCTCCCAGGACCCCACACCCCTGCTGCGATCTCTGCTCCAAGGACCCCTGCTGTGATATTTGCTCACCGGATCCCTGTGATCTCTGTCTCTCCATAACTGTGAACCACACAGACACCGCCACACACAGACACCGCCACAAACAGACACCAATGAACACTGACAACACTGAACACCGACACCATCGCACACAGACACCGCACAGACATTGCCGAACACCGACACTGCTGCTTCCCTATACCGCTGAACACCCACACTGCTGCACACTGACACTTCTGCACACTTATACCACTGAACTCCAACACTGCTATAGACTGACACCACTGAACACCGACACTGCTGCACACTGACACCACTGAACACCGACACTGCTGCACACAGACACTGCTGCACAAAGACACCGCGGCTCCAACACTGGTGAACACTGGCACTGCTGTACACCGATACCACTGAACACTGACACAACTGAACACCGACACCGCTGAACACCGACACCACTGAACACCGACACCGCTGAACACCGACACCGCTGAACACCGACACCACTGAACACCGACACCACTGAACACCGACACTGCTGCACACAGACACTGCTGCACACAGACACCACTGAACACTGACACCACTGAACACCGACACAGCTACACACAGACACCACTGCACTGACACTATTGAACACCGACACTGCTGCACACAGACATTGCTGAACACAGACACCGCGGCACCGACACTGGTGAACACTGGCACTGCTGCACACCGAAACCACTGAACATTGACACCACTGAACACCGACACCGCTGAACACCGACACCGCTGAACACAGACACCACTGATCACCGACACTGCTGCACACAGACACTGCTGCACACAGACACCGCAACACCGACACTGGTGAACACTAGCACTGCTGTACACCGACCCCACTGAACACCGACACAGTTGCACACAGACACCGCTGCACTGACACTACTGAACACTGGCCCTGCTGTAGGTACAGTTGTGGCCAAACGTATTGACACCCCTGCATTTCTGTCAGATAATACTCAGTTTCTTCCTGAAAATGATTGCAATCACAAATTCTTTGGTACTATTATCTTCATTTAATTTGTCTTCAATGAAAAAACACAAAAGAGAATGAAGCAAAAAGCAAAACATTGATCATTTCACACAAAACTCCAAAAATGGGCCAGACAAAAGTATTGGCACCCTCAGCTTAATACTTGGTTGCACAATCTTTAGCCAAAATAACTGCGATCAACCGCTTCCGGTAACCATCAATGAGTTTCTTACAATGCTCTGCTGGAATTTTACACCATTCTTCTTTGCCAAACTGCTCCAGGTCCCTGATATTTGAAGGGTGCCTTCTCCAAACTGAAATTTTTAGATCTCTCCACAGGTATTCTATGGGTGTCAGGTCTGGACTCATTGCTGGCCACCTTAGAAGTCTCCAGTGCTTTCTCTCAAACCATTTTCTAGTGCTTTTTGAAGTGTGTTTTGGGTCATTGTGCTGCTGGAAGACCCATGACCCCTGAGGGAGACCCAGCTTTCTCACACTGGGCCCTACATTATGCTGTAAAATTTGTTGGTAGTCTTCAGACTTCATAATGCCATGCACACGGTCAAGCAGTCCAGTGCCAGAGGCAGCAAAGCAACCACAAAACATCAGGGAACCTCCGCCATGTTTAACTGTAGGGACCGTGTTCTTTCATTGAATGCCTCTTTTTTTCTCCTGTAAACTCTATGTTGATGCCTTTGCCCAAAAAGCTCTACTTTGTCTCATCTGACCAGAGAACATTCTTCCAAAACGTTGAAGGCTTTCTCAGGTAAGTTTTGGCAAACTCCAGCCTGGCTTTTTTATGTCTCGGGGTAAGAAGTGGGGTCTTCCTGGGTATCCTACCATACAGTCCCTTTTCATTCAGACACCGACGGATAGTACGGGTTGACACTGTTGTATCCTTGGACTGCAGGGCAGCTTGAAATTGTTTGGATGTTAGTCGAGGTTCTTTATCCACCATCCGCACAATCTTGCATTGAAATCTCTTGTCAATTTTTCTTTTCTGTCCACAGCTAGGGAGGTTAGCCTCAATGCTGTGGTCTTTAAACTTCTTGATGACACTGCACACAGTAGAGACAGGAACATTCAGGTCTTTGGAGATGGACTTGTAGCCTTGAGATTGCTTATGCTTCCTCACAATTTGGTTTCTCAAGTCCTCAGACAGTTCTTTGGTCTTCTTTCTTTTCTCCATGCTCAATGTGGTACACACAAGGACACAGGACAGAAGTTGAGTCAACTTTAATCCATGTCAACTGGCTGCAAGTGTGATTTAGTTATTACCAACACCTGTTAGGTACCACTGGTAAGTTACTGGTGCTGTTAATTACACAAATTAGAGAAGCATCACATAATTTTTATAACAGTTCCAATACTTTTGTTCACCCCCTTTTTTATGTTTGGTGTGGAATTAGATCCAATTTGGCTTTAGGACAATTCTTTTTGTGTTTTTTCATTGAAGACAAATTAAATGAAGGTAATAATATCAAAGAATTTGTGATTGCAATCATTTTCAGGAAGAAACTGAGTATTAGCTAACAGAATTGCAGGGGTGTCAATACTTTTGGCCACAACTGTATCTACTATATGATCATCCAATTCTGTCTGTTTGTCTGAAATGGAAATTCCGTGTTGCTAATTGGTCCCGCCAGCAGCCCACGACCAATCAGCGACCGACGCAGTCTGGCCGCGAATTGGCGCGGGATTAAAACCCAGCTTCACATTGCATTATTCTTTTCTCTTCATAAATAATCTACATACATATTCTAGAATATGTGATGTGTTTGAATCGAGCCACCATCTACTTATAGTATAGAAGTGCAGGGACTAAAATGTTTTTTATCTCCTGGAGTTGCCCTTTAAACAGTACCTCCCTTCCTTCTTTAAGGACCAAGCATGTTAATCACTTAATTACCTAGACAGTTTTTAAAATTCTGTTGTGTGTGACAATATTTAACAATACATCTATAAAGGTTTTTAGTAACAAAGTGTCTAAAATATTGTATTTTGCAAAATATTATTGTATTTTTATGTGGATAAAGTAGGTCAACATGATGTGTAATTTTTTATGTAAAACCCTCAAATGAAAAAAAATTGGCAACATTTCCATGTTTCAACTCTCTGGCTCTGATATGTCAAGACCAGCATTGTTCACAACAACTTGATGAGTGAACATGTTGAAGTTAGAGGTGCCTGATTCATTAGGAGTAGTAAGGAATGGACCCATGTATGTGTAAGTTTACTGGTCTCGGATAGTGATGGGCGAATCCTAAATTACTCGGAATCGCTTGACTCTAGCGAGTCCGAGACCAGGACTCGCTACTCGTTGCGAGTCTAGCGAGTCCAATGTTAATGAATGGGGAAGCGAGTAATAGCGAGTAGTGTGCGATTTACAAATCACAGATGTGTCTCGGAAGCTTCAGCCTGAAGCAATCCTAGTTTTGCCATTGATTTGCATTGGACTCGTTTACTGTGCAAGTAATCGCTGGGAAACTCGCACAGATAAGAGTCCTGTCTGCTCTGTGTGCTGGCTGCTGCAGCTCCAGGGTCCTAGAGCCCGCCTGCTGCCTGATGTAGCAGAGCTGAGATTGTTCTCAGTCTGCTCATTCCCTGTGCATAGACATCTATATCTATGCACAGGGGATGTAGCAGAGAGGACATTGCGTTTTGGACTGCGTCGGACGGAAGAGGATTTTTTTAATTAAAGATGGAGTCCCTAATGGCTTTTTTTTTTATTTCTAATAAAAAAATTTCTCTGTGTTGTGTTTTTTTAAAAACAATTTAATAGAAATTCATGGCGGTCATGTCTAATATTGGCGTGACCGCCATAAATTTCGGGCTTAGGGCCAGCTGATAATACAAAGCTGGCCCTAACCTCTTTATTACCCAGCGTGCCACCGCCACCAGGGCCGCTGGAAGAGCGGGGTTCAGCGCCAGAGGATGGCGCTTCAATGAACGCGCCATCTTCTGGGGCGGCTGCGGGCTGCAGTTTGCAGCGGGGGGTGCCCAGAAAGCTTGGGCATCCCTGCGCTGCGGATTCCAGCCCCCAGCTGCTTAGCTGTACCTGGCTAGACATAGAAATTGCGCGGAGCCCCACGCATTTTTTTAAAATTATTTCATGAAATTCATGAAATAATAAAAAAAAAGGGCTCCCCTATATTCTTGTGTCCGGCCAGGTACAAATAGGCACCTGGGGGTTGGGGGCAGCCCATCGCTGCCTGCTGGATCCGGCTGGTTCCAGAAATACGGCGAAGCCCATGTAATTTTTTTTCTGAAAAATCAATAAAGCAATCCTAAAAAAGGGACTGCATCTTTATTAACCCCTCGCCCATGGTCCAGGGGTTAATAAAGATGCAGTCCCTTTTATTTACATTGTTTTATGGATTTGTCAGAAAAAAATTTCACGTGGGCTTCGCCGTATTTCTAAACAAATGTAGATAGGGAAATTAATTAAAGGGGTTCTATCATCATAACAGTCATTGATACATGGTAAGTAACTGAAGTAAGTGAACAAACTAAAAATGATAAAGGCCACGTTACACGGCATGACATCGTTAATGATATTGCTTAAACGTCACGGATTTGGAGTCGTTCAAGCAACATCATTACGACTTTGTTACGTTTGACTCTGCAAAGTTGTGATGATAAATATTTGGATCGCTGATTGCAGGTTTGAGAACATGTTCTCAAACCACACAATCAACGATCAGCCAACCTGCTGCATCGTTGTGTGTGACACAGCGATAACAATGTCGTTTACGACTTCGCCCATTCACAGCAATGGGTTGTGCGAACGATACCTGCTCACAACATCGTTGGTGCAACGTCCACGATATCTAGACTTGTGATATCTCACCAATGATGTCAAAACGATGTCCTAATGACCGTGCGCCCGTGAGATTGTTGCCAACATTGTTCCAACGTCGTGCTGTGTAACAGGGCCTTAAGAGTGACCCCACAGGGATGGATTTCAGAGTTTCCCCATAGAGCAACAATTTTAAACATTGACCCCATACAGAACTTGTTTCCACAGTTGACCCACCCAACCAAGATTGGATAAAATTCACTTACAAAGCCCCAATTTTAATCAAATTCCCTACAGGGCCTGTTTCCATTGTTGACCCAGACAGACAAGTTTGTCAGAGTTTACTGACAGAGCATGAATTTTCATAAATACCTTTACAAAGCCTGTTTACACAGTTGACCCACAAAGTCAAGACTGGCAAAGTTCACCAGCAGAGCAACAATTTTAATTAAAAAAAATCCTTACAGAGCCTGTTTCCTTAGCTGACCCTCACAGCCAAGATTGGCCCAATACCCCAAAGAGCAATCATTTTAATAAAACCCCCTACAGAGCCTGTTTCCCCAGTTGATGCACACAGACACAGATTGTCAGAATTTACCAACAGATCAACAATTTTCATGTTATTTCAGAAGTTTGTGATGAACCCCTCTGTTATACTAAACACATATTCAGAAAGTACACTTGACACAGAGGTCAGAATCTCCAAGGTGTAAAGGACAAGACATTTTTCATTTTACAGATAGATACAATATTTTAATATTAAGCCCACTGACCCTTCTGAGCAGTGGTTACACATTACGTTTTTTAAGATTAAGCCCACTGATGCTGCTGCACAGTCGCAATACATATACACTTGAGGCCAAAAGTATTGACACCCCTGCAATTCTGTCAGATAATACTCAGTTTCTTCCTGAAAATGATTGCAATCACAAATTCTTTGGTATTATTATCTTCATTTAATTTGTCTTCAATGAAAAAACACAAAAAGAATTGTGCTAAAGCCAGGGACACTGACAGGTGATGGTACTGCAGTCTGTGCAACCTGGAAGCAAGTCGGGGTTCTCCTCACCCTGCAAGTTCTGAGGTCTCCCTTCTGTGCTTCTTCAGCGGGTCCCTGCTGCTGCCTAAAGCTGAGCCGCGGCCCTCGCTCTCTCTTCCTGCGTTGTGCCAGTATGGAAGGCAGCTTGAGCCCTTCTCCAGCCCACTTCCCTGGCGGCTGCACCTGGACTCCTTATGTTGCTTTGCCTGCTCATATTGTGGTATGGCTGGGACACCTGGAATCTCCTGCCCTCCGGTATTGGCTGCCGGGACGTTAGGCCCTACACAGCCTTGGACTCGGGTGTCTGGTTCTGGTGCTCTGCGCTGGGGTGAGCTTGACACCACTTTACTCCCCAGGCTCTCCTCGACTTCCTCAGACCCTCGGTTATGGGTCCCTCAAGCTAGGTTTCTGCTACCCCGGGACAAGCTTAGCACTGCTCAAGTCCACAGGATGTCTTCCTCAGTACTGCTCCGTACTGAACTGACTCTGCCCCAGACCAGAATTTCTAGGGGAGCTGCCCTGAAACTGGGTTTAGAGCTCCCCTTTCAGACCTCGAGGAAGAAAAGGTGTTATGTGCTTAAGCTCACCTGGTATGGATACCCTTCATTGCTTCCAGGTATGACACTACTTTCCCCCTGTGGAGGCAATGACATTGTGGCATCCAGACTTTGGGGTGCCCCATTTATAGTACAGCACCAGACACTGGGTATCTGGTACGGACCCTGAACTTTACTGATCAGGTTAGCTTATCCCTAAAAGTACCGTCATATGCGGCAATATTGCTTGCAATTTCACTGGCAATTTGCTGGTTGCAGTGAAATCATGGACACATTGTTTTATTTTGTTGCCATGTACAAAATGGAACAATGTGTCCATGATTTCACTGCAACCAACAAATTGCCAGTGAAATTGCAAGCAATTTTGCCGCGTGTGATGGTACCTTAAGAGTCGCACTTCTTTTAATGACTCAGGTGGCCTTTAAGTATGGTTTTCGTCTATGTGCCCCAGTCTACTAATATTAATCCAGTTAGGGACTGGAGAAAGATTTGTGACAAAAGGCATGCTATACCTTGAATAAATAAAGGTACTAATGGCTCAACATAATGCCTATGCCCATCCCCTGTAAATCTCGGACAAAGGCATTGCCAGGACCACGTAAATCCAGGAAAAAAAGATGTCCGGCTCAAATAAATGGGTTCAACAAAGAACCTGTTTGTTTTAGCCAGACATATTCTTTCTTTCATGATATACCGTATATACTCGCTGTATACAGTATACAGGCCGCCCCCCCATATCAGTATACAGGGCCCCCCCCCCTTGTGTAGCAATCCTGTAAAGGAATACATTAGTATACTTATCCCTGCCGCTGTCCCACCGCCGCTATCGCGCTCCTCCGGCTTCATCCGGCTTCTTCCGGCTTCCGCCAGTGGGAGCAGGCAATGACGTCATTGTCTGCGCGCCAGAGGAGGAAGCCGGAAGACGCTGGATGAAGCCGGAGGAGCGCGATAGCGGCGGAAGGACAGTGGCATCGGGACGGCGCAGGGATAAGTATACTAATGTATTCCTTTACAGGATTGCTACACAAGGGGGGGGCCCTGTATACTGATATGGGGGGGGCTGCTGTATATACGTCTGGGGCTGCTGTATACTACCTCTGGGGCTGCTGTATACTACCTCTGGGGCTGCTGTATACTACCACTGGGGCTGTTGTATACTACCACTGGGGCTGCTATATACTAGCACTGGGGCTGCTGTATATACCTCTGGGGCTGCTGTATACTACCACTGGGGCTGTATATACCTCTGGGGCTGCTGTATACTACCACTGGGGCTGCTGTATATACCCCTGGGGCTGCTGTATACTACCACTGGGGCTGCTGCTGTATACTACCACTGGGGCTGCTGTATATACCTCTGGGTCTGCTGTATGCTACCACTGGGGCTGCTGCTGTATACTACCACTGGGGCTGCTGTATATACCTCTGGGGCTGCTGTATACTACCACTGGGGCTGCTGCTGTATATACCACTGGGGCTGCTGCTGTATACTACCACTGGGGCTGCTGTATATATCTCTGGGGCTGCTGTATACTACCACTGTGGCTGCTGCTGTATATACCACTGGGGCTGCTGCTGTATACTACCACTGGGGAGGCTGCTGTATACCACACTGCTGGGGGCTGTATACGTGTGCTGGGGTCCACCCTCGGCTTATACACGAGTCAATAGGTTTTCCCAGGTTTTGGGGGCAAAAGTAGGGGGGTCGGCTTATACACGGGTCGGCTTATACACGAGTATATACGGTACCTTGTCATAAATTAGATGACCTGGCATTGTCACACTCCATTCTGTCACTGTCCTCCCCCAGCTGTGCCTATGTTTTGCAGTAATTAATAAAAAAATTGTTGCAAAAAATGTAATTAATTTTTTTTTTCATAATTGCTTCATTTATTGAACACATTTTCCATGTATAGGACATAAATATGACAGCATACAACCCATAAATTTCAAGTAATTTTTGTCCTCTGTTTTGAAATACCCCTTTGTACGCCATGCTTTGTTCCTTGTAGAGATGAGCGGTGTTCGACTCGAATTGTTCGCCAATCTCAAATTCGAGCTGTTTTTGGCGATGTTCGAGTCGTTTGTCGAATTAGAACAATTTGCTCTAAATTCGGCAGTTCGAGGTCATGTTCGATTTCTGTTCGATTTCAGTTCCGCAAGGTATATACAAACATTGCGGAACTGCATTGAAGTAAAATCAAG
Organism: Allobates femoralis; assembly: GCA_033576535.1. Classification (NCBI taxonomy): domain Eukaryota; kingdom Metazoa; phylum Chordata; class Amphibia; order Anura; family Aromobatidae; genus Allobates; species Allobates femoralis. Next base: position 104,774,900 of record JARQOC010000004.1, read on the forward strand.
GGTTAAAAATAAAAAAAATCGATACTCACCTCTCTAATCCATCCAGCGACGCTTCCAGCACTGCCTACCTGTCAGAGATGTGATCCCGGCAGCATTTCCCGGTGAAATGACGAGTTCTCGCGATAACTTGTCATGTGACCAGAAACCACTGCCAAGATTATGACGTCACCGCAGGTCCTACAGGCCCTCACTAGTAGTGAATAGTAGTGAGGGCCTGTAGGACCTGCGGTGACGTCATAATCCCGGCAGCGGTTTCGGGTCACATGACGAGTTATCGCGAGAACTTATCATGTGACCGCAGGTCCTCACTACTATTCACTACTAGTGAGGGCCTGTAGGACCTGCGGTGACGTCATAATCTCGGCAGCGGTTTCCGGTCACATGACAAGTTATCGCGAGAACTCGTCATTTCACCGGGAAACGCTACCGGGATCACATCTCTGACAGGTAGGCAGTGCTGGAAGCGTCGCTGGATGGATTAGAGAGGTGAGTATCGATTTTTTTTATTTTTAACCCTTGATTTCACTTCATTTCAGTTCTGCAATGTATGTATGTACATTGCGGAACTGAAATTGACCACCACCCTAGTGTTTTAGTGTGTTCGAGGGTGTTCGACGAACATTCGACGAACATTCGACGAACAGACCTCCCATTCGACGAATCGAATCAAACTAGAACACTAGGGTGGTGGCTCAACTCTAGTTCCTTGGTCCCTTGTGGGAGTCAAAACAGACATCTAACCATGTGGATCTTTACCTTTCAATAGTAGCTTAAAGTGGACTTTCATAAGCTTTAGCCACATGATGGAATAGTGAATGCAAAGCTGAACAAAATATAGTTTTTATTTTTTTCCACATAGTGGAGATTTTAGCTTGTAAAGTTTAGGTTATAATTCATGAAAAATCACATGGGTGTTAGGCTGCCTTCACACTACGGATTTTTTAAATTCGATGCTGTCTCCTCGGACCCGATTTTACTGTACTGAGCATGCTCAGTACAGTAAAAATGCTCCAAACTGGGAACGCAAGGGTTAAAAAAAGAAAAATGTTTATGCTCACCTCTCCCCGAGCCCCCGCCGTCTTCCTGCAGGCTCCCGGTGGCTCCCGCAGGCTCCCGGTGTCTGCAGAGGTCTTCTTCTGCTGTATAGGACCTGCGGTGATGTCACAGTCATGTGACCGCTGGTTACCATGGTGGAACCTGCTGTCACGTGACTGTGACATCACCGCAGGTTCTGTACAGCAGAAGAAGACCTCTGCAGATACCGGGAGCCTGCGGGAGCAACTGGGAGCCTGCAGGAAGACGGCGGGGGCTCGGGGAGAGGTGAGCATAAACTTTTTTTTTTTGCCCGGAGGCTACGATTTAATGCCGGAATCGGATGCCTATTTGGCATCCGATTCCAGGCATCAGAAGGGAGCCGATGCTGTCTGAATTTATCGGACAGCATCGGCTCCCTTCAAAATCGTAGTGTAAAGGTAGCCTTACCAGAGATTTTTATCTAGGGGGTGATCTTTTCACCCTGTATAACGTTGACCATTTACAAGCACACAGCAACATAAAAGGATAAAAAGAATACTCCCCCACAATAGATTAGAACTGGCTTTCTCCTTTGCGAGCCATGTAATGACAGAGTGTCTGCTTTTATCACTGATCTCACTGCAGAGTTGTATGTGATTATAAAAGACCCAAAATAGGGCACTAATGAGTGATTCCAAACACCTTTCAGCTTTTATATAAAAACAGTCAGTGTAGGGGAGCAGCAGTAAACAGAGTTGAATTTTGTCTCATTATTAAATACCCTTGCAGTTCTCCTCTGACAGTGTGCAACAATTATAATGCAACTCTCAGAAATCTCATATCTTGGGACAATGACTCAACTGAACAAGATTACACACATGATTGAAAACAAACTTGAAGTGCAGCAAGTGAACAAAGTTCATCAAATACACAATAAACAAAGATGTCACTACAAATAGTAAATCTACAGTAATTCTGGCAAGGAAAGACTCTTGGAAGAAACTCTCACAGGGAGATGCAGCTTAGTAGAAAACACAGTCCACATCACATCGTCTGGGTTAGGTAAGTCTCTGAGATTGAGTTCCAAAAACAGTGCAGAGCAGTAAGCCTTTGGAAGTCCAATCTGTCAAGAGTACTGCTTTTGTGCACTTTCAATAATAAGCTGCTAAAAACATACAGGGATGGCAGGCTAATGTAGACCGTGAGAAACGCAAGAAGCAAGTTGCAGGTGAGTCACTGAAAGCAGGAGAGGTTGCTGGAAAAAGCAGAGCTAGACTTACTGGAGGAGGAGCAATCTTGAGAAGCAAGGAGCCAGGAATTTAGGCAGCGTACTCAAGCATTGGCTAATAGTAGACTAGGGTTTGTGAAGGCAGGAAAAAGAGAATCACATGAAGAGAAGCAAAGAAGCAAATGCCATTTTTGAAAATGGCTAGAATGCACAAAAGGTAAACAGAAGATCCAGAGTCCTGACATTGTGCTCTCAGTGCCACTGTATCTCCACTCCTAGCACACCTACTGCCGTGAGATGAAAGATGAAATGTGTTTGTGACCATTCTAACTTCTGCTCTTCTTCTTGCACTTTATAATTACCCAGTTCTTCAGTGAAGTCACAAAGGAGATCAGACTATCTATCATTATATGATAAGTGAAGGCCTTTTATGCACAGGGGGAGTGTTATTTTCTTCCTCTGGATGATGCAGCCTACTTATAATTGTTAAACATTATACAGGGGAAGAAGTCCATGCCCCTAGAGTTAAATCAACCTGGTGGAAGGTCTTTAAAATAATTTTAGACACTTATAATCATCTACAAAGGATTTCTGCTGTCATTATAATTGACCCCTTCTTGAACACTGCACACACTGATGTATTTAACTAGGGGCTTAGAGGTTATATTGAGTGTAGTAATTTCTCTACAGTTTATTGCTGAAATAAATGCAAAGCCAGTGTAAGAAAAAAGGTATTTTTTCTCAAGCAAAAATTGTTTTTTTTACATAGTAAGTAGAACTAATGTTATATGCCCCAATATTTATTGCCCCATTCCTCTCATGCTGATAAATACCCCCTCAAGCCATAATCTATAGTTTGTGAGGCCCAAAAAGAAAGGAGCTCCTTGTATCTTTTAGGCCTTGAATTTACTTAAATGATTGTAGCAGGGTGGTAAAAGAAAGAAATATACCCAGAAATGATTCCAGTTTATAATTTACACCCCTTAAGGTATTCATTTAGTGTCCATTTGACAAGCAAAATCTTAATCTCAAGAAATAATGTGATGAGAACAATTTGTACTTATAAAGGAGATGTGTCCCCAGCATCACATATGCCAGTAAAAATGATTATGCCAGGCTGACAAAGCAGAACAGCAGGCTGCTCTGGTATTTAGTAAGAGCTGGAAAAATGCATTGAAGTGAAAGGCAACACGTTTTACAATGTAGAAGTAAAGAAAAAAGTACATACATGGGATAAAAGAGTTTCCAAGGGACTGGTTGTATAATGTGTCTATAGCCCAATCACTCCCCAATAAGGTAAGGATACACCAAGTAGCCAATCTTAACAGGTTTCTGCCAACAAGGTAGGAATCAATGAATTATGAATAAGAATCTTATGATTCAAAACGCGTAAGCCTGCCTCTACGTTTTTATCCACACTATGTTTTGTTGTATATTAATGGATTTACAATAAAGACTATTTTTTACGAGACCTCTATCACAAACTGCCGGATAACCTTCTTTGCATCTCCCAGATGGGGATTACCTCTTATCCATGCACCGTGTCCAAAGGAGATGCAGCACCAGACAGCCAGATACTGGGGAGCTGATTTTTTTTCCCTTACAGAATATATTAATCCCTTAGGGTACGTTTACACGCCAGTAACGCGGCAATAAATATTGACGGCAATATGTCGTCCTGGAACCATCGCTGTCAAATTGCCTCCCAATTGCAGCGTATAATTGGGGAATTTGGCAGTGATTTGTCGCCTCACCACGGTCGCCTGATTTCAGAGCATGTACTGAAATCAGGCGACTGTGGCGAGGCGACATATCGCCGCCAAATTCCCAAATTACACGCCGCAATTAGGAGGCAATTTGACGGCGATAGTCCCAGGGCGACATATCGGCGTCAATATTTATTGCCGCATTAGTGGCGTGTAAAGGTACCCTTACCGACATATGATGTGCTCGTACGTCATATACTGGCTACCTGACTTTGATGCGGGATATCTCTCCCAGAACACGACGACAGTGTTATTCAGTAATCATCTGTCTCTAAGAGCCTTGGTTGGAGAGGAACTCCACCCACAGCTGTTAACCTGTTGAAAGCCCCTGTCAATCTTTGACAATGACATTTAATGGGGTGGGCCTCATTCTATGCACCCATGAGCATGCTCATGATGTGATCTTGAGATGCCAATGAGTTGCCATAATGGCCGAGTGTCTGTTGAGCCACCCATGCCTGTCATGATAATACTCCTTTGAATGCCAGCCTGTAGATCAGGGGTGGGGAACTTCAGGCCTCGAGGGCCGCCAACAGATCATGTTATCAGGATTTCCTTAGTGCTGCACATATAATATAATCACCTGCACTGTTGATGATTGCAACCCCTGTGTAATGCTAAGGAAATCCTGAAAAAATAACCTGTTGGTGGCCCTTGAGGCCTGGCGTTCCCCACCCCTGCTGCAGATAGTGTTCATAGGAGACTATGATTTTTGCTATACATAGCAACACTGCAGTATTGCTGTGGATAGTACAAGTGAGCGGATGATCACAGGTTTAACTCCCCTCACGGGAAATACATATATTTTTAAGATACATATATTTGGTGTTGATGCATTTGTAAAAGTCTGGTCTATCAAAATATAAACCAATTTAACCCAATCGGTAAATGGTGTATAAAAACAAATATTAAAACACCAGAATTATGGTTCTTCACCCACTGCAACACTGCAATAAAATGAATAAAGAGGTTATCTAAAACTTTTTATCTAGACCACATTTGTATTAATAAAAATGTCAGCTCAGAGCGCAAAAAAAAAAAAGCCCTCACTCACCCCATAAAACATCAGGGGTGTCGGAAAATGGTGACACAAATTATTATTTTTTTTAAATTCCAATTTTTTTTGTCAAAAGGTATACAAAAAACATATTGTGCCAGGTCAGTTTTTCTGTATTGTGAACATGGTTAATAAAAAATTGCAAAAACAATTGCAAAATTGCACTTTTTTTGCTATTTCTTGTACTTGTAATTTTTTTTGCAGTACATCACATGATAAAATAAATGGTGTTATTTAAAAGTACAACTCTTCCTACAATAAAACAAAAAACCCCATTACATCTATGTGGACCAAAGAATAAAAAAGTTATACCTCTTGGAAGTGAAAAAAAATGAAAAATGGCCCCATCATGAAGGACATTAATGGTAGAGTCTCACAGTCCAGAGAAAAGGAATCTGAGGAGGAAATGATAGCTGTGACAGAAGAGCTAATGCTCAGGGTCGGGAAGCAAGCAGTCAAACAAAACAAATATTAAAATTAATTGACAACATTAATTGGGATTTATTTATTGGGGGTAGAAGACTATGTAGTCTATTATGGAAATGTGAAAGAGTTTAGGAACCAATATAGCTAATGTAGTTACAGAGCAGTGAAGCAGAGTGCTGAGGTGCATATAAGTGACCAATACTCTGGTCACTCCACAACAGCAGAGTTCCAGACCTCTTCTAGTGTTAAAGGAAATTAACCACCAGGATATAACCACCTGCAACTCAGTGCAGCAGGTGATTGATGTGTGGAGCATGACACCACTATTTGTTTTTTTTTCATTTATTCCTCCCCTTTCTGCTGTAAGCCAAACCCCCTTCCCCCTCCCTCTCATCCAGACTCATCCGGGGGAGGAGGGTTCGGTTTATAACAGAAAGAGGAGGATTAAAAAATAACAAATAGTGATGTCATTCTGTACACATCAATCAGCTGCTACACTGATTTCCAGGTGGTTAAAGGGGAACTCCAGTGAGAGAAAACTTTTTAGTACAGTCCCTGCCCTGCTACATGATGAAGCAGAGCTGTACACTACAGTTCTAGAATCTATAGATCTCTTATAAATCAATAAAATCATATCTGTTCCTCTTCTCTAGCCCCCACCTCAAGGAACCAAAATCTCAGCCTGTCTGCTCATCTAGAAGCAGAGAAGAGGAGGTGTGTCAGGGGTGTGGATGCTGGGAACTGCAGGATCATCCTACATTCCTGCCCTCTCACATTTCTGTATAGAGAAGGGGTATGGAAAGGGGTGTGGCACATACACTCCAGCCCCTGATATACCATTCTACGTGACAGGGAGTCCATGCTTGAAATAGCAATCATGTCACCAAGCAGATACAAATGAACCTTGTGTTCCTCTGCTGTATGATGATGCATCATTTATACTGTTTTTATGAGGCTAGGAGTAGAGGCAAATCATTACATTGATCGATTCAGCTCTAAATGGTCTCCCCTCCCCCATAGAAACATGGTAGCTTCCAATCCCTCCAACTTTCAATGGATCATCATAATCACTCCTCACTGGAATGTAAGATGATCATGCAGCCCCCATGGTCCATGCTCCTGACACACCTCATGGTCTCTGCTGCTGCATGAAGCTCTCAGGCTGAAATTGTCTGTCCCATGAGGGAGGGAGGTGATCAAAGGACCAGGTATAATTTTAGTGATTCATAAGAGATCTATAGATCCTAGAACTGCAGTGTACGGCTCTGCCTCATCATGCAGCAGGGCAGGGACTGTACTAAAAGGTTTACTCCCCCCGGAATTCTCCTTTAAATCCTGGTGGTTGGTTTCATTTAATATTGGCATAAAAAAACTTGCACTAGGTGCCTTATGGCATGGGTTTCCAAGGCAAAACTGCTGCAAATACTACATCACCAAGCATAATGCCAAGCATTGGATGAAATTTTGTAAAGCCACCACCAGTGGACTCAGAAGCAGTGGAAACATTATTTGAGGTAACAAATTACTCATCTCTGTGTGGCAGTCTGATGGTAACTCTGAGTTTGGTAAAGTCCAGCAGAATGTTATGTCTGAGTGCATTGTGCCAACTATAAAGTTTGAAGAAATGAAGATAATGCTATAAGTAATGATGTGTGAGTAGTAAGATATTTGGGGTCGGATAGGTCTAACTGAATACTTCGAATGTGTAACGAGTAATACATCCAATTAAGAGCTCACTCGGATCCGAATACTTAAACAATTTAAAGCATTCAGTTATAGCTATCCGAATCCAAATATCTTTCTACTCGCTCATCTCTAGCTGTAAGGATTTTAGAGGTCAACCTCAGCACCTTAAACCCAGTTAAGGGAAATCTTAAAGCTTCAGCATACCAAGATATTTGGGACAATTTTAGCTTCAAACTTTGTGCAAACCATTTGCAGAAGATCCTTTTCTCTTTCCGCCTTTGACTGTCCAACAGTCTACAAAGCAAGTTAAGTTATTGGGAGAGTATGAGTGGAAAAACATCAGTAGCCCATGCAAAGCTTTGACTATATTACTATGAAATACCTAGAACAAGGACTGTGATCCAAAATAGCCAGCAAATTCTGCAAACACTACAAAATCTTGAAGAAAACTAAAGAGGGGTGGGTAACTTCATATTCATGCATATGAGTTTAGAATGAAATATCATAAACCCTTAGGTGTAAAATGTAGCTGTCTCCATACATTAATGCTTATAGTGTACTATATATGCTGAGGTTTCTAGATGAGTCTTAGAACTTGACGTCAACAAGAGCTGCCTATATGAAACACCATTGAAGAGCGCCACAGTCAGCCTCTCTCCAGACAATAATGGCTGCTTATAGAAAACAGATTATTTTTATTTAATAAGTTTTGCTACAGCAAAAAATGTCTTAATATGTCACAATCCCTCTTCACAAACTACTTAAAGCATTGGCTGGAAGCTAAAGGCTTTTATTTTGCAATATGCAGTTAAGTCTCTTTTTCTTGAGGAGATTGTAATCCTATATGTGTGGGATAATGTTTAATCCAGTTTTTGTATCGTGTAAAGTATCATTAATATTAAAATTGCATGCATTGATGAAAATAAAAGCATATTTTTTTTCTTATAAGAACAGAAACATTCACTTACTGTATTGTGTTTATTGCTGAGAAAGAACCATTACAATAGATATAATTTCTGTGCTTTATTTAACTCCCTTTTGAACAGAAGCATTATGGGACAATCAGCTAAGGATATTTTTATCTAACGTTGGAGGCATACTGTCATGTATTAAAAACGGAGTGTTTTTCATCCACGGCAGTGATGCGAGTGCAATCCGTGTGGTAGTGCGAGTGTGGTATGAGTTTGGTGCGAGTGTAACATGGGCTTTCTCGCGCGGGTGAAAGTGTCGGTTTGTGTCCAGGGAGTGTGGACATAACCGGACACAACCTGGCAAGACAGGAACATGATTAAACCTACATAACCGGCTTATTAACCGCATTGGCAGCCTCCTGGCTGACATGAAGCACAAAGGCTGTAGATGGGGTTAATATGCTGATTAACCCCAGGAAATTTAAAAAATGATGCTGTCAAAGCAGCACAAAGCCCGACAAAGCTATTATGTCTACAATTTTTTATCTGTAGATATATAACTATCGGGCTTTCCTGACAAAAGCACATGCGCGAGTGACTCGCACAGTGTTCTGTCTGGGTGTCTCGCACCCATTGACTATCATTAGCCACTCGCACATCAAACACATGTTCAGTCGCAGCATGCTTTGACTGAACTTGCATTTGACTCGCAGTGCGAGTTCAGCGCAGGGGACACGGACCAGTGTGCCCTGCCTGATATGGCAACACTCGTCCGAGTGCAATGCGAGTTTCCCTCGCATTGCACTCGAGTGAGTCACTTGGACAGTGTGCCTCCAGCCTAAATGTAACTTCTGATGACTACAGATGAGCAAACCTGTTGGACCTGGCGTTTGGGGGAGTCTAGGATCCATAATGCTGGAACTTGGATCGCTGTGGTTCGGTACCCTTGTATGTCAGGCCAGTACTATTGGCACGCTGTGTGTTGTGTGATCGCCTCGCACTGATGCTTATAGCAGAATTAGTGCCCATAATGTCTTTGCTAGTTTAAATATATTAAATAACACTTCCAAACCCACTCAGTTGCCACTGGAAGTGTTTTTCTCATGGCTGGCTGTATACAGAAAGCTGCACAGTCAATTAATGACTAGCATGAAGTATGGGGTCATGTTCGGGACCTGAACAACACCACCCACTCCTGAGCCTTAGGAATTTGCTCATCTCTATTGATGACTTCTCAAGAGGTTACATACATGTGAGGTCAGAGTACATGCGTCCCCACAGGGCCGTTGTTCTCTGCAGCCAATGTGAACCCTATTGTTGCTTTATGAAAAGTTTTATAGAAACAAATCACAGAAATTTAAAAAATGAAAGCTAAATTGTGATGGTCCCCTATGGGCATGAGTGGGCTTATATCTCTTAACTTTTCCTATGATGCCTCACCAATCACCAAGATCCGCGAACCTTTGACAAGTGAAAAAGAGTGAAATCTGGATGACTGGGTAAGAGCATTTCCAATGCAGATATCCTCTGTTGTATTCACAAGATTCAGTTGATAATTCCTACCAAAAGTAGAAAACAACCAAAGTATTGGCGCAGGGTCTTTGCTGCTCAAACTCATAGATGTGGAGAGCAGAGACCAGTCCATCTAGTCTGACTTCATAGAGGTCCTACTTTGACACAAATTTCTGAAAACATTAATGAAAAATCAAAAACCTGTCCGAACACACAGGCCTAGGCGTATCAATGTGTTTACATAAAAATCTGTCATAAAACAATTTGAAAATTTGCATATTTCTTACGCACCAAATGGTGACAGAAAACTGTAGGAAATGTTGGGGTTTTCACATGAGTTTTGGCCAGCTTCATCAAAAAGGGCAGCGTTTGGGACATACCCATTTGTTTAATGCATGACAACAAATCCAACTTTAGTTCTTAACTGGATTATGATTTATAGGGTGTGCATGCCACTTTTAAGATGCTCCAGATTCATGTAGCAGCATATCCCTCTTAAGGAATTAGACGTTGTGATTTCTACATGCTCCCTCATCAAGACTATCAAGAAGAGCTCTGGTCTGGATAAATCGAAGTCAGAATGTATCAGAGCTTGAGATACATTGGAATGCATACCTGATGAAACTCTTTATTATGCCTTATCGGCTCATTGAGTGATATTTTTGCTCAAGGAGCAGCATGTTAGGATATTGTAGAGCTCTGGCCATAGACCGTTTTAATGCTGGCTACGCCGCTTAGCAGGTACCTGACAATACATCAGTCTTCAGGGATACCCTAGAAGGTGCCAGGATGGGCGAACGGTAGGAGGCAGGGCATAAATTTTGCTGGAAGTTCCATTTCACGTGTTTTCTTGGATGATGATCGGTAGCAGCGCGAATGTTGAAATTCACCAAATTTTTCCATCATCTGATGTATCTCCACATTGTGGATGGAATGAAGTCTGCAGCGGCTATCGGTAACAATACCATCAAAACGCCTTCAAGTCAATTGTGGTTACACAACTGCCAGGTGAGTGAATCTGTTTTTCAACACTAATACCTCAATGCACATGAAGCAATTATATGCGCCTCTTGTTCCCCCTTTTTTATCATAACTATTTTCTTGACTTTTTGCTGATGCATGTATGCCATCTGGCACACAGGAGGATTCACCCATGAATGATTTCCAGGCTGGATGGGGAGTACGACACCCAAATTTAATGTCAGCACTGGCACTTCCAATTTCTTGCAAAGGGACAGCAGCATATATATTGGTAAGGACTTTAGAGAATACACTTCAGGGAATGAATCAATGCATGGATCACCCAAAGGAGAATGCCATAAGGTTTTTCTGTCTGATTCCAATACAATACAATTATCGTGGACCTCTAAGGCTTCAGATTTACTTTTAACTTTGCTTCTCTAGCTGCACACTTCATTCATTTTACTTACAGTAGATCATGATATTTTATGTTCAGGAAAAGGGATGTTCAGACTGAGCAAATATTTAGGGTCCTCTGTAGTTCACAGACTGTGGGGGGAAATTAATTGAATTAGTAAAATAAATATTTTCTTTAAATAAATTCAAGAACCTTCTGGAAAAAAAAGGTTAAAATAGAAGAAAATTCTCTAAAGAATACTCCACCAAATTTTTAACCCAGTAAAATTCTGGTAGCATGTACATTACAAACTGTTAGCATTTTGCAGCCTATGTACTGTATACAGTTAAATTTTATAAAAAGACGGAACAACCCCTTTAATGCAGACCATCTAGGCATAAACCAGAATACATTTTGTTTATGAACAAACAGACATTTCAATATTTAGCCTGGAAACAGGAGTCCATCTAGACACTCCGACACCATAGAAATGTCAGAGGTACTGTAGAAAAAATCCAATATAATGACCGTAGCACGTCTCCCCAAGGTCTGATTCTTACGGTCTACAGAAGATGTGGCTAGCTCTGAAATTAGAAGACCAACTTTTAGAAATGTTATTCAGAGTAGCTGTCTCAGAATTTTCTCAATGTCTTTGAAAAAATGTTGGAGACATAGGAAATATTTTCTGTTTTTGTTGAATGGTGCCGTTCATGTTCCTTGAAAACCTGTGAAATATTCTTTATTTGGTTATTCGCGGTTCAGGAAATTTGAACAGACACAAAGGTCAGGGATCCTGAAGGGGACATTAAATTGTTACATGGAAGAACAGTCACACACATTGTATCAAATAAATACACAAAAACCTCTGGGTGTATTGGCAAAAGGAACTTGTAGCAATTACTCTCCAGGTGATTTGTGCAGAGTCAGCGGAGCAGAAAGTCCTGTAAAAGATATGTTTATTGTTACACTGGAACAGTCCTGATATTGCAGAAAATCTCATAGCTGAATCATGTCGCATATTCTTGTGTAAAAGCACATCTGTTGTGTTGTGTAATCCAATCTAAAGTGACACAAAGTTAGTAAATGTGACTATGACTTAATAAATGGTCTACATATTATGTTGTTACGTTTGTTTTTTACATGGTGTAAACCTATGTTCCTCAACTTATTTTTAATCCCAACGGACATAAAGTAACTAGCATAAAGATATTTCTTAACAAACATAACCTGGTACACTATAGTCAAATATTTAGGTTCTAACAGGGAGGGATATGTGGAAAAGGTAAAGAAAACTGCATGTACAAAAAAAAAAAAATGAAATTTTAGTCCATCTTGATTATAAAAACAGCATATAGTATTATTGCTTACACTACCGTTCAAAAGTTTGGGGTCGCCCAGACAATTTTGTGTTTTCCATAGAAACGCATACTTTTATGTATCAAATGAGTTGCAAAATGAATAGAAATTATAGTCCAGGCATTGACAAGGTTAGAAATAATGATTTTTATTTTAAACTAGATGGTGGCCCAATTCTAACGCATTGGGTATTCTAGAATATATATGTAGTTTATTTATGAATATTTAAGTATAATGCAATGAATACACATATCTATCTATCTACCTGTGTGTCTATCGTCTATGTATGCTATATTTATTTGTCATCTCTCTATGCATTTTTATGAGTAAAGTTGTGACACTGACTGACAGCCTTGTAGACAGGAGTGAAGTGCGTTACAGTGACTGACAGCCTTGTATACAGGATTATATAGCAAAGACAGCACCTCACAAGTTGGTGTTCATTTCCAGACCTCTTTATTTTCCGTCCAGTACCTGCTGGTTGTATACAGTATTGTCACAGTGACTGACAGCCTTGTAGACAGGAGTGAACTGTGTCACACTGACTGACAGCCTTGTAGACAGAAGTAAAGTTCGTGACACTGACTGACAGCCTTTTAGACAGGAGTGAACTGCGTCACACTGACTGACAGCCTTAGAAACAGGAGTGAAGTTCCTCACACTGACTGACAGCCTTGTAGACAGGAGTACAGTTTGTGACACTGACTGACAGCCTTATAGATATGAGTGAACTGCGTCACACTGACTGACAGCCTTGTAGACAGGAGTAAAGTTTGTGACACTGACTGACAGCCTTATAGACAAGAGTTTGTCACACTGAACTGACAGCCTTGTAGACAGGAGTGAAGTGCGTCACACTATGACTGACAGCCTGATAGACAGGAGAGAAGTTTGTCACACAGACTGACAGCCTTGTACAAATGAGTGAAGTGCGTCACACTGACTGACAGCCTTGTATAGAGGAGTGAAGTTCGTCACACTGACTGACAGCCTTGTAAACAGGAGTGAAGTGCGTCAACTGACTGACAGCCTTGTAAACAGATGAACTGTGTCACATGACTGGCAGTTCAAATTTCTCGCCAATATCACAGCCGCGGCGACTAATGAGAGAAGCAGCATTCAAACCGCACACCAAGTCACGCTACTTCTCTGATTGGTCGCTGCGGCCACGGCGACCAATCAGCAAAGAGGCACGGCTTGGCGGGAAATATGAATATGAATTCATATTTCCCGCCAAGCCGCACCGCTTCGTTGATTGGTCGCTGTGGCCGCGGTGGCCAATCAGAGAAGTAGCGCGGCTTGGCGTGCGGTTTGAATTCCGTGTCTCTCATTGGTCGCCGCAGCATTCAAACCGTGCGCCATCTCCCAGCTGGCTCGCCGCGGACCTCTATGCAGTAGGTGGCCGCGGCTCATCTACTGCTGCACAGAGGTCCACAGCGAGTCAGCCGGAGATGGTCACGGACCTCTGTACATGAGCCGAGGAGCAAATTTTGTACGCGCGTGGCTCATGTGCATACGCTGCACTCATTGGCCGTCGCATCTGCCGGCGACCAATGAGCACTGGCGCGAGATTTAGTCGACAGACGGACACGATTAGGCAATTATATAGTATATAATAATTTTCTCCTTTAAACTTTGCTTTCATCAAAGAATGCCCCATTTGCAGCAATTACAGCATTGCAGACCTTTGGCGGATACTATTTAATGAAGTTGCCAGATGAGGAGCTGTGAGGCGTTGAATTCTCAAACTAGAGACTCTAATGTACTTCTCTTGTTACTCAGTTGTGCAGCGGGGCCTCCCACTTCTCTTTCTACTCTGGTCAGAGCCTGTTTGTGCTCTCCTCTGAAAGACGTAGTACACACCATTGTAGGAAATCTTCAGTTTCTTGGCAATTTCTCGCAATAAAACTGCCTGGTTACATACAGTCAAACACAACAAAGACCATTAAAATGCCAACATATTCCAGAAAAGGACCTGCAATATTGTAGGTAGGTGATCTAATGCTTAAAAGAAAGAACAAGTTAATCTAATGAGCAATAGGATGTAAGAGAAGTTGAACAATCTCACCAAAATGGTCCAGGTGGTATCCACTAATGATCCATCATGTGTACAATCCTTCATACATCAGGGTGGAGGCACTCAACAGTACAGATACACATTACCTCAGTGGAGGTTATTAAACCATAAATGCTCTCACATGCTCCAGACACAAGTCTCCATTTAGTTCAACAGAGGATATTTGTAGTTGGCATAGTGGAAACAACCCAAAAGACTGAGTAAACGTCATACCGCAACCTGGGTCCTGGAATGCATTTAATTACCTCCATTGGGGTAATGTGTGGCGGTATTGATGAGTGTCTTCCCCAAAAATTAAGGATATTAGATCGTACATATGATGGATCATTAGTGGGGACAACCTGGACTCTTTAATGAGATTGCCCCACTTCCCTTACATGTTATTGTTTATTGAATTTACTACTTGGCTTACAATGTGTACATTTTAACTTCCCAGAGACATTAGCTCTACTTCCTACATTATTCCAGGTCTTTTTGCAGTATATTTTGACCTTTTTATTGTCTTTGTCCTGCGTGGTCCTAGTAGTGGCCAGGTGCCAGGCAATGACAGTTCGGAATCAGTGAGGATCTGTGTAGTGAGTTAACCTTAAAGGGATCCTGTGTTGTCAGCACTGGGAAAAAATCTGAAGTACTTTCCTGTAAGTCTTAGGTACCATGGATAGTAGCAAGGTGGTCAAGACTGAGAGGAGAGGTTTAAGGGCATAGTATAGTGCCGTAACCAGCGGAAGCGAGGATTGAAGGAGAGCTGAGTTCATCACATCATCAGAGGTTGCACTCTGTCTTGAATAACTGTGGAGAGCTGTAATATCACCACCATCAAAAACTGCTCCAGTCAAAAGTGAGTTTGATTTGGTTGCACCTGAGGTCTGGACATTAATAATTCAGAACAGCTGACCCTACATCCCCATCCTAAACTTTAACTCCTTATTCTGCTGAGGAAGGCCAGACGGAAAGACAGACATGACAGTTGGTCATCCGGTTTAGTGAAGGCTGACCAAGACAGAAAGTTTCTATATTTTACGAATAAACCTACTTTGCAATGGAGGTTGAATAATTTTGATTGCAGCTGTATATTTGACACTTGGATAGAGCTGTATTTTCGCAAACTGTACCTCAAACGTGTCATATGCATCTGTCTGCCATTTGCTGTTTTCTAAAGTGTAATTTTAACGGAGCAAGTGCTTGATTTGAGAACCGGCTTCTCAATCTCTTCCACCATAATTTAGCTATAATGTGCCCAGCCATCAGACTAAAGAACAGGCAGCTATTTCACTTTCTTTCTCTCTTTACTTGCATATATAGAAGCCAGTCAGAAAATCTGAACAATAGACATTATTAAAAATAAAATATGGATAATATGCATTGCTGACAACATTTCTTGTGTTCTGCCATAAGTACCTGTCATGTTACCGACAAGGTAGGTACAGCACTAGACTTGTCAGTAAAAAGTGCTCAGCTATGTTAGTCAAAAATACTGATCTTTTAGAAAATGACAAGCTATGACAATTACAAATCAGATGTCGAAATTTTACATGCGGCAAAAAAGTATAGATTCTAAATGGTGAAATGCTTGCAGAAACAGCCTAGATTTCTTCTATTTTACATTACATTACTGTAAATTTGCTAAACTATTACCAATAACCGACAGTCTGCACCCCTTTATCTTCTTACTTAGGCTAGGGCCACACTTACCATGTCCATGGAGAAGTGGTACTGTGCAGTGTATATATGCAGAATAATACAGAGGCTTACACCCAGTATACAGGACAGGAGAAGTGGTACTGTGCAGTGTATATATACAGAATAATACAGATACTGAGGATTACACCCAGTATACAGGACAGGAGATGTGGTACTGTGCAGTGTGTATATACAGAATAATACAGATACAGAGGATTACACCCAGTATAAAGGACAGGAGAAGTGGTGCTGTGCAGTGTATATATACAGAATACAGATACTGAGGATTACACCCAGTATACAGGACAGGAGAAGTGGTACTGTGCAGTGTATATATACAGAATAATACAGACACTGCGGATTACACCCAGTATACAGGACAGGAGAAGTGGTATTGTGCAGTGTATATATACAGAATAATACAGATACTGAGGATTACACCCAGTATACAGGACAGGAGAAGTGGTACTGTGCAGTGTATATATACAGAATAATACAGATACTGAGGATTACACCCAGTATACAGGACAGGAGATGTGGTACTGTGCAGTGTGTATATACAGAATAATACAGATACAGAGGATTACACCCAGTATAAAGGACAGGAGAAGTGGTGCTGTGCAGTGTATATATACAGAATACAGATACTGAGGATTACACCCAGTATACAGGACAGGAGAAGTGGTACTGTGCAGTGTATATATACAGAATAATACAGACACTGCGGATTACACCCAGTATACAGGACAGGAGAAGTGGTATTGTGCAGTGTATATATACAGAATAATACAGATACTGAGAATTACACCCAATATACAGGACAGAAGATGTGGTACTGTGCAGTGTATATATACAGAATAATACAGATACCGAGAATGACACCCAGTATACAGGACAGGAGAAGTGGTACTGTGCAGTGTATATATACAGAATAATACAGATACCGAGAATGACACCCAGTATACAGGACAGGAGAAGTGGTGCTGTGCAGTGTATATATACAGAATAATACAGATACCGAGAATGACACTCAGTATACAGGACAGGAGAAGTGGCACTGTGCAGTGTATGTATACAGAATATTACAGATACTGAGGATTACACTCTGTATACAGAACAAGAGAGGTAGTACAGTGCAGTGTATATATACAGAATAATACAGATACTGAGGAGTACACCCATGTGTGAACAATAAGCTGGAGAACAAGGAGTGTCATGCAAAAATTCATTAATTTATTTTACAAACAGACATGTGGTAATATGTGATAGACAGTATAAAAAGATTACAGTGGTGGCCACAATGACAGACCAGATTGTAAAAAGGACCATTCAATGGGTATATTACAAGCATTAACAGATTCACAGTGTAAACATGAACTTGCACCCTGAAGTCCAATACATGAATACTCCACAGTTAAGTGCTAGTGCATCACAGTATTGATCTATATAAGAGAAGCAATTCATATAAATTGTGGAGTGCAAATAGCAGCAGTAACCCTACAAGTACTCTGTAAGTCACAAGTCATGCATACCCATATTCATCATGGTAGTCGATCTATATCATCAGATTAGTCAGGTGGTCACCCAGGAAAAGAGCCCCGACGCCGTGTTTCACCAGTATAGCCTGGTAGCACCGGCTTTCTCAAGGAATAAGCTCAATGGTGCTACCACCCTCCTACTTATATATGCTGTGCCCACATGTTAACAATTACCTGCAATTTCCTGTCAACTATTGCGCCTGTGATTGTGTGTGCGTCGTTTCCGGAGCGACGCTAGTGTGTCATATCCGAAAGGACGCTAGTGTGTCATATTCGTGGCGACGCTGTATGGATCATGTCTGGAGCAATGCTCCGGCCCGGCCGGGCACTGTACATGCGTGGGAACCCAGGACGCATTGCCATGGCTACCACGCATGTGCACCTCACAAATTACGTTTCTGCTTCTCGCCTCAGCTGGTAAAACAGGCAGGCATAAAATTGAAGGCAAGAAATTTCATTCTTAAAGGCTAGGGATGGGCGAGTCTACTCGCTAGGACTCGTTACTCTGCGAGTAGTAAGGGACTCGCAGGACTCGGTACTCTGCGAGTTTCCCAGCGATTACTCACACAGTAACGAGTCCAATGCAAATCAATGGCAATCCTAGTTTTGTCAGAGAATCTGACAAAACTAGGATTGCCATTGACTTGCATTGGACTCGTTACTGTGCAAGTAATTGCAGGGAAACTCGCACAGTAACGAGTCCGGCTGTCTGCTCTGTGCCGGGCTCGGGTCCTGCAGGCTGCCGCAGCTCCAGGGTCCTAGAGCCCGCCTGCTCTCCCTGTGTACAGACATGAATATCTGTGCACAGAGATGATGTAGCAGAGCTGAGATTGTTCTCAGTCTACTCATTCCCTGTGCATAGACATCTATATCAATGCACAGGGATGTAGCAGAGAGGACATCGCGTTTTGGACTACGTCGGACGGAAGAGGATTTTTTAAATTAAAGATGGAGTCCCTAATGGCTTTTTTTTTATTTCTAATAAAAAAATTTCTCTGTGTTGTGTTTTTTTTAACCCTTTATTGGAGATTCTTAGTGGCCAGGTCAAACGTGGCCTGACATTAAGAATCTCGGGCTTAATACCAGCTTGTCTAACAAAGCTGGTATTAACCTCTTTATTACCCAGCGTGCCACCGCCACCAGGGCCGCTGGAAGAGCGGGGTTCAGCGCCAGATGATGGCGCTTCAATGAACGCGCCATCTTCTGGGGCGGCTGCGGGCTGCAATTTGCAGCGGGGGGTGCCCAGAAAGCTTGGGCCTCCCTGCGCTGCGGATTCCAGCCCCCAGCTGCTTAGCTGTACCTGGCTAGACACAGAAATTGCGCGGAGCCCGACGCATTTTTTTTCTTATTATTTCATAAAATTCATGAAATAATAAAAAAAAGGGCTCCCTTATATTCTTGTGTCCGGCCAGGTACAAATAGGCACCTGGGGGTTGGGGGCAGCCCGTCGCTGCCTGCTGGATCCAGCTGGTTCCAGAAATATGGCGAAGCCCACGTGAAATTTTTTTCTGACAAATCCATAAAACAATGTAAATAAAAGGGACTGCATCTTTATTAACCCCTGGACCATGGGCGAGGGGTTAATAAAGATGCAGTCCCTTTTTTAGGATTGTTTTATTGATTTTTCAGAAAAAAAATGACGTAGGCTTCGCCGTATTTCTGGAACCAGCCAGATCCAGCAGGTAGCGACGGGCTGCCTCCAACCCCCAGGTGCCTATTTAACAAGAGCAGGATTACCAAGAGGGCATTTCTTCACTTAACCCCGGAGGGCATCAGCAGAAAGAACAAGTACTCACAAGAATACAACTAAATCATTTTTTTCATTTAACCCTAAAGGACCACACGCCCTAGTTTCGATTATCCACCTACTTTCCTTTTGAAGCAGCAATTTGTGCGTATTACCACCTCTAACAGATGGTGAACATGTTCAAGTCCTGCAAATGTTAATACGTCTGCATTCCCACTATGCACCTCATTCACATGTTGTATTAACCTTGAACTCCCAATACCTGTCCTTATTGATCTATGGTGTTCCTTGAATCTCTTACACATCTCCCTAATTGTCTTACCAATATAAAAACGCCGACATGGGCAAAAAATCACGTAAATTACCCATGTAGTTTTACAACCCTATTTTCACCGGGTTACTGATTTCATGGTTTTGACAAGAGTTGCAATTTCTGCATCTAAAGTTCCCTTTCGGTCTTCTTTCCTCCAGCCATGTTTTATTTTTGTTGGTACTGATCCTATTTTTAATGAGTAAATCTTTTAAGTTATTACACCTTCTATAGGAGATAATAGGTGGACCTATCCCTACAGAATCCAAATCTCTATCTTTTTCTAGTACATGCCAGAACATATTTATAGCTCCTGAGATCTTATTGTACATTGGCCCATATTTGAAAGAAAAAACAAACCGTTTCTTTTGCTTTTCCACAGATTCGTTATTCTGGTGTGTAACCCTCAAAGCTTTACTCTTAGTATCAGTTAACAACTCATCTGGGTAACCCCTGTGTTTGAAATTTTTTTCTAACTCCGTTAGTTGATCCCCACAAATGGAAGATGTATTATTCATCCTTTTTACTCTCAGGAACTGGCTGTAAGGGAGAGCTCGTTTAGTGTGATGAGGATGCGCACTATCGTAGTGTAGCAATGTCTTAGATGATGTCGGCTTCCTATATAAAGATCTTACAAGTGTGCCCTCCTTTAGATTCAGTTTAACATCCAAAAAAAATCTAAATTTTTATTACCATATACCGAAGTGAATGACATATTATAATCATTAGTGTCGTTTAGGAAGACGACAAAGGATAAAAAATCTTCTTCCTCACCCTCCCAAACGACAAATATGACATCCACATACCTTATGAATAATTTTATAAATTTCAAGTAAGGATTGGAATTGTTATAGATCACATGATCTTCAAAATGAGCCATAAATAAATTAGCCAAAGTACAGGAGACCGGAGTCCCCATTGCGGTACCGGCGATCTGCTTATACCACGTATCATTAAATGTAAATGCATTGTGTGTCAAAATAAACTGCAACGATTCACAAATGAAATCAACTAACAATCTATCCTGACCATCCACCTGGAGAATATCCCGGATAACTGACACCGCCAAGTTCTGTGGGATCCGGGTATAGAGGCTCTCTACATCGATAGAAGCCATACTATACCCGGTCCGCCACTCAAAACCGTCAATACATTTTATAAAATCTCCTGAGTCTTTTATGTAGGATGGTATTTTTACTAAGAAAGGTCTCAACAGCCAATCCAGGTACTGCGACAAAGGTTCAGTCACAGAACCAATCCCGGAAACAATAGGGCGTCCGGGTGGGTTCTGGACGGATTTGTGAACCTTTGGCAAACAGTACCAATAGGGTTTCCTGGGAAATTCAATGAAAAGTTTTTCTGCCTGTTTTTTCTCAATCGTCATGTTACTTACCGTATATACTCGTGTATAAGCCGAGTTTTTCAGCACAGAAATTGTGCTGAAAAGTGCCCCCCTCGGCTTATACACGAGTCAGTGACGGCTGACTGTGTGGGGCCGGTGTCCGGGGGCTGGAGGAGGCAGGGGGAGGCTGTACAATGAGCGGCCGGTCACGTGGGGCCGCTCATTAGTGCAATGCAATATGCACTGCATCCCCCTGTGTATCAGCGGCAGGGGGAGCCGTGCATATTACATAGCACTGTCAGTGCTCTCCCGCCCCCCTGTGGTAGTATACAGCAGCCCCCCCCTGTGAGTATACAGCAGCCCCCCCGTGGTAGTATACAGCAGCCCCCCCGTAGTATATACAGCAGCCCCCCCGTGGTAGTATACAGCAGCCCCCCCGTAGTATATACAGCAGCCCCCCCGTGGTAGTATACAGCAGCCCCCCCGTAGTGTATACAGCAGCCCTCCCTGTGGGTATATACAGCCCCCCCCCCCCGTTGCTGCCGCACACCTGTAAAAAGAAGATCTTTCATACTTATCCTCCTGCAGTCACCGCGCGCATCCTCCGCTCTTCTTCTTGCTTGCACCCGGGCCCCGGCGTCCATCCACGTGACCGCGCACAAATAATGACGTCATTATTTGTGCGCGGTCATATGGATGGACGCCGGGGCCCGGGTGCAAGCAAGAAGAAGAGCGGAGGATGCGCGCGGTGACTGCAGGAGGATAAGTATGAAAGATCTTCTTTTTACAGGTGTGCGGCAGCAACGGGGGGGGGGGCTGTATATACCCACAGGGGGGGCTGCTGTATATACTACGGGGGGGCTGCTGTATACTACCACGGGGGGGCTGCTGTATACTACCACGGGGGGGCTGCTGTATATACTACGGGGGGGCTGCTGTATACTACCACGGGGGGGCTGCTGTGTATACTATGGGGGGCTGCTGTATACTACCACGGGGGGGCTGCTGTATATACTACGGGGGGGCTGCTGTATACTACCACGGGGGGGCTGCTGTGTATACTATGGGGGGGCTGCTGTATACTACCACGGGGGGGCTGCTGTATATACTACAGGGGGGCTGCTGTATACTACCACGGGGGGGCTGCTGTGTATACTATGGGGGGGCTGCTGTATACTACCACGGGGGGGCTGCTGTATATACTACGGGGGGGCTGCTGTATACTACCACGGGGGGGCTGCTGTGTATACTATGGGGGGGCTGCTGTATACTACCACGGGGGGCTGCTGTATATACTACGGGGGGGCTGCTGTATACTACCACGGGGGGGCTGCTGTGTATACTATGGGGGGGCTGCTGTATACTACCACGGGGGGGCTGCTGTATATACTACGGGGGGGCTGCTGTATACTACCACGGGGGGGCTGCTGTATATACTACGGGGGGGCTGCTGTATACTACCACAGGGGGAGGCACTGCTGTATACTACCACAGGGGAGGGGCTGATGTATATACCTCTGTGGCTGCTGTATACTACCACAGGGGGAGGCTGCTGTATACTACCACAGGGGAGGGGCTGCTGTATATACCTCTGTGGCTGCTGTATACTACCACAGGGGGAGACTGCTGTATACTACCACAGGGGGAGGCTGCTGTATACTACCACAGGGGGAGGCGCTGCTGTATACTACCACAGGGGGAGACTGCTGTATACTACCACAGGGGGAGACTGCTGTATACTACCACAGGGGGAGACTGCTGTATACTACCACAGGGGGAGGCTGCTGTATACTACCACAGGGGGAGGCTGCTGTATACTACCACAGGGGGAGACTGCTGTATACTACCACAGGGGGAGGCTGCTGTATACTACCACAGGGGGAGGCGCTGCTGTATACTACCACAGGGGGAGACTGCTGTATACTACCACAGGGGGAGACTGCTGTATACTACCACAGGGGGAGGCTGCTGTATACTACCACAGGGGGAGGCGCTGCTGTATACTACCACAGGGGGAGGCGCTGCTGTATACTACCACAGGGGGAGGCGCTGCTGTATACTACCACAGGGGGAGGCGCTGCTGTATACTACCACAGGGGGAGACTGCTGTATACTACCACAGGGGGAGACTGCTGTATACTACTACTGGGGCTGCTGTATATACCTCTGTGGCTGCTGTATACTACCACTGGGGAGGCTGCTATATACCACTGGGGGGGACTGTATACCTGTGCTGGGGTCCACCCTCGGCTTATACACGAGTCAATAGGTTTTCCCAGGTTTTGGGGGCAAAAGTAGGGGGGTCGGCTTATACACGGGTCGGCTTATACACGAGTATATACGGTACATATTTTCTCAGCAGATTTCTTAATTCATTATTAAATTTAAACGTTGAATCACTAGGTAGTTCTATGTATGTATCGGTAGAGCCTAACTGTCTCAAGGCTTCTTTGATGTAATCTCTTTTTCTAAGCAAGACTACTCCCCCGCCCTTGTCAGCTTTTTTAACTAAAATATCTTCCCATTTTAGGACTATATCTAGAGCTTTCTTTTCGCCTTTAGTTAAATTTGATCTGGGCTTAGGATAAATCAAGGCTTCTACTTCTTTACACACCATTTCTTCGAATAGATCTACACTGTTTCCAGGTGACACTGGTGGATAGAAATCAGATTTAACTCCCCCTTTAAAATGGCCACTCTCATTTCCTTCCTTTTTTATCCCTGCTGTTGTAGGATCTATGTCAAGCAACATGGCTACATCCTCTTTTACCTCTCGCAAAGACTTATCATCAGCAAAAAAAAACAAGGCTCCTATGTTGATTTGCTTTACTGTACTGGTAGTACTATTTAATCCCTTCCCCCCAACTTAATCATTTTTACTACTTGAAAAGTGTTTAAATAGATGTATTTGTGATATATATATTTATGTATATATAAAAAGTATTTATATATAAATGGCATGATTTTGCATTTAAAAGTGTATTTTCAAATTGTTTTAATTAATTAGACATCTTGGTAATAATCAAGTTTTTAAATAATTTTTGCTGTTATTCTCCTGCAATTGCAATTGCTATCTGCATCCGTGTACAGCTGGTTTCCATGGAGCTTGCCGTCCAAACCCCTGCCTTTTGTGCATGACATATTTCAAGAGGTGATATAACTCTTAACATTCCAGTCAGCTCTCTCCAGCTCTTAATTTCTATGTATTTCTATATAGCAGTTAGCTGCTCAACTCTCTGCCGCTATCACTCATCTGCTGAATAGATGCTGTTATAAATCAAGCAGAATTACTAGCCCTGTAGCTTTCATATTAACTCTCCTAATCTCTTGTTTTTCTGCTCTCACTATACAGAGTGTATGCTTGTTCATATGCCCTGATAACTCTTTCTGTATATACACTGTTAACAGTGTACATTAAAAAACAAACCACTGGTTACTGAATGTATGACAGGAAAATTTGTGCTAATCTTTATAATTCTACTAATACTACAGTTCTGCTGTCCTGTCACCAGAGTAAGTGGGCCCATCCCACCAGATTAAAGAAAGTGAGGAAATCAAAGAGACTGCATTGCTCTGGGTTGCTCAAGAGACAACTTAAGTATGCCCCTCTAAATGTATTTCCTGCAGTTGGTTTATGATATATACGAGTATTGCTGGAGCCAAATATTTATCCTCAAATAATACAAATGTCTAGAAAAGGAATAGGGTCAAGATGATATACATGTGTAAATTTCAAATTGTACAGATTGATATGATTGATGAAGTGTGTCATAGCAGTCACATTTCCAGATCAAACAATCATCTACATAACATCCGTACCACACAACATCCTCAAAAAGGGGTCTTCAGAAGAAAATATATATATAGCTATATTCTAAAAGACTGTAATCAAAATTTTGGAAAATGAGAATGACTATTTAGTGCCCATTGATGTTCCAATTAATTGTAAATAAAACCTATCAGCAAACGTAAAACAATATATACAATACCATAATTTTTAACGATTTTTTTTTAAATAATAAAACACTTCACATCTGGGAAATACACTAAATACTTATCTAAAAAGTGGACTACATTTTTCAGATTCAAAGCATGTGGTTTACAAAAATATAATGATTCTGTATCACTTCTTTATAAAGCATTGCCCTCAGATCACTTTCTGAACGAAGCTGTTATTTGGTCACTGCACATTATTATTATTTAAGCAATGTGTAATGGTACAACCTTATGGCATCTTTGCTTTACGATATATGGTGGAACAGGAATTCAATAATGAGAGCATTGTTTTGTTTAATTTTCTGTTCCCAATAGTGATGGGCGAATCCTAAATTACTCGGAATCGCTTGACTCTAGCGAGTCCGAGCACAGGACTCGCTACTCGTTGCGAGTCTAGCGAGTCCAATGTTAATGAATGGGGAAGCGAGTAATAGCGAGTAGTGTGAGATTTACAAATCGCAGATGTGTCTCGGAAGCTTCAGCCTGAAGCAATCCTAGTTTTGTCATTTATTTGCATTGGACTCGTTTACTTTGCAACTTTAATCGCTGGGAAACTCGCACAGATAAGAGTCCTCTCTGCTCAGTGTGCTGGCTGCCAGCTCCAGGGTCCTAGAGCCCGCCTGCTGCCTGATGTAGCAGTGCTGAGATTGTTCTCAGTCTGCTCATTCCCTGTGTACAGACATGAATGTCTGTGCACAGAGATGATGTAGCAGAGCTGAGATTGTTCTCAGTCTGCTCATTCCCTGTGCATAGACATCTATATCTATGCACAGGGGATGTAGCAGAGAGGACATCGCGTTTTGGACTGCGTCGGACAGAAGAGGATTTTTTTTAATTAAAGATGGAGTCCCTAATGGCTTTTTTTTTTATTTCTAATAAAAATTTTTCTTTGTGTTGTGTTTTTTTTAAAACAATTTAATAGAAATTCATGGCGGTCATGTCTAATATTGGCGTGACCGCCATAAATTTCGGGCTTAGGGCCAGCTGATAATACAAAGCTGGCCCTAACCTCTTTATTACCCAGCGTGCCACAGCCACCAGGGCCGCTGGAAGAGCGGGGTTCAGCGCCAGAGGATGGCGCTTCAATGAACGCGCCATCTTCTGGGGCGGCTGCGGGCTGCAATTTGTAGCGGGGGGTGCCCAGAAAGCTTGGGTATCCCTGCGCTGTGGATTCCAGCCCCCAGCTGCTTAGCTGTACCTGGCTAGACATAGAAATTGCGCGGAGCCCCACGCATTTTTTTAAAATTATTTTATGAAATTCTGACTCTGACTCTGAGACTCTGACTCTGAGACTCTGACTCTGAAATTCATGAAATAATAAAAAAAAAATGCGTGGGGCTCCGCGCAATTTCTATGTCTAGCCAGGTACAGCTAAGCAGCTGGGGGCTGGAATCCGCAGCGCAGGGATGCCCAAGCTTTCTGGGCACCCCCCGCTACAAATTGCAGCCCGTAGCCGCCCCAGAAGATGGCGCGTTCATTGAAGCGCCATCCTCTGGCGCTGAACCCCGCTCTTCCAGCGGCCCTGGTGGCGGAGGCACGCTGGGTAATAAAGGGGTTAATACCAGCTTTGTTATACAAGCTGGTATTAAGCCCGAGATTCTTAATGTCAGGCCACGTTTGACCCAGCCACTAAGAATCTCCAATAAAGGGTTAAAAAAACACAACACAGAGAAAATTTTTTATTTGAAATAAAAAAAAAAAGCCATTAGGGACTCCATCTTTAATTAAAAAAATCCTCTTCCGTCCGACGTAGTCCAAAACGCGATGTCCTCTCTGCTACATCCCCTGTGCATAGATATAGATGTCTATGCACAGGGAATGAGCAGACTGAGAACAATCTCAGCACTGCTACATCATGTCTGTGAGCAGGCGGGCTCTATGACCCTGGAGCTGGCAGCCTGCACACAGAGAAGACAGCTGGACTCGGCTCGCAAAGAAACAGCAGTTACTTTGCGAGTTTCCCTGCTATCACTGGCACAGTAGCCGAGTCTAATGCAAACAAAGGCAATCCTAGTTTTGTCAGCGTTTCTGACAAAACTAGGATTGATATTGATTTGCATTGGACTCGTGCGAGTAATCACTGGGAAACTCGCAGAGTACCGAGTCCTGCGAGTCCCTTACTACTTGCCGAGTAACGAGTCCTAGCGAGTAGATTCGCCCATCCCTAGTTCCCAATAAAAGTCCCCCATTAGAAGATTGATAGTTATCATGAAGTACAATAACTAGCTGTTTAAGGCTTCTTTCACATCAGTGGTATTGCAATTTTGCGGTAGATCCGGCAGATGTCGCCGCACCTTCCGGATCTACTCCATAACGGCCGACTAGCGACACCGATCCAGCAAGCCCCATTTATTCTCTATGGGGCTTGCGGTCGGGTATGACAAGCGCAGTATTGCTGAATCTGGCAGACCCGGCACTTGCGGCCACACAAAAAAAATGCTGCTAGCAGCTTTTTTTTTTTTTGCGGTGCCACAAGCTCCGCAATTGCCGGATTCGGCAATACCGCACCCGACTGCAAGCCCCATACAGAATGAAAAGAGCCTGCCAAATCAGTGCCACAAGTCGCTCGGTATGCGGCAGATCCGGCAGATGCCTCGACATCTGCTGTATCTGCCGGGAATAACATCTGCTGTGGATGGGAAAGCACCCTAAGTAAAGTTTGTGCACTAAAAGGGCCTTGCAAAATTTTATTTCTAGTCCTGTATCCAGCATCCTCATTGATTTCAGCAGCAAGAGTAATAACTTGTATAGAAAGACTATAAATCAATATTATCAACAGAAGTTGGAATCAAAGATTTAAAATAGCATTTAGTCTCGGAGGCATTTCTATATTTGAAAGCCAAGTGTCAAATAAGAAGTGCACTTAGTATTGAACAGAGGTCAATTTGACCAATAATGGTTCATTTTTTATAATGTACCAAGAGCCCCTGTAAAGTAATAGAAACTGAGTCAAGCTAGTGCTATAGCCTTACAACATATACGAGCATGGCACTGAATATTATTAAATGGCTTGTATTCCTATAATTGGTTCCTCTATATATTGGCATACTTTTCAATACAATAGATTACAAACACTTCCACAAATCATAAGGGAATACAGCGACTGATATCAGCTGTTTATCGTTAAAAGCTAGACTATTTACACTACTTCACTTGGTGCATAATTAAAGAAAATCAATTGGAATGGGGATAATGTTTTCATCTTTTAAAGGGTTATTATATGATTGATCTGTATGGTATTCCAATCATGCAGGCAATTCATCACATATCCTCAAAATCTTTACAAGCTATGAAATGTATGGAAAGATATAAACTTTCTAGTTTCCATTGCTCTTATAAGCATGCTTGACTTTAGCTTAAAAGTAAGAAGGGCTCAGCCCATTTACCGTATATACTCGTGTATAAGCCGACCCGTGTATAAGCCGACCCCCCTACTTTTGCCCCCAAAACCTGGGAAAACCTATTGACTCGTGTATAAGCCGAGGGTGGACCCCAGCACAGGTATACAGCCCCCAGCAGTGTGGTATACAGGCCTCCCCAGTGGTAGTATACAGCAGCCTCCCCAGTGGTATATACAGCAGCCTCCCCAGTGGTATATACAGCATCCCTAAAGGTATAAACAGCAGGCCCCAGAGGCATACAGCAGGCCCCAGAGGCATATACAGCAGGCCCCAGAGGCATATACAGCAGGCCCCAGAGGCATATACAGCAGGCCCCAGGGGTATATACAGCAGGCCCCAGGGGTATATACAGCAGGCCCCAGGGGTATATACAGCAGGCCCCAGGGGTATATACAGCAGGCCCCAGGGGTATATACAGCAGGCCCCAGAGGTATATAGAGCAGGCCCCAGAGGTATATACAGCAGGCCCCAGAGGTATATACAGCAGGCCCCAGAGGTATATACAGCAGGCCCCAGAGGTATACAGCAGGCCCCAAAGGTATACAGCAGGCCCCAGAGGCATACAGCAGGCCCCAGAGGCATATACAGCAGGCCCCAGGGGTATATACAGCAGGCCCCAGGGGTATATATAGCAGGCCCCAGCAGGTATACAGCAGGCCCCAGCAGGTATACAGCAGGCCCCAGCAGGTATACAGCAGGCCCCAGCAGGTATACAGCAGGCCTCAGCAGGTATACAGCAGGCCCCAGAGGTATATACAGCAGGCCCCAGAGGTATACAGCAGGCCCCAGAGGTATACAGCAGGCCCCAAAGGTATACAGCAGGCCCCAGAGGCATACAGCAGGCCCGAGAGGCATACAGAAGGCCCCAGAGGCATATACAGCAGGCCCCAGGGGTATATACAGCAGGCCCCAGGGGTATATACAGCAGGCCCCAGCAGGTATACAGCAGGCCCCAGCAGGTATACAGCAGGCCCCAGCAGGTATACAGCAGGCCCCAAGGTATATACAGCAGGCCCCAGAGGTATACAGGCAGCCCCCAGTGTATACAGGCAGGCCCCAGAGGTATACAGGCAGCCCCCAGTGTATACAGGCAGCCCCCAGTGTATACAGGCAGCCCCCACTGTATACAGGCAGCCTCCACTGTATACAGGCAGCCCCCAGTGGTATACAGGCAGCCCCACTGTATACAGGCAGCCCCCACTGTATACAGGCAGCCCCCACTGTATACAGGCAGCCCCCACTGACAGTCGTCCCCCCATCATGGAAAGAGCCGGCGGTCGCAGTGGAATGACGTCATCGCGCCGGGTCACATGAGACCGGGAAGACAGCGCGCGAGGAAGGAGGACTGGAGGACCCGCGGTGAAGACCCTGGATGGTAAGATAATGCAGCGGGGGCCGGGGGGAAGGGGACTCTGCAAAGTGTGGGGGCTCTTTCCATGATGGCGGGACGACTGTCAGTGGGGGCTGCCTGTATACAGTGGGGGCTGCCTGTATACACTGGGGGCTGCCTGTATACAGTGGGGGCTGCCTGTATACAGTGGGGGCTGCCTGTATACAGTGGGGGCTGCCTGTATACACTGGGGGGCTGTATGCACGGCTCCCCCTGCCGCTGTGATGGGCGGGGGGAGCCGTGCATATCTAATGAGCGGCCCCACGTGACGGGCCGCTCAGTCATCAGCCTCCCCCGCCTCCTCCAGCCTCCCCAGCACCCGGACACAGCCCCCACCACATATATTACCGTATTGACCCGTGTATAAGCCGAGGGGGTGACTTTTCAGCCCAATTTTTGGGCTGAAAAACTCGGCTTATACACGAGTATATACGGTAACTAGAACGCGTGATGTATATGGGGCTTCCCAACAAAATTTGTTATACCAAAATGCCTACCATATAAAATTATATTAACAACTGGATATTGCTAACAACGGCATACTTGAGGAATACCTAGAGCTTCAAAATTCTAACTAAAGTAATTTTGCAGAAAATAGAAAATAATATAAGCTACCCGGCCTGAAAGGCCCGGGTTTTGCCTTCTAGGGTTAAAGTTAAGTCATATAGGTTCTTCAGGACAGTCTTTCGATCTCCATTTCAGAAGGCCAATACAGTGCCTTGAAAAATTGAACTTTTCTACATTTTTTCAGGGCTGTGGAGTCAGAGTTGACGCCCATTTCAGTTGAATTGGAATGGAGTCAAAGTTGTTATAAAATGGACCAATTGGGAATAGTTTAATGCAGCATGGTGATAAAAAAAGTCTGATATTATCAATTTAGTACAATTTATGACTTAACCATGCTCCATGTATGAGTCACAGTCTGTGTCAGAGTCAGGGAAATTGAGGAGTTTGAGTTGTCGTCAGAGGTCTGGCAGACCAATTCTCAAGCCCTGGTTACACCCAAAATCTTAAATATATTTTATTGACATTTTATGTGATATAACAACACAAAGTAGCAAGTATTTGTGAAGTGTAAAGAAAATAACACCTGGTGACGTGCATTTCTACTCAACCCCCCTGATTCAATACTTTGTAGGATCACCTTCTGCTGGAAGTCTTTTAGGGTACATCTCAATCAGGTTTGCACATTTAGAGACAGACATTTTTCCATTCTTCTTTGCAAAATAGCTCAATCTCAGTGAAGTTGGAGGGAGACTATCCGTGATCAGCAATATTCAAGGCTTGCCACAAATTCTCACTGGGATTTAGGTCAGGACTATGGCTGGGCCATTCACATACATAAATACAGTCATAGCCAAAGGTATTGGCTTCCTTGAATTTGTTCCAGAAAATGAATTATTTCTTCCAGAAAATTATTGCAATTATACGTTTAGTCCTGCACATTTTTTGGTTTTATGTGCAGCGGCACAACACACAAAAACAGGACAAAAAAGCAAGTAGGACATTATTAAACTCAGAACCCCAAAAATCACCTGGTCAAAATTGTTGGCACTTTTCCCAAATAGTTGCACATTTCCAAAACCTCTTGTGGCAAGTGAAAGCTGTGGGCAATATGAAAATTATATCTGAAACCAGGCCCGAAGGGAACAAGTTGCTTCAATCTTTGCATTGGGCCTCTGCTCGTGACACACTAGACATGGAGAAGAGAAAGAGAAAGAGAAGAGAACTGTCTGAGGACGTGAGAACCAAAATTGTTGAAAAATATAAAAAATGTCAACTTTAGTAGTCTATCTCCAGAGATCTTGATGCTCCTTTGTACACAGTGCACAACATAATCAAGACTTTTACAACCCATGGCACTGTAGCTAATTTCAGAGATAGCTATCGATCATCATTTGAATGAAATTAAACACTATGGCAGGAGATTCAGGAGGACCCTACTAATTTTACTAATACTTAAAAAATCTAGATTACTGTTTGCCAAAATATAAGTAAGCCGAAAACCTTCTGAAAAAGTGTATTGTGGACAAATGAGACCAAGAAAGAGCTTTTTGGGACAGAACATAATCTAACTGTTTGCTGAAAATGGATTAAGGCCTACAAAGACAATAACTAGTACTTACAGTCAAACATGGTGGAGGTTAAACGATATTTTGGGGTAATTTTGCTACCTCAGCACTGGGTTCTTTGACAGTGTGAAAACCATCATGAAATCTAAATTTTACTAAAAGATTTTGGGTTATAATGCAGAGCCCAGTGTCAAGAAAGATGGGTTTTCGCCCTAGGTCATGGGTCTTCAAGCAGGACAATAATCTCAAATATGCTTCAAGAAGCATCAAGAAATTAATGGAAATAAAGCGCTGGAGCATTTAGAAGTGGCAGCAATGATACCAGATCTAAATCCCATTGAACACCTGTGGAGAGATCTTAAAATTGCTTTTGGGAGAAGGTACCCTTCAAATATCAGATACGTGGATCACTTATCGAAATAAGAGTGGTCCAAACTTCAAGTTGAGAGGCGCAAAATGATTGCTACTAGTTAAAGGAAGCAATTAATAGCAGTTAATAATTCCAAAGGGAGTGCAGCCAAATATTAAATTAAGGGTGCCAACAAGTGTGTTGGGACCATTTTTGGAATTTTGTGTGAAATTATGTCCAATTTGACTTTTTTTTCACTGTGTTGCTCCAATACACAAAAAGAAAATAAACATGTATAACAAAATATGTTAATTGAAATAATTTTCTGGAAAGTTACTTCATTTTCTGGAACAATTTCAAGGTTGCCAACACGTTTGATTTAAACCATTTCATTGTGGCTCTGGCAGTATGCTTAGGGACATTGTCCTGGTTAAAGTTGTGTTGGTGCTTTACAAATAAAAATTATAAGGTTAACCTAGGCTCCAGTCTCAAGCTTCTAGCCTATTTCCCTCCTGCTTCATAATAAACAACTTATCTTACAGTGCTTCTAATATAACTACATCAGGCCTGTGTATAGCCTCTTCCCTAAACCATTTTACGTTGCTTCTAAAATCACATCATCTAGTTTGAAGTAGGACAGCTCAGATGTACACAGTGTTTACAAGCTACACCGTGTTTACAATCTCCCCCAAAAGTAGCATTTCTCAGCTCAGAAGCAGGAAGTGTCATGGAGCTGTTAAAATGTGGACACAGTGGAGAGCCAAACTACTGAAGATTTCATTCTCGTTTTTAAAAAAGGTCAGCATTTTCATCATTAATTTGAAAACTATTTTTTTTATTGTCCTAATTACATACAGTATATTTGAGAAAACCAAGGTTTTATATTATGTTTTCTTTTCCTAAAGATTTTAAGGAGATTATAGTTCCCCTTTTCTTGCTATAATTTATCCTAACTCATATTTAACTTATTTTAAATCACTGAAATATTACATATTCTGCTAAATTATATTAGGGCTTGTGTCACACTGGGTGTAGGGAGAAACCCAGCACAGGACGACGAGGGAGGGGAAAGAGTCCCTGATGCTAAGGGCAAAAGGGGAGGTGGTGACCGTTAGATAAACTAGCGCTGACACCTGGCTCCCCTAACAACCCTATATAGTTTCTGCAACACTTTTCCCTCACTGTCCTTGAACTACAACTACACAAGGATCAGAGCTGGTGAACACTAGTCAGCCCATCTACCAACTAAAGATACACAGCAGGGAAAAAAACAAAGAGGGAAGGGAAGAAACACTTAGCTTGAGAAGATCCACACAGCAATCCAACAGAAACACCAGGATTCACTGCTGGAGCTGAGAAGCTTCCTCCAAACACCTGACAAGCTATCACCAGCAGTGCATCCTGGGAGTCAAGGGGTATAAATAGACAGTTCAAGGTAAGAGATCAGCTGGGTCCTAGTGACTACCAGCTTTCACTAAAAGAGAAATGCCTCTTAAAGCAACAGAGACTTTAAGATTTTTACTGTTTGGCCAAATACCGCGACCTTCTGCGAATGGCCTCTACAGTCTCATTCATGCCGTGACAGGTTCTCCTGACACACCCATGACAGCTTGTTCCCATGGACATGTTCAATGCGAAAAATATTTGGATTGTACTCAGACCCATGTTACTCAATGAAGCAGTGTTGATCTGCAAGTTTTTCATTAGCTGTTATCTGGCTGAGGAAAAAATGACAGCATCTTGCATATATGGGAGTGTATATCAGATGATATAGGTGCTAAAAAAAATGGATGCCAAAAGGACCATCCGAATACTGCTTGTTTTTTATGGATACATCACCATTCTGTGACATAGGGCACTGTAAATGGTTCTGTTAATGATTGTAGATAAACAGTTGCTGAGAAAACGTCTGCAAAACTGATGGCTAGTGAACACAAAACACCCAACGCCCTAACTCTGGCTGAGCAATAAAGAAGTACAAGGTTGGATATCAGACTCCATAGTGTGAACAGAGTCAAAAGATGTATTTACACCAAGTGAGCACAGAGCGGAACAGTGTATGACAATTAATGACTAAGCAATATGCTCAGAATGTCTTTTATATCATTAAAGGCTTAATTAATGAATGGTGTAACCCATTATTACAGACTCTTATTGAGTTTTTCACTTTTTTTTCGTAAAATCTCAGTTTTAAAAACTTGTGTGACCCACTTGAAGACTTCTTTACACTTGCCTAATAATAAAATTATATTAAAATATGCACTGACCCCTTTGCCATATAGAGAGTGGAATATAATTTTTAGTGTTGAATGCAAAAAGTAGTATTTCTCACATTCACATAACTGTTTTATTAAGGGCAAAGGGAAAAACTGAACTGTTGACTCCTCTGTGACTGGAGAAAATACAGCAACACCTAACAAAATGTAGAGAGGAAAAAATATTAATGAAAGGGTATGAGGTGGGGGCTATAACCACACGAAATTCCTTGGTGATTTCAATTACAAGCTGTTGACTCAAAACATCAACCATTTTTATCACGCTCTGTTGATCAAAATTATCTACAATGTGTTCTCAGCAGCTGGTCAGATATGGGAGTCTAATTTTGCATTTCATTTTTTTTCTGCTCAATCACATGATATTCGCAGACAAAGCCTTATACAAGCCATAAATAGACTGGCAACAGAAGCTTGAAAAGCATAGAGGACGGTCTCTTTGTTAAGGATCCCAAATCTTGCCCATGTAATATATCAGCGTATTATTTAGATAAGGACACATTAATTCCATTTCAAGAGGGATGGAACCCATTATTAATTGGTTCCCGTTGTTCTAGAGATCCATAGGTGTTATCACGTGGACTGATCCTTCACTATGTCTTCAAAATCATGTGCGTGCAAGCACTGGAAAATACTACAAAGGTGTACAATAGGGTTTATTAAATGAAGGTTGTCCAGGGCCATGTGTCCATCCAGTTTCAAGCTCCTTTATTAGATACTAGCTGGGAGCCCGATGCACATGCATCGGGATTCTAGTACGTCAAGTCTCTGACTCGCAATGCCCGCTGCGCGGGCATTGCGAGTCGGGCAATGCTTCGCGCGTATCCACATGACCACGCCGGCTCGCATTGCGAGTCGACTTAGGGCATTGCGAGTCGGCCAATGGTTCGCGCGTATCCACATGACCACGCCGGCTCGCATTGCGAGTCGACTTAGAACTGCTCGCAATGGCCGCTTCGCGGCCAATGCTTCGCGCGTGTCCACATGACCATGCCGACTCGCAATGGCCGCTTCGCGGCCAATGCTTCGCGCGTATCCACATGACCACGCCGGGGGCAAAAACCCTATTCGCAATTATATAATAGATATAATAAAAACATATGCATTTAACCGGATGCGTTTGGGACACAAGTTCCTTACTCATCAGTAAGTTGGTTCCCGTTGTTCTAGAGATCCATAGGTGTTATCACATGGACTGATCCTTCAGTATGTCATCGAAATCATGTGCATGCAAGCACTGGAAAATACAAAAAAGGCGAACAATAGGGTTTATCTGTGTGAATCTATGTTAAAACAAGAAGAGTCTCTCTCACCTGGGAGGGTTGCGAACAGTCACAACCACTATGCTCACATATGATATTGAATTGATATCCAGTATCAGCAGTTCCCGATCAGTAGGTATCCAAGGTGAAAAAGTAGGCATGGGGTATATAAACCACCGTATTGTTAACATTAAAAATGCTAAAGATTTAAAGTGTATGCAATCTTTATTTTCCATGCTTTCCGGGATCTGTACGCCCCTCCTTCAGGAAATGATCACAAGATGTACAACTTGGGATCATTTCTCGAAGGAAGGGGCATACAGACCTTGAAAAGCGTGGAAAATGAAGACTGCATATATTTTAGTCCTTAGCATTTTTAAAATTAATGGTAGCATGGTTAATATACCCCATTCCTATTATTTTCACCTTTGATTCAAAATCATGTGTTGAGCAAACAGTAGATCCTTCATAGGTCACCTGCGAACCTATAAAATTACCTAGATAATTGTTGCCCAATGGGATACTGAGTTGCCCTATATAGTGTTTTATTTGTTATACAACCTCCATTCCACTTGAGAAAGACGGCACTACACCATCGAAACATGTCGTGGTGACGGAGGTTTCTTGAATAAAGGACTTTCCACGGATCAGGATCCCTGGCTTTGTCTGAGCGCCCAGCAC
Organism: Allobates femoralis; assembly: GCA_033576535.1. Taxonomy (NCBI): domain Eukaryota; kingdom Metazoa; phylum Chordata; class Amphibia; order Anura; family Aromobatidae; genus Allobates; species Allobates femoralis. The sequence goes on from JARQOC010000004.1 coordinate 104,811,331, forward strand.
AAGATCGTGCTTATTGATTCACCAGTTTTTATCTCTTTTGGAGGACACGGCAGGAGCAGCTCGTTTTAGCTTTAGGACCTTTATCACTGTGGTAACTACCTAACACTGAGAACACAGGACCTGTTCTGAGTCAGCGCGCCCGGTCACATGGGACGCGAGGAGGCGGAGCCTGTACTACACTAGGAAGCGTGAGGGGACGCCGTGACTGACTGGCCCGAGCTGCAAGCGTTTTCTATCAATACAACTGCAGACCATCCAGGACAGGAGGGAGACCCTTGCTGTTTCCTAAGTCTTAACCAGTGTTGTGCATGGACTGCACAACACTAATAGGTTAGTAATTACACGGCTAACAGTTCATTGCTTGTTTTGATGATATTGCACCAGTGCGCCCCCCATATCTTTTTTGTCTCCTACGCGAACCTATAAAAGACACTTTTACCTGCTTTGATACAAGATTTTGAAATGTAGTTCTCATCTCTAAAGGAGACCCCCTTTAAATTCCAAATGATGTTTGTCAGCCATTCTTTGAGATTTCTGTGCAAAATGTACAAAGTGCATAGAAAATGTATGCATATTGATCAGGGGTGGGGAACTCCGAACCTTGAGGGCCGCCAACAGGTCACGTTTTCAGTATTTCCTTAGTATTGCACAGGTAATAATATACCGTATATACTCGTGTATAAGCCGAGTTTTTCAGCCCAAAAATTGGGCTGAAAAGTTACCCCCTCGGCTTATACGCGAGTCACTGTATACTGTATACAATGTATACAGTATTCAGTGCCCCCATCTATATACAGGGCCCCCCCGCCGCAATCCTGTAAAGGAAGAGATTAGTATACTTATCCCTCCGCTGTCCTGCTGCCGCTGTCCCGCCGTCGCTCCTCTATCTTCATCCAGCGTCTTCCGTCTTCTTCCGGCTTCCTCCGATGGTCGCAGGCAATGACGTCATTGCCGGTGCGACAGAGGAGGAAGCTGAAAGAAGACGGAAGACGCTGGATGAAGATGGAGGATCGCGATGGCGGTGGCGGGACAGCGGCAGCGGGACAGCGGAGGGATAAGTATACTAATCTCTTCCTTTACAGGATTGCGGCGGGGGGGCCTGTATATAGATGGGGGGGCTGCATATACCTCCTGGGGCTGCATATACCTCCTGGGGCTGCATATGGGGCTGTATATACCTCTGGGGCTGCATATACCTCCTGGGGCTGCATATGGGGCTGTATATACTTCTGGGGCTGCATAAGGGGCTGCATATACCTCCTGGGGCTGCATATGGGTCTGCATATACCTCTGGGGCTACATATACCTCTGGGGCTGCATATACCTCCTGGGGCTGCATATACCTCCTGGGGCTGCATATGGGGCTGTATATACCTTTGGGGCTGCATATACCTCTGGGGCTGCATATACCTCTGGGGCTGTATATACCTCTGGGGCTGCATATGGGGCTGCATATATATCTGGGGCTGTATATACCTCTGGAGCTGCATATAACTCTGGGGCTGCATATGGGGCTGCATATACCTCTGGGGCTGTATATACCTCTGGAGCTGCATATACCTCTGGGGCTGCTGTATACTACCACTGGGGCTGCTGCTGTATATACCACTGGGGCTGCTGCTGTATACTACCACTGGGGAGGCTGCTGTATACCTCACTGCTGGGGGTTGTATACCTGTGCTGGAGTCCACCCTCGGCTTATACGCGAGTCAATAAGTTTTCCCAGTTTTGGGGGGCAAAAGTAGGGGGGTCGGCTTATACACGGGTCGGCTTATACACGAGTATATACGGTAATCACTTGCAAAGGTAATTATTCCAACCCCTGTGCAATGCTAATAAAATTTAGAAAACCTGCACGGTTGGCGGTCCTCGAGGCCTGGAGTTCTCCACCACTGATGTACTGTAGATGATGCATGTAGAGCCAAGAACATAGCTAGTAAAATTAACCGATATTCTATGATGAACAGTGAGGCCATCAAAAAGGATGAGATACATTCTGGAAGAGGTTTTCATGTCACTAAACAGGGGCAACTATAGATAGAGAATTTTGAAAAGATGAATTATCAGCTACTAAGTGCCTCTAAACAATTGCCACCTACATTGACAATCACATAATCAGTGCAAACTTTCCTTCATCAATTATTATGGAGAATTAATATAACTGTCTTTCAATTTACATGTGTTTGTCAGGTCTGCACTCCTCTGCCTGAAAGCAGCATAGGGTATAAAGAGGGGGATACAGCGTTCAGAGATATACTGCTCACTGACATTAGAGGATATTTTAAAATATATATCAAGCTATAAAAAAAGAAATATTTGATTTTTTTTATTCATCAAGAACATCAGAAAAGCAAACTACAAGTCAAGGAAAGTTGTTTGATTATGAAAATGAGATGCAAAACAAACTTTTATATAATTAGTAAAAATTCACCATACAAAAAGCTGAAATTTCTTTAGTATCTACACATTCCCTGATCTTGAAAGTGGACACCCTGCAATTTTCCAGTCCTTATACTTGTCTGTTAAAAAAAAAAAGACCTGAAGATTACATATTTTCCAAGATCCACAAGGACCCCAATAATTCACTTGGAAGACCCATATTCTCAATTATCTATAACTTTTGTTATGTGACCCTATCTGTAGAGTTATTGACCATATCTTACGACCATTGGTTGAAATATTAACCTCATACCTCAAAGATACATCAGATGTATTATGATAAATGGATGGCATACACATTTAAAGAGATACCTCTAATGTTGAAGCTTTATACACCTCCACCCAACATGAAGACTGTCATTGGGGCCCCCTCGTTCAGAAATGCATAAGGATTGGATGCAAAGTGCCCGCACAGTGGGAGCTCCGATGCTTCTCCACTGTGCAGGATTGTGATGTCCCCGCCATCAGGAAGAAACTGGGGATTTTTTCTGCATGTGTCACCGGCTAGGACTACTGCAGTGAGCTCAGAAGTTTTTATCTACTCCTAAACACAGCCATATTATTCTTCTGCTTTTCGTCGGACTCTGAAATCTAAATCCTGATCTTTGGACTTAGCAACTTGTAGCAACAACTCTCACCTAAAATTGGTGAGTGCTATGAGCATTGACAATAACGATTGTGTTTCATTAGTCACAGGTCATGAGCCAGTAAGTAGCAAGTAAGCTGTGAGTTTACCAACATAGGTATTGGGTGATAGCCTGTGGTAACGTTTCCTTGAAACCCAAGATGGGAGCGCTGTAGTGATATATCTTTATAATCAGACTCATAGTTTTAACTGGATTGTGGACAGGATCTACTCACTTAACAGCTCCATCCTTGATTATTATTTTTTCGGTGTTTATTGGTTTTGCACAGAGTTTTATCACATATATTTAGGACATACCAAAAAATCCAACAATAACCCACTGTTGATCATCTAATCTTAGAGACACCTTGGTAAAAAGCCATTTTGTCAAAACCAAATCTGACTATATATTGAACTCTAAGCATCCATCCTGCGGTTGCCTTCAATGTGTCTCCTGCATAGCTTGTATTAAATTAGATCTACAAAATCCTTCACAAATTCATTTGCAATGAAGACATACAAAATTACATACAGTATATCCTGTAATACCATTGGGTTTACCTATAGTGGTCAGTCAATGGTCAAATACTTCCATCACTATATAGTAGTCATTCCCTCGTCAACGCCAAGGCGAAACACGCATTGGGAGTTCCTGCTGGCACATAGGCCTGTTCACATTATATCTGTTCATTCTTTATTTAATGTATTCACAATATTGCTTTTTATTTATGCACATATAGCTTATTTGCAATGTGCATGTTAAGCTCTGCCCTCATTTGTTCAAAACAACTTTATTCATTAGAAGAACGCCTGCACTTTGCACCTATCGCACTTTGCATATTTTTATAATTTGGGTCATTTGCTCATGCAGTTCATGTGTTGCTATGTATGGTATGGTCCTATGTTTGGATGGCAATTTTTTCATTATATATTTGGATATGCCAATAATAATTTATGTAACTCTTTATTTTACTTAGTATACTGTATCTACTTTATAACAAAAAAAATAATCGATCCATTTGTCTCACATGAGAGAACAAACACTCTTGGGACCCCATCTTAAGGATGTATTATCTCCATCTGAGGAAATTGGTCCAATTATGCTAATCAGACTCTGATCATGGTTTGATCAGAAAAGGGGTTTGTTTTTCTTGGAGGTGAAGAATATAAGAAAAAAAGATGTGATCCGATCAGAGGGAGAGATTAATCTTTCCATGTTCTCCATCATCCGAGTCCAGTGCGATTTTTCACTGGCACCAATAGACTTCTGTGTAAGTGAACTGAGACTCGCTGACAATGACAGCATGCTGCGATTTTTCTCATCAGTCCGATTAGGGCTAAGGATAAATCTGCAGATCTGAGCTGCCTCATGACCTAACATTAGGCCGAGTGCAATGAAAGATGTTCTTGTGTGAGTCATATGCCAGTGTGACCCAAGCCTTACTTATATTCTGGGCCTTGAGCTGCGATAACCGACACACTCATGGTCAGATGTGGCTCATGTTACTGGGAGGAAATAGGCATGTTTTTCTAATCCTGTACAACTCCTTTAATGACCCCCTCCCCACTGAAATGATAATAAACCTCTAGTTGACAAATTTTATACAACAATTCTAAATAATAATCCTATACCTTCACCCAAAATCTCTCCTTTTCAACTCCAAGTCATTCCCTAAACGCTTGTTTTATTATGCATGCATTGGTAATGAATTACAATCCAATACAAGCCCCCAGTAGACTCTGAGCCTATTAATAACAATTAATCAACCACTACAATATTGCAACATAACTAAAATGTCACATTTTCATTCCTTTTAGCTGAGGGATTTTATTTTTTTTGTAGAAACCTAGTGGGAGGTTGGAAGAAATTAACTTTGAATTGGGTTTTGTTGGCGTGCATTAGGTGTAAGAAAAAAATAACTCATTCAATAAATTTGATGAATGGTATTTTTTTTTTACACTTTCTCGTATCGCTGATGTGTCCTTTGATAATGCAGACGAAGCCCAAGCACGTAATTCTGCAGAGAAATAGAAATTTGGCCTTTGATATCTCAAACAAGGTATGAGTATTGTGGCTCTTATTGTTACAATGTGACAGCATAAAGCATTTACATTGTCTTCTTCACAATGAACACTCCTCATCTCCTCCATTCACGCTCAGCAGCTTGTCTGTCATTTTATGTGTTATGCCTTTATATGCTTTGCAAAGTGTTAAAATAAACCCGACTCCACGTAAAAGAAGAGATACCTGTAGTCTAAAGGAATGATGTTTCAGTGACACGTACGATTAGATCAGTAATCATGTAAAATGTCACCATGGTAGAGATTTCTAACTAGTACAATTTAAAGGAGTATTCACATCTTACAATAGTATAATGTGGAGCCCCTTGAGATCCTGAGAGCGATGGAACCAAATGTCCTTTTCACATTTTTCTCGCACAGCTGCATTGCCACCCACCTATCTTGCAGGTAACTATATCAAAGCTTCCCTAACAGTTAAGTATTGTAGCCTTGTGAATTTAGCATAATCCAGTATGCATGACATATAGCAATATAGTAAATAGCAAAAGAGAACACATTGCATTGGCTCAAGTAACAGATATAACTGAAGTCAATTAGTCATTTATTGATGGGCAGTCCATCTTCAAGTATCACCTGAAGACTCACCTATTCCGTCAAGCCTACAACCTGCCATGAGACCCAGGTGACCGCCCCGTAACTGACACTCCCCCAGCCTACTGTATCCCCACCCGCCCCTCGTAGACTGTGAGCCCTTGTGGACAGGGTCCCCTCCCCTCCTGTACCTCTTTGTCCTGATTGTTTAGAGTTATTGTGATTGTGCTTGTCTCCCCTATCCTCATGTAAAGCGCCATGGAACCTAATGGCGCTATATAAATAAATAATAATAATAATGATAATTATACAAAAAGCACACCCAAAGTACAGCAATGTAATAATTCTATGGTCAAGTGAAAGCAGAATAGACAAATGTTCAGTTCAGGTGCCTGGAGAACACGTCAAGATGGAGGTGATAAAACAAAAGCATAGTTAAGTCACTGTCCTAGGTTAGTTACCTAGAGAGTAGAGGATCAAAACAGAGAGACAATACAAAAGAATGGTCAAAAATAGTTAGGGTATGTGCCCACAGGAAGGTTTAACGTCGGTTTAGCAGCGAAAAAAGCGGCGGTTTAGCATAGGTTTTATTTAAATTTATGTAAATCCTAAGCAGCGTTAGGACTTACAAGTAACCCTATGTAATTTAGAAACCGCTGTGCACACATAGTCGGTTTATGTGAGCGGATCTGCCCGCGGTTGAGCGGTTTCCCAGCGGTTTAGCAGCATACAGCATGTCAATTCTTCTCAGCGGTTTTTGATCGGTTCCATGAACAAAATCCTCCATAGAAAACCGCCGGAAAAACCGCTGGAAAAACCGACTGAAAAACACTGTGCACACGCTGAAAAAAACCGCCGGAAAACCGCCGGAACACAGCTGGAGACTTCAGAGCTCAGAACTGATAATTTCCAGCGGTTTACTGACGGTTTGAACGCGTCTAAACCTTCCTGTGGGCACATACCCTTAAGGTCAAGAAGCAACCCTCCCTTCCGTACGCACACACGTTGGTCAGATGTATGGGCCTTTGTAGCTTTCCTGGTATATATGATCTCTTTCCTGGTATATATGGTTCTCCTACTGATGTATGTGATCCTCATCCTGGTATATTTTTCCTATTCCTTGTGTATATATCCACTTTCTGGTATATATAGTCCTCCTTCTTGTATAAATGTCCCCATCCTGGTTTAAATGGTCCCCATTCATGTATGTGTGTCCCCATTCTGTCCCTAATGCATAAGTGAAAACAACAATATTCCACTCTCCTATCCTCCACTCCCACGTCACCCGGTGTCCTCCCATAAACAGTGCACAATGGCCGGCCTGGCAGCTGATATTGGAGTGCAAGCACAGGAAGCCCGTGCATAAAAGTGAGGTCACTCTCATGCACGGGCACCTGTCGCTGCACCTCCGATGACTCACAGTCACTGTACAGTATGTGTGCCAGGAGCATGCATAACAGTACAGGGACCCAAAGTGTCTCTGCACTGTGATGCATTTCAGCTTGATCTGCGTCCTCAGTGAGATCACTTATCCAACTGAAGTAGCGACCCCTCTAGTCCCGGATCACGACCCCTGTAACCCCGGTCGTTACATCCTTTGATAAGATTGGCAGTGGTCTAAGAAAAACAGCCCAGCAAAAAGGCTGGCCAATTACAAGAGACAGAGAACACCTGGAAAACCCAGCACTTCCCTGAAAGAGATTGACTGAATACCAACATCTCAGCACATCCCAGCTCCAGATAGGGTGACTAAGCTGTCAATCAAACAGGCTAGCACACCCTGAATGCAGAACAGAGGAATCTAGAGAACAATTATTATGTCAGATGTCCCACACCCCTAGAATTTGATAGTCTATATTAAATGCCTTTTTATGCTTACATTCAAACCATTGAACTAATGATGCATGACAACTCTCCCACCACAACCAATGGTTATGATATAAAGCCCCTGGTGCTACTACGATTTCCTCTTTTTTTTTGTTCATGTTTTTCTGATTTACGCAGTTATACAATCATTGTTTCTGTGTTACATTTTCCTAGGAGTTTGTCAGGTGTTGAAGAGAAATGACATGTGCTCATGCGGTGATGTAAATGACTAGAATCACATGCATGTTCAGAGCCATATTGCCAGTAATTACAGATTTCTGGCATAGACTCCAAGACATGTCAGGTAATGCAGGCAGAGCAGAATCTGATTGTATACATACAAAAAGGGAACAATCACGATTTCATTTTTTTCTACCATGTCCATACAGTGAATGTGTTTAAACACTTATAGTAGATTACAGTCATATGAAAAAGTTTGGGCACCCCTCTTAATCTTACTCATTTTTTTTTGTTTAAAATTGGGTTTTTGCAACAGCTATTTCAGTTGTGATATATGTAATAACTGATGGACACAGTAATATTTCAGGATTGAAATGAGGTTTATTGTACTTACCAAAAATGTGAAATATGCATTATTTTAAAAATTGACAGGTGCAAAAGTATGGGCACCTCAACAGAACATTAATATTTAAAATATAAAGAAAGAGGCAGCACTCACCAGTATTGTGCAGCAAGGGTCTCTTTAATCCGGTATATTCACGGATTCATGACAGGGTGCAGGGAGGTGACCACGGAGGTCAGACGACGACGCCGTTTCGCAAAAAGATTTGCTTCTACGGGTCCGTGAATCCGTGAATATACCGGATTAAAGAGACCCTTGCTGCACAATACTGGTGAGTGCTGCCTCTTTCTTTATATTTTCATTATTGCTTGTGCTGTGGATTAGCACCACCAGGGGAAGAATCTGCATACAGGGCAATCCGCCCAGAGCATGACGGTTGATACCGCCACTTAGTGCCCTGAAGCCTTATCATTTGACTGACATTAATATTTAGTAGATCCACCTTTTGCAAAAATAACAGCCTCTAGTCGCTTCCTGTAGCTGTTAATGAGTTCCTGGATCCTGGATGAAGGTATTTTTGACCATTCCTCTTTACAAAACAATTCCAGTTCAGTTAAGTTTGATGGTCGCCGAGCATGGACAGCCCGCTTCAAAACATCCCACAGATGTTCAATGATATTCAGGTCTGGGGACTGGGATGGCCATTCCAGAACATTGTAATTGTTCCTCTGCATGAATGCCTGAGTAGATTTGGATCATTGCCTTACTGAAAGATCCATCCCCGGCGTAACTTCAACTTTGACCAGTGGCGTAGCGTTTGGGGGGGGAGGGGCGGTCCGCCCCGGGCGGCACTTGTGTGGAGGTGCAGGCAGCCTGAGCCGCGCCACTGCAGGACCTGTCCTGTCGAGATCGCCGACGCCGACTGTGCGGTGGTGTCGGTGTTGGACTGTCGGTGGTCACTGACAATGTCTGTGACTCACTGATTTGATAGGACTTGTGCAGTGCCGATGACGTCACTGCCAGTGGCCGCACTTCACATCAGGCGGCCGTTCTGGTGGATCCCGAAGGCCGCAGCCAGTGGATCTTCATTGACTTTAACAACGCCAGGGCCAGGCCAGTTCCTCCCTGTCCCTAAGGTACACACAGTACACTGATAATATACTATAGGCCTGGCCAACAGCACCCCATTGAATTTTACCGATGCCAGGCCAGTCCCTCCTTCCTTGTCCCTAACATGTATGCAATATACTATATATAGGCCATCAGGCAGCAGCACGCCCCACATACATGACACACAGAGCATTCCATATCATATGGGGATGGTCTGTGTGTCATGTATGTGGGGCGTGCTGCTGGCCTGTATATAGTATATTGAGGGTGCTGCTGACCATCATGTAGATAAATGCTGCCTGAATATAGCATATGGGGATGCTGTGTGTGTGTGTCATGTATGCGGGGCGTGCTGCTGTCCTGTATATAGTATATTGAGGGTGCTGCTGACCATCATGTAGATAAATGCTGCCTGACTGTATATAGCATATGGGGATGCTGTGTCTGTGTGTGTCATGTATGTGGGGCGTGCTGCTGGCCTGTATATACTATATTGAGGGTGCTGCTGACCATCATGTAGATGAATGCTGTATATAGCATATGGCCCATATGCTATATACAGCATTCATCTACATGATGGTCAGCAGCACCCTCAATATAGTATATACAGGCTGGCAGTACGCCCCACATACATGACACACACACACAGCATCCCCATATGCTATATACAGTCAGGCAGCATTTATCTACATGATGGTCAGCAGCACCCTCAATATACTATATACAGGCCAGCAGCACGCTCCACATACATGACACACACACAGCATCCCCATATGCTATATACAGGCAGCATTTATCTACATGATGGTCAGCAGCACGGCAGACTAAAAATTAGATCTTTGGCTGTAGTGTGGGCTCTTTAGATGCATCCGGATTATCAACGACCAAAGGGACGGCAAATTTTTCGACCGCCCCGGGCGCCACAAACAGTGGCTACGCCACTGACTTTGACACTGATTCTTGAACATTATTCTCAAGAATCTGCTGATACTGAGTGGAATCCATGCGACCCTCAACTTTAACAAGATTCCCGGTGTCGTCATTGGCCACACAGCCCTAAAGCATGATGCACCCTCCCCCAAATTTGACAGTGGGTAGCAAGTGTTTTTCTTGGAATGCTGTGCTTTTGTGGCGCCATGCATAACGCCATGTTGTATTACCAAACAACTCAATCTTTGTTTCATCAGTCCACAGGACCTTCTTCCAAAATTAAACTGGCTTGTCCAAATGTGCTTTTGCATACCTCAGGCGACTCTGTTTGTGGCGTCCATGCAGAAATGGCTTCTTTCGCATCACTCTCCCATACAGCTTCTCCTTGTGCAGTGTGCGCTGTATTGTTGATCGATGCACAGTGACACCATCTGCAGCAAGATGATGCTGCAGGTCTTTGAAGGTGGTCTGTGGATTGTTCCTGACTGTTCTCACCATTCTTCTTTTCTGCCTTTCTGATATTTTTGTTGGCCTGCCACTTCTGGCCTTTACAAGAACTGTCCCTGTGGTATTCTATTTCCTTACTATGTTCCTCACAATGGAAACTGACAGGTTAAATCTCTGAGACAACTTTTTGTATCCTTTCCCTGAACAACTATGTTGAACAATATTTTTTTTCATCTCATTTGAGAGCTGTTTTGAGGAGCCCATGATGTCACTCCTCAGAGAAGATGCAAGTAGGAGAACAACTTGCAAGTGGACACCTGAAATAGCCTTTCTCATGATTGGATACAGCGGGCTATGAAGTACAAAGTTCAATGAGGTTAACAAACCAATTTAGTGCTTCAGTAAGTCAGTAAAAAGTAGTTAGGAGTATTCAAATCATGAAAATCAGAAGGGTGCCCATACTTTTGCACCTGTCAAATTTTGAAATAATGCATATTTTCACATTTTCGGTTAGTACAATAAACCTCATTTCAATCCTGAAATATTACTGTGTCCATCAGTTATTACATATATCAAACTGAAATAGCTGTTGCAAAAACCCAATTTGAAACAAAAAAAATGAGTAAGATTAAGAAGTGTGCCCAAACTTTTTCATATGACTGTAAGTAATATCATTAAATCCAGTTTATTCAGATCAGATCAATGTAAGTTAAAGGCCCCTTTCACATCTCTGCGTTTGCTGCGTTTTGCTGCGTTTTGCTTCATTTGCGTTTTTTCTGCGTTTTTACCGCAAAAAACGCATGGAAACGCATGCGTTTTTGTCCCCATTGATTTTAATGGGAACGCATGAAAAACGCATGCAAAAACGCATGTCAAAACGCATGTGCGTTTGGGAAAACGCAAAACGCATGCGTTTTTGCAAACGCAACTCAAAACGTGGCAAACAACGTTTTGGGCTGCGTTTGCAAAAACGCATGCGTTTTGCGTTTTTACAAACGCATATGCGTTTTGACATGCGTTTTTGCATGCGTTTTTCATGCGTTCCCATTAAAATCAATGGGGACAAAAACGCATGCGTTTCCATGCGTTTTTTGCGGTAAAAACGCAGAAAAAACGCAAATGAAGCAAAACGCAGCAAAACGCAGCAAACGCAGAGATGTGAAAGGGGCCAAAGATGTTTCACTGAAAATCATTTTCAGTGTTCAATGCATATTATGCATGGTATAATGCATTTACAGTACTTGTTAATAAATTTTGATATATCTGCTACAAATTAAGTCCCCCTTCACATCACGTTTTTTGGGGATCCGGGCTATCCATTTTAAAACAGATAGCCACGGATCCGGTTTGGCTCCCCATGTATCCCTTTGAACACGGATTGGTCCTTAATGGCCATCAGCGTGCACCAGTTTTATCAGGATCCGATTGTGTCCGCTTTTTTCCCGTCCCCAAAATCAGAGACTGTACCGATTTTAGGCTGTCTTCAAAAACGCGGACACAATCGGACAGAATCGGATCGACACTGTCCAATTCAAATAACATGGGGATCTATGGTGCCGGAACTGGAAAAAAAAAGGATCATTTCCCAGATCTAGTTTTATTGTACTGAGCATGCTCAGTACACATTCACTGCTTTGTTCCTGTAATTTCACTTTAGTAGTGAATGTACATACACTGCTAAAGTGAAATTAAAGAAAACAATGTGTTAAAAAAAAAAATCTCACCTCTACACGGAGTATCCTGTAATGCGAGGTGTCCACGTCCGATTGCTGCAAGGTCCTTAATCAGATGACTGGCGGGAATGATCACCTGATGTGTCACATGACAAAACCGATCAGCGGGTGGGCAATTTAAACTGCTCAGCTGATGCTGTCATGTGACACATCAGCTGATTGGTGGCCGCAGGTCAGCTGATTAAGGTCTTTGCAGCGATCGGATGTGGACGCCTCACATTGCAGGACACTCTGCGAAGAGGTGAGCATTTTTTTTAAAAATTTTATTATAACCATTGCTTTCTTTCATTTTTTAAATGTACCGTATATACTCGCGTATAAGCCGAGTTTTTCAGCCCAAAAATTGGGCTGAAAAGTACCCCCCTCGGCTTATACGCGTGTCAGTGCTGTATACCGATGTATACATCGGTACATACCGATGTATACATCGGTATACAGCAGCCCCCGTAATCCAGGGCCCCCCCAGCCTGACTCCGGTCACCTGTAAAGGAAACTATACTTATCACAGTGCCGCTGTCCGCGCCCGCTCGCAGCTGCCGACCGCGATCCTCCATTTTGCGTCTTCTTCCTGTTTCTGTGCTCGTCGCGGGCAATGACGTCATTCCCTGTGACGAGCACAGGAAACAGGAAGAAGACGCAAGATGGAGGATCGCGGTCGGCAGCTGCGAGCGGGCGCGGACAGCGGGCGCGGACAGCGGCACTGTGATAAGTATAGTTTCCTTTACAGGTGACCGGAGTCAGGCTGGGGGGGCCCTGGATTACGGGGGCTGCTGTATACTACCGCTGGGGCTGCAATATACTACCACTGGGGCTGTATACACCACTGGGGCTGCAATATACTACCACTGGGGCTGTATACACCACTGGGGCTGCAATATACTACCACTGTGGCTGTATACACCACTGGGGCTGCAATATACTACCACTGGGGCTGTATACACCACTGGGGCTGCAATATACTACCACTGGGGCTGTATACACCAATGGGGCTGCAATATACTACCACTGGGGCTGTATACACCACTGGGGCTGTATATACTACTGGGGCTGCCTGTATACTACCACTGGGGCTGTATATACTACTGGGGCTGCCTGTATACTACTGGAGCTGCCTGTATACTACCACTGGGGCTGTATATACTACTGGGGCTGCCTGTATACTACCACTGGGGCTGTATATACTACTGGGGCTGCCTGTATACTACTGGGGCTGCCTGTATACTACCACTGGGGCTGTATATACTACTGGGGCTGCTGCTGTATACTACCACTGGGGCTGCTGTATACTACCACTGGGGCTGCTGGGGATGCTACATACTACCACTGGGGCTGCTGTATACTACCACTGGGGAGGCCTGTATACCACTGGGGGGGGGCCTGTATACCACACTGCTGGGGGCTGTATACCTGTGCTGAGGTCCACCCTCGGCTTATACACGAGTCAATAGGTTTTTCCAGATTTTTGGGGCAAAAGTAGGGGGGTCGGCTTATACACGGGTCGGCTTATACACGAGTATATACGGTATATAGATACATTGCAAAAATGAAAGTACAGCCCTGACACCACTTGCCTGTGCTTTGCAGGCTCAAGCTCCTCCCAGCTCTTTCTGTCAGACCGAATCCCTCAAAATCCAGGATCCGGACACAGAAATGGCATCCGGAGTTACAAATCCGGTCCTGTCTGTGTGGTCCTGCAAAAAACAGGATCCCCACTTACAGGAAAAAGATGGGAAGGGGGCCTAATCAGTGAGCTTTATGCATGAAATAATCTAAATGAATGAGACGGCACTCACCGCCTTATGATGCAGTTTTGGCTCCTTTTATTTCATTTGTGCAGGTTACAGGCACAAGTGGAGGGAGGGGGTGCGGAGGTGGACAACAGGTGCTCCGTTTCGCACTGACTGTGATTCAACGGGTCCAACGGTGTCAAGATGTGGCCCCATCTTGCTGAACAGTAGAAGGTTGGTAAAAGTTAAAAAAAATAAAGAAATAAATATCCTCACATCCTCTGAGGCTTTCTGCCTGTTATGTGTTCCACCATGTTTCATTGCATCTTTTTATCTGCTTGCAGTTGAGGCTGGGCCTACTTGGGGTGTCTGCCACTTGTGATGCATGTATTTGGTGTGGAGGGGCCCGCCTTGTCTAATAGCTATGGGCGTGACCAAGAGGCTGCTCTGACACTATGTTTCACATGGACTAGAGTGGCTGACTTCCTATGGTAGCCTTGTGTCTTCAAATACCTCCAGTTTCCTCCCTGTCAGCATGGCTGGTCGCAGTTGCCACAATCGCCCCCATGCTTTAGGTTGCAGGAGACTGAGCACCAGTATACAGACACATGTGCCACCTCTCAGAGGAGCCGGCAGCCTCCTGCTAGATGCAATGGGTATTAGAAGTGGTGAAATTTGGTGAGTTTTTTTTTAAATAAATTACAAACTGAATAAAAGCAACAAAGTAAGACAATCATTACAATAGGAAAGAACCCCAGCAATATAACAAAGGTAAATTAATTAACATATACAGGAAGCCAAAAAAATCAAGGGGTACAACAGTAATACACTTATATTTATGTTACAGGCATACAGAGAGGGACAACGGTAGGAAGCACCAGAAGGAGGGACTCATAATAATGTATCAAGATCCCTCATAACCCAAAAATCTAGTTTTAAAAAAACCTTTATAAAAATCATTGTTTTTAGATGTGTTTGTTTTTAAAATTGTTTTAAAGAAGTTCAATAAAATTCCCGAGAAAGGGTTATACCAATACACTGTTATTAATAGACACCGAGACCAAGAACAATCTATAGACTAAAAGAGAAAGGTTCCAGCCACTAGCCAGATTGTGCGCTTAACCCATCTATTATATAATTGCCGTAGGCATTTTCGCGTCGGCCCCCGAAAACGGCGTGGCTATGTCACACTGTGACGTCACCACGCGCGAGCAATGGCCGCGAAGCGGCCATTGCGAGTCGCTGGCCGAAAATAGAACCAGAGGCTCGGCCACAAAATTAGCGATGTACCGCTGAGGTAGCGCGAGCAATGGCCGCGAGGCCATTGCGTGTCGCTACCTCAGCCACCGCACCTGCCGCAAGTCTCTCTATACTTTCAATGGGATCCATTGAGAGTCGCTGTGTAGCGCGAGCAATGGCCGCGAGGCCATTGCGAGTCGCTACCTCAGTCGCCGCACCTGCCGCAAGTCCCCCTATACTTTCTATGGGGATTACCGCAATCGCGCCGCATTGCGAGTCGCTGGCTGAGTGCGAGCACTTGCGGCGCGGTTGCGGTAATCCCCATAAGGATTACCGCAACCGCGCTGCATTGCAAGTCGCTGGCTGAGTGCGAGCACTTGCGGCGCGGTTGCGGTAATCCCCATAAGGATTACCGCAACCGCACCGCAAGTGCAAGTTGCGGCGCGGTTGCGGTAATCCCAATACAAAGTATAGGGGGACTTGCGGCAGGTGCGGCAAGTGCGGTTTTGCCGCACCTGCCGCAAGTCCCCCTATACTTTGTATGGGGATTACCGCAACCGCGCCGCAGATGCGTTTTTTTAATAAAATAATAAATAATAAAATAAATAAATAAAATAATAAATAATAAAATAAATAAAATAAATAAAATAAATAAATAAAATAAAATCTTAATACAAATAAATTCACTTAAAATAACAAATAATAACTAAATTTAATAATAATAAAAATTGTAAAAAAAAATAAATAAATAAATAATAAAATAAAAAATAATAATAACAAAAAAAAAAAAAAATATTAAATTAACATATTAATTACATTAACTAATTAAAATATAATAAAATAAAATAAATGTAATTAAAATAAAAAATTAATATACCAAAAAATATAATTAATAATATATTAATATAAAATACAAATGCTAATAATAATGATATTAATGCTATTAATACAGCTATTAATGCTATTATTAATGCTATTAATGCTATTAATAATGTTATTAATGCTATTATTAATGCTAATAATGCTATTATTAATGCTATTAATGCTATTAATAATGCTATTAATGCTAATAATAATGCTATTAATGCAATTAATAATGTTATTAATGCTATTATTAATGCTAATAATGCTATTAATAATGTAATTAATGCTATTATTAATGCTAATAATGCTATTATTAATGCTATTAATGCTAATAATAATGCTATTAATGCAATTAATAATGTTATTAATGCTATTATTAATGCTATTAATGCTAATAATAATGCTATTAATGCTATTAATAATGTTAT
This sequence comes from Allobates femoralis, assembly GCA_033576535.1. Classification (NCBI taxonomy): domain Eukaryota; kingdom Metazoa; phylum Chordata; class Amphibia; order Anura; family Aromobatidae; genus Allobates; species Allobates femoralis. Next base: position 104,827,875 of record JARQOC010000004.1, read on the forward strand.
TAATGCTATTATTAATGCTAATAATGCTATTATTAATGCTATTAATGCTATTAATAATGCTATTAATGCTAATAATAATGCTATTAATGCTATTAATAATGTTATTAATGATATTACTAATGCTAATAATGCTATTATTAATGCTATTAATGCTAATAATATTGCTATTAATGCTATTAATAATGTTATTAATGCTATTATTAATGCTAATAATGCTATTATTTATGCTTTTAATGCTCATAATACTGCTAATAATGCTATTAATAATGCTATTACTGCTAATAATAATGCTATTCCTTATATTATTGCTTTTGATGAGGCGATTATTATTTAAAAATCTTTAAAAAAACAATAAACATATTTTACATACCTGATGCATTTGCATCTGGCTAACAGCTCTAACTACTATAATCAAATTAATGCACGTTCTAGAATCCCGATGCATTTGCATCTGGCTCACAGCTAGTATATATATATACAGAGATTGGATATATATGAATACGGTTTTAACAAGTAAAGGGTATACAGACACACGGCATCACCCGGGGCGGACAGCTGCCAATCATAATAAGGGAGCTCCAGTGTTTAAGGTGTAGATACACAAATATCAGTAGTTAACTCTGAAATGCTTCAACAGATCCCAGTGATTCTGAGACTGTTTTCTGCGGCATATTGTACTTTGTGTTAGTGGTAAATTTAGGACAATATTGTTTGCTTTTATTTGTGAAAATATCGTAAATGTGGTGAAAATTGAAAACATTTTGCACGTTTCAAAGGAGGTTAGGTAGTTAGAAGGGTTAAAAAATTTCAGCAATTTCTCTTTTCTCCAACAAAATTTACAAACCCACTTTTTTAGGGACTACATGCATTTATGGTGACTTTCAGAGGCCTATGTGACAAAAAATACCCAAATGTGACACCATTCAAAAACTGCATCCTGCACACTGCTCAAATCCACATTCAAGAAGTTTAGTAACCCTATAGCTGCTTCCCAGGAACTAAAGCAGTATGGATTGAAAAAAATGGAAATTTAAATTTTTTCCAAAAAATTTTCTTTTAGCCTCAAATTTTGCATTTTTACAAAGGTAACAGGAGAAACTAGACCTCAAAATATGCTTTAAAAATTCACCTGAGTATGCCAATATCCATATGGTATCGGAATGGGAGGAGTGCCATTTGACTTTTCAAAACGCAAGATTGGCTGGCATTGTTAGCTGACTCCATGTCATGTTTGGAGAGCCCCTGAAGTGCTTAAACAGTGAAAATCCCCAACAAGTGACCCCATTTGGAAACTAGACCCGCCCCCAAGGAATTTATCTGAATGTGTGGTGAGCACTTTGAACCCCCAAGTGCTTCGCAGAATTTTTCAACGTTAAGCGATTGAACATTTTCAAGAAGTAGTATATGGTGTTTCATGGGTGTGAAAACACCTATATGAACAATGTATGTGAAGCATGTAATGGCCATATGCTATTTTTACATACATTTCTATCACATAACTGTAGAAGAGATGACCTTGCATGCTGCTGACACTCTGCCATAATAAAGGTTTGAGCTCGAAAACAACAATAATTATTAATAATAATAATAATAATAATAATAATAATAATAAAGAATACAATAAAACAGATTCTCTAAAAATTCCCCCAAAAATATTAAGCTCTCTTTAACGGATGTTTTAAGGACAATAAAACACCTACAAACTCCAGTAAGCTTGAAAAAATTCTTTTGAAGCTCAAAAATTCTACAGCTTGGCAGCTTGATACAAGCCGATAGACTCGATGACCGGAAGACAACTAACCATAAGGTGAGGTGTTGTTCTCAGCCAATCGGTCTTCCAATCAGTTTTTTTGTCCCTAAACAATCAGGGAAAGTTTTAGGGCCATTTCAAATTTCAAATTTTTTTTCCCAAACAAAGACGCGTTTGTTGATTCTTTGGGAAAATGCTTGGCTTTCGATCCCGAACAAAATGTGCAATGTTCGTGTTGAAGTTGAAGTTTTTAAATATGCTCAGGGTCAGTGTCTATTCATCATTTCATAAAAAAGGTAAGACTTAGGATTAGTGATGAGTGAGTAGCGAAATATTCACACTCACTATACTCATAACGAGAGTACCTAGAATCTTGGTACAAAAATTACTTTATTAGTTCAAACAATTCATAAAACAAGGATTACATATTAATAAAATAACAATGGGACACCATGAATACGCATCCACCTGCAACCGAAACCTACAGAGGTAGAAAAGGACGATGGGGGTATTACGGTACAATACTCTCTATAAAGGTTTCATACACAATCTGTCAGCCATCAACTTGTGCTTTTTATGAGCTGCACAATATCCAGTCTTAAATCTTATCACTCTTCATTGGGCAGGTAGTAAAGGGAACAGAATGAAAGGTGAGCAGTAAGGTGAGCATAAGTATTGGTTTTATTTTCTACATTTATTATACTCTTAGGTCTGCATATTAAGTGTCATTAACTTGGCAGAGAAAAGCTTTTGTGCAATCAAATTTCCTGGTAAAGTCAGCATGAACAGATGAATTAGAATTTTACCTTAACCACTCATCTGTTGTGATATAGTAATGTGCATTAAATTGTGGATGCTACATTAATTTGTTAGATGAATAATCAATACATGTGAGGACAAAAACATGAACTTTATACTGTAAAAGATATTGACTTAGATCAGGGATCTCAAACTTCAGGCCTCCAGGGCTGCACAGTGCATGTTTTCAGGATTTCCTTAGCACTTGACAGTTGGTAATTTAATTTCCGGCACAGGTGATGATTCCAATAGCCGAATGCTAAGGAATTCCTGAAAACATGCTGTGTGTGGCCCCCGAGGCCTGGAGTTTGAGACCCCGGTTTAGATTTAAAAAACCATTGAAAAAAATCAAATTTTGGAAGTTGATACTTTTGAGTGCCTGATTAAGGACTTGATATGGATGCACATAACTAGTGATGAGCAAGTATGCTCTGCGCTGCTCGGTACTCGCATGAGTATCACTGTACTCGGGCTACTCGGCGAGCACCGAGTAATCTCGCGATACTCGTGCTGTGCTCGTGGTCCTCATCCCTGCATGTTGGCGCTCTTTAGAGAGCCAGCACACATGCAGGGATTGGCTGGCAGACCACTGCAATGCCACAGCCCTGTTAGTTGTGGCATTGCAGTGATTGGCCGGCCTGCACAGCATGACCGAGCCTTTATAAGACCCGGCCGCGCTGTGCTCTGCACACAGCCATCCAGACAGTGAGTGTAGGGAGAGTGTCTGCTGCTGCTTAGGGACAGATTTGCAGCCCTCATAGGTAGATCCGGAGCAGGGCTGCAAACTGCTGTTGACCACAACAGTCCTTCTCAGGACTAATCTAGGAGGATATAGGCAGGGTGATCCAGATCGGGTTCCAAGCTTTTCTGTGACCATAACAGTCACCAGACTGTTGTACTTACTAGCTTGATACAGGTTAGGGACTAAAATCCTACTCTCCTGTGACCATTACAGTCACCAGACTGTTGTACTTACTACCTTGATACAGGTTAAGGACTAAAATCCTACTCTCCTGTGACCATTACAGTCACCAGACTGTTGTACTTACTACCTTGATACAGGTTAGGGACTAAAATCCTACTCTCCTGTGACCATAACAGTCACCAGACTGTTAAACTTACTACCTTTAAACAGGTTAGGGACTAAAATCCTTCTCTCCTGTAACCTGAACAGTCACCAGACTGTTGTACTTACTACCTTGATACAGGTTAGGGACTAAAATCCTACTCTCCTGTGACCATTACAGTCACCAGACTGTTGTACTTACTACCTTGATACAGGTTAGGGACTAAAATCCTACTCTCCTGTGACCATAACAGTCACCAGACTGTTGTACTTACTACCTTGATACAGGTTAGGGACTAAAATCCTTCTCTCCTGTGACCTGAACAGTCACCAGACTGTTGTACTTACTACCTTGATACAGGTTAGGGACTAAAATCCTACTCTCCTGTAACCATTGCAGTCACCAGACTGTTGTACTTACTACCTTGATACAGGTTAGGGACTAAAATCCTACTCTCCTGTGACCATAACAGTCACCAGACTGTTGTACTTGCTACCTTGATACAGGTTAGGGACTAAAATCCTTCTCTTTTGTGACTATTACATTCACTAGAATGTTGTACTTACTACCTTGATACAGGTTAGGGACTAAAATCTCACTCTCCTGTGACCATTACAGTCACCAGACTGTTGTACTTACTACCTTGATACAGGTTAGAGACTAAAATCCTTCTCTCCTGTGACCATAACAGTCACCAGGCTTTTGTACTTACTACCTTGATACAGGTTAGGACTAAAATTCTACTCTCCTGTGACCATTACAGTCACCAGACTGTTGTACTTACTACCTTGATACAGGTTAGGGACTAAAATCCTACTCTCCTGTGACCATTACAGTCACCAGTCTGTTGTACTTACTACCTTGATACAGGTTAGGGACTAAAATCCTACTCTCCTGTGACCTGAACAGTCACCAGACTGTTGTACTTACTACCTTGATACAGGTTAGGGACTAAAATCCTTCTCTCCTGTGACCATTACAGTCACCAGACTGTTGTACTTACTACCTTGATACAGGTTAGGGACTAAAATCCTACTCTCCTGTGACCATAACAGTCACCAGACTGTTGTACTTACTACCTTGATACAGGTTAGGGACTAAAATCCTTCTCTCCTGTGACCTGAACAGTCACCAGACTGTTGTACTTACTACCTTGATACAGGTTAGGGACTAAAATCCTACTCTCCTGTGACCATTACAGTCACCAGACTGTTGTACTTACTACCTTGATACAGGTTAGGGACTAAAATCCTACTCTCCTGTGACCATTACAGTCACCAGACTGTTGTACTTACTACCTTGATACAGGTTAGGGACTAAAATCCTACTCTCCTGTGACCATAACAGTCACCAGACTGTTGAACTTACTACCTTTAAACAGGTTAGGGACTAAAATCATTCTCTCCTGTGACCTGAACAGTCACCAGACTGTTGTACTTACTACCTTGATACAGGTTAGGGACTAAAATCCTTCTCTCCTGTGACCATTACAGTCACCAGACTGTTGTACTTACTACCTTGATACAAGTTAGGGACTAAAATCCTACTCTCCTGTGACCATAAAAGTCACCAGACTGTTGTACTTACTACCTTGATACAGGTTAGGGACTAAAATCCTTCTCTCCTGTGACCTGAACAGTCACCAGACTGTTGTACTTACTACCTTGATACAGGTTAGGGACTAAAATCCTACTCTCCTGTGACCATTGCAGTCACCAGACTGTTGTACTTACTTACTTAAAACAGGTTAGGGACTAAAATCCTTCTCTCCTGTGACCTGAACAGTCACCAGACTGTTGTACTTACTACCTTGATTCAGGTTAGGGACTAAAATCCTACTCTCCTGTGACCTGAACAGTCACCAGACTGTTGTACTTACTACCTTGATACAGGTTAGGGACTAAAATCCTACTCTCCTGTGACCATTACAGTCACCAAACTGTTGTACTTACTACCTTGATACAGGTTAGGGACTAATATCTTCTCTCCTGTGACCATTACAGTCACCAGACTGTTGTACTTACTCCCTTGATACAGGTTAGGGACTAAAATCCTACTCTCCTGTGACCATAACAGTCACCAGACTGTTGTACTTACTACCTTGATACAGGTTAGGGACTAAATTCCTACTCTCCTGTGACCATTACAGTCACCAGACTGTTGTACTTACTACCTTGATACAGATTAGGGACTAAAATCCTACTCTCCTGTGACCATTGCAGTCACCAGACTGTTGTACTTACTACCTTGATACAGGTTAGGGACTAAAATCCTACTCTCCTGTGACCATAACAGTCACCAGACTGTTGTACTTACTACCTTGATACAGATTAGGGACTAAAATCCTTCTCTCCTGTGACCATTACAGTCACCAGACTGTTGTACTTACTACATTGATACAGGTTAGGGACTAAAATCCTACTCTCCTGTGACCATAACAGTCACCAGACTGTTGTACTTGCTACCTTGATACAGGTTAAGGACTAAAATCCTTCTCTTTTGTGACTATTACAGTCACCAGAATGTTGTACTTACTACCTTGATACAGGTTAGGGATTAAAATCCTTCTCTCCTGTGACTATTACAATCACCAGAATGTTGTACTTACTACCTTGACACAGGTTAGGGACTAAAATCCTTCTCTCATGTGACCATTACAGTCACCAGACTGTTGTACTTGCTACCTTGATACAGGTTAGGGACTAAAATCCTACTCTCCTGTGACCATTACAGTAACCAGACTGTTGTACTTACTACCTTGATACAGGTTAGGGACTAAAATCCTACTCTGCTGTGACCATTACAGTCACCAGACTGTTGTACTTACTACCTTGATACAGGTTAGGGACTAAAATCCTTCTCTCCTGTGACCATAACAGTCACCAGACTTTTGTACTTACTACCTTGATACAGGTTAGTGACTAAAATTCTACTCTCCTGTGACCATTACAGTCACCAGACTGTTGTACTTGCTACCTTGATACAGGTTTAGGGACTAAAATCCTTCTCTCCTGTGACCTGAACAGTCACCAGAACTGTTGTACTTACTACCTTGATACAGGTTAGGGACTAAAATCCTACTCTCCTGTGACCTGAACAGTCACCAGACTGTTGTACTTACTACCTTGATACAGGTTAGGGACTAAAATCCTACTCTCCTGTGACCATAACAGTCACCAGACTGTTGTACTTGCTACCTTGATACAGGTTTAGGGACTAAAATCCTTCTCTTTTGTGACTATTACATTCACCAGAATGTTGTACTTACTACCTTGATACAGGTTAGGGACTAAAATCCTTCTCTCCTTTGACTATTACAATCACCAGAATGTTGTACTTACTACCTTGATACAGGTTAGGGACTAAAATCCTTCTCTCCTGTGACCATTACAGTCACCAGATGTTGTACTTACTACCTTGATACAGGTTAGGGACTAAAATCCTACTCTCCTGTGACCATTACAGTCACCAGACTGTTGTACTTACTACCTTGATACAGGTTAGAGACTAAAATCCTTCTCTCCTGTGACCATAACAGTCACCAGGCTTTTGTACTTACTACCTTGATACAGGTTAGGGACTAAAATTCTACTCTCCTGTGACCATTACAGTCACCAGACTGTTGTACTTACTACCTTGATACAGGTTAGGGACTAAAATCCTACTCTCCTGTGACCATTACAGTCACCAGACTGTTGTACTTACTACCTTGATACAGGTTAGGGACTAAATCCTACTCTCCTGTGACCATAACAGTCACCAGACTGTTGAACTTACTACCTTTAAACAGGTTAGGGACTAAAATCCTTCTCTCCTGTGACCTGAACAGTCACCAGACTATTGTACTTACTACCTTGATACAGGTTTAGTGACTAAAATCCTTCTCTCCTGTGACCATTACAGTCACCAGACTGTTGTACTTACTACCTTGATACAGGTTAGGGACTAAAATCCTACTCTCCTGTGACCATAACAGTCACCAGACTGTTGTACTTACTACCTTGATACAGGTTAGGGACTAAAATCCTTCTCTCCTGTGACCTGAACAGTCACCAGACTGTTGTACTTACTACCTTGATACAGGTTAGGGACTAAAATCCTACTCTCCTGTGACCATTGCAGTCACCAGACTGTTGTTACTTACTTCCTTAAAACAGGTTAGGGACTAAAATCCTTCTCTCCTGTGACCTGAACAGTCACCAGACTGTTGTACTTACTACCTTGATTCAGGTTAGGGACTAAAATCCTTCTCTCCTGTGACCTGAACAGTCACCAGACTGTTGTACTTACTACCTTGATACAGGTTAGGGACTAAAATCCTACTCTCCTGTGACCATTACAGTCACCAGACTGTTGTACTTACTACCTTGATACAGGTTAGGGACTAAAATCCTTCTCTCCTGTGACCATTACAGTCACCAGACTGTTGTACTTACTACCTTGATACAGGTTAGGGACTAAAATCCTACTCTCCTGTGACCATAACAGTCACCAGACTGTTGTACTTACTACCTTGATACAGGTTAGGGACTAAATTCCTACTCTCCTGTGACCATTACAGTCACCAGACTGTTGTACTTACTACCTTGATACAGATTAGGGACTAAAATCCTACTCTCCTGTGACCATTGCAGTCACCAGACTGTTGTACTTACTACCTTGATACAGGTTAGGGACTAAAATCCTACTCTCCTGTGACCATAACAGTCACCAGACTGTTGTACTTACTACCTTGATACAGGTTAGGGACTAAAATCCTTCTCTCCTGTGACCTGAACAGTCACCAGACTGTTGTACTTACTACCTTGATACAGGTTAGGGACTAAAATCCTTCTCTCCTGTGACCATTGACAGTCACCAGACTGTTGTACTTACTACTTAAAACAGGTTTGGGACTAAAATCCTTCTCTCCTGTGACCATTACAGTCACCAGACTGTTGTACTTACTACCTTGATCAGGTTAGGACTAAAATCCTTCTCTCCTGTGACCTGAACAGTCACCAGACTGTTGTACTTACTACCTTGATACAGGTTAGGGACTAAAATCCTACTCTCCTGTGACCATTACAGTCACCAGACTGTTGTACTTACTACCTTGATACAGGTTAGGGACTAAAATCCTCTCTCCTGTGACCTAACAGTCACCAGACTGTTGTCGCTATACATGAAACGGTTAGGGCTTGAAGGGCCTATGCTGGACAAGAAGTGAGTGATGTTGGTCTACATGAGCAGGTGTGGCAGCTAATTTCCACACTATGTGACCATTACAGTCCCAGTCTGTTTCTTACTACCTTGATCTTGACCAAAATCACAGTTTCTGTGACATTGCCAGCACCAAAACTGTGTCACTACTCTTGATCAGTAGGGACTAAATTCCACTACTCTCCTTGACCACACAGTCACGACGGACTATTACTGATACAGTTGGACCTCAAAGCTGTCACGATTACATCACAGATTTGCTCTGACTCCTTGAATGGTTAGGAGGAGTACAATCCATATTGTGACACATTCAGAACAGGACGTTGACTGTACTCAACAGGTGAGATATGGACAAATTCCAAAGTAGGAGGCTCTTCTGTGACATTACAGTCACCAGACTGTTGTACTTACTACCTTGATACAGGTTAGGGACTAAAATCCTCTCTCCTGTGACCATTACAGTAACCAGACTGTTGTACTTACTACCTTGATACAGGTTAGGGACTAAAATCCTACTCTGCTGTGACCATTACAGTCACCAGACTGTTGTACTTACTACCTTGATACAGGTTAGGGACTAAATCCTTCTCTCCTGTGACCATAACAGTCACCAGACTTTGTACTTACTACCTTGATACAGGTTAGGGACTAAAATCCTACTCTCCTGTGACCATTACAGTCACCAGACTGTTGTACTTGCTACCTTGATACAGGTTAGGGACTAAAATTCCTTCTCTCATGTGACCATAACAGTCACCAGACTGTTGTACTTACTACCTTGATACAGGTTAGGAACTAAAATCCTACTCTCCTGTGACCATAACAGTCACCAGACTGTTGTACCTACTACCTTGATACAGGTTAGGAGACTAAATCCTACTCTCCTGTGACCATTACAGTCACCAGACTGTTGTACTTACTACCTTGATACAGGTTAGGGACTAAAATCCTACTCTCCTGTGACCATTACAGGTCACCAGACTGTTGTACTTACTACCTTGATACAGGTTAGGGACTAAAATCCTACTCTCCTGTGACCATTACGGTCACCAGACTGTTGTACTTACTACCTTGATACAGGTTAGGGACTAAAATTTCTACTCTCCTGTGACCATTACAGTCACCAGACTGTTGTACTTACTACCTTGATACAGGTTAGGGACTAAAATCCTACTCTCCTGTGACCATAACAGTCACCAGACTGTTGTACTTACTACTTGATACGGTTAGGGACTAAAATCCTTCTCTCCTGTGACCTGAACAGTCACCAGACTGTTGTACTTACTACCTTGATACAGGTTAGGGACTAAAATCCTACTCTCCTGTGACCTGAACAGTCACCAGACTGTTGTACTTACTACCTTGATACAGGTTAGGGACTAAAATCCTACTCTCTCCTGTGACCATTAACAGTCACCAGACTGTTGTACTTAGCTACCTTGATACAGGTTAGGGACTAAAATCCTTCTCTCTGTGACTATTACAGTCACCAGACTGTTGTACTTACTACCTTGATACAGGTTAGGACTAAAATCCTTCTCTCCTGTGACCATAACAATCACCAGAATGTTGTACTCACTACCTTGATACAGGTTAGGGACTAAAATCCTTCTCTCCTGTGACCATTACAGTCACCAGACTGTTGTACTTACTACCTTGATACAGGTTAGGGACTAAAATCCTACTCTCCTGTGACCTGAACAGTCACCAGACTGTTGTCGCTGAATACAGGCAAAATGCGCAAGGGCGTTGGCAAGGGCCTTGGCAAGGAACAAGGAAGTGGATGTGATGGTGGTGCAGGCAGAGGCCGAGGTCGTGTGCAAGCACTAATTTCGCAACAACAAAGTGGCACATCTACTCGCTCGCACGTCCTGTCCCAAATTCTTGGGCCCGCAGCAGTACACTGCTCTTGAACCAAGACCAGTGTCAACAGGTTGTTACTTGGATAGCGGATAATGCTTCAAGTCAGATGGGCACCTCCACAAACACCCTGTCTTCCACACGGTCAAGTGTCAGTAGCTGTGATACTGCACCGCACATTTCCCAACCTGATCCTCCTTCCTACCACCAGGCCGAGTACACGTCCACGGACATTACTGATCCCACAGTTGGACACTCGGAAGAGCTGTTCACGTATCCATTCACAGAATCTGGCCTCTCGCCAGCTCCTGTTGAAGTGGGTGATGAGGAGATGGTATGTACAGATGCCCAAATATTTGAGCAGCCACGTTCTCATGAACGGAACGTTGGCAACGTGTCTCAACAAGGGGTGGACGATGATGAGACAAAATTGCCAGGAAGTCAGGAGGAGGATCAGGGTGCCGAAGAGGAAGACGACGTGGTGGATGATCCAGTAGCTGACCCAACCTGGCAGGAGGATATGCAGAGCGAGGACAGCAGTGCACAGGGGGAGAAAGGCATAGCATCCCAACAGGCAGTACGAAGCAGGGTCGTGTCCGCAGGCAGAAGGCAGGCAACCGTTCCCCGGAACAACAACACGACTCAAGGTGCCTGTGCAAATGTTAGGTCTTCCCAAGTCTGGGAGTTTTTTAAGTTGGCTCCAGATGACTCTAAAAAGGCCATATGCAACACCTGCCATGCCAGTATCAGCAGGGGTACGAAAACTAGCAGCCTGACCACCACCAGCATGATCAGGCACATGTCAGCCAAGCACCCGACTTTGTGGGAAGTACAACAGAGTCGAGGAGCCATGCGTGCTGATGTCACTGCTATGTCTTCGCGTGTTGTGCGTGTGAGCCAATCCCCTGTCCATGCTGGCCGCGAACAAGCCTCCGGCCCTGCACCTGAAGTTGCCCACGCACAAATAACACCACCATCAAGCACGTCCTTGTCCCAGCGCAGCGTTCAATTATCCATTCAGCAAACCTATGAACGCAGGCGCAAATACGCTGCCAACGCCCCACATGCCACTGTCCTCAATTCTCACATTTCGCGACTCATAGCGCTAGAAATGTTGCCTATCCGGCTGGTGGAGACGGAAGCATTCCGCGACCTGATGGGGGCTGCTGTCCCACGTTACTCGGTCCCCAGCCGCCACTATTTCTCCAGATGTGCATAACCACGTGTCCCAAAGCATCACACGTGCCCTGAACAACGCTGTTTCAGCCAAAGTCCACCTAACCACAGACACGTGGACAAGTGCTTGTGGGCAAGGCTGCTACATCTCCTTGACGGCACACTGGGTTAATATTGTGGAGGCTGGGACCCAGTCTGAGCGAGGGACGGAACACGTCCTTCCCACACCAAGGATAGCAGGCCCTACCTCTGTCAGGGTTTCCCCGACACTCTACAGCTCCGGAATGTCATGCTCCTCAGCCTCCTCCTCCTCCTCCTGCGCATCCTCATCCACTGTACCCTCCACACCAGTCCCAAGCTGGAAGCACTGCAGCACTGCCTCTGCGAAGCGGCAACAGCCTGTGCTGAAGCTAGTCTGCATAGGTGACAAACCCCACAATGCAGAAGAGGTGTGTACAGCTCTGAAACAGCAGGCAGATCACTGGCTCACACCTCTGAACCTAAAGCCAGGAAAGGTCGTGTGTAACAATGTCCGGAACCTGGTGGCAGCTTTGAGACGTGGCCAGCTGACGCATGTTCCATGCGTGGCCCATGTGCTCAACCTGGTGGTTCAGAGGTTTCTAAAGTCATACCCAGAGCTGTCTGAACTGCTGGTAAAAGTTTGCCGTCTGTCTGCACATTTTCGCAAGTCACCTGCTGCTTCAGCCGGCCTTGCCGGCTTTCAGCGCCGTTTGCGTCTTCCGGCCCACAGACTGGTGTGTGATGTCCCCACGCGTTGGAATTCAACTCTGCACATGTTGGTCAGGATATGTGAGCAGAAGAAGGAAGTTGTTGACTACCTGCATCACCTAAGCCGTCGGGAAATGGGTCAAACTCCACCCAGGCTTATCTCATCACAACGTGCAGTGGAGGACTATGACGAGGAGGAGGAGGATGAAGACATGGAGCAACTCTCTGGCCAAATTGAGGATATGACATGCACACCAGTCATACCCTCGATTCAGCGTGGCTGGCCAGAGGACAGGGGAGATGAGGAGGAGGAGGACAGCATGTTCAGTCATCGTGTTGGTCTGGATACTGAAATGATGGCTGTTCAGAGTCTGGCGCACATGGCTGACTTTATGGTAAGCTGCCTGGCTCGTGACCCTCGCGTTCAGAACATCATGGCTGACAATCAGTACTGGTTGGCAACACTGTTAGACCCACGCTACAAGGAGAACTTTATGTCTCTCATTCCTGAGGCGGAGAGGTCAGCCAAAATGCAGCAGTTCCAGAAGGCTATAGTCACGGAAGTAGGCAAATCATTCCCGTCACAAAACGCTAGCGGCATAGGTCAGGAATCGGTGGACAACCAAGGCGTACGGCCGAGAGGGGGACAAGTCCAATCCGCCAAAGGTAGGGGAACAGTCTTTACAATGTGGGACAGTTTTCTCAGCCCCTCATGTACCACAGCCCCTGAGGTGCGGGGTAGTGCCACCAGAAATGCTAAGTTTGGCCAGATGCTGAAGGAGTACCTTGCAGATCATACAACTGTACTGCGAGATTCCTCTGTGCCTTACAACTATTGGGTCTCCAAGCTGGACACGTGGCATGAATTGGCTCTCTACGCCTTGGAAGTCCTGGCCTGCCCTGCCGCTAGCGTTTTGTCAGAGCGTGTTTTCAGTGCCGCAGGTGGAATCATTACTGATAAACGCACCCGCCTGTCAACTGAAAATGCTGACAGGCTGACTCTGATCAAGATGAATAAGGGTTGGATTGGGCCAGACTTCACCACACCACCAACAAATGACAACTGAATTTAAATTTTGTTATGGGAATTTGCCATGTACCTCCACTCACCCATGGGTACACAGTTCTGCACTTTGGCTAATCGCTGGACTGCTCCTCCTTCTCCTCATGTGCCACCATGATGACCATTACAATAGTTAGGCTGTTGTTTCAGGTATACCCCCAGTGGTAAATTTTTTCGCCCATTCTTTTAGAATGGGCATTACAACGACAGGAGACCCGCTCCTTTTCAATGGGAAAAATGTTTTGAGGCCCTCCTGCACGTCTCTATCCAGGGACAATGTGGAGCCTCCCAATTTTTGGCTGCCCTGCCAAAGGGCTATACTTCAATACACCCACTTCAGGTTTACAGGCCCTTATGCATGTCACTATCCAGGGACAATATGGAGCCTCACAATTTTTGGCTGCCCTGTCAAAGGGCTATACTACAATACACCCAATTGAGGTTTACAGGCCCTCATGCATGTCTGTATGCATGGCTCATTGTGGAGCCTCCCAATTTTTGGATGCCCTGCCAAAGGGCTATACTACAATACACCCACTTCAGGTTTACAGGCCATTATGCATGTCACTATCCAGGGACAATATGGAGCCTCACAATTTTTGGCTGCCCTGTCAAAGGGCTATACTACAATACACCCAATTGAGGTTTACAGGCCCTCATGCATGTCTGTATGCATGGGTCATTGTGGAGCCTCCCAATTTTTGGATGCCCTGCCAAAGGGCTATACTACAATACACCCACTTCAGGTTTACAGGCCCTTATGCATGTCACTATCCAGGGACAATATGGAGCCTCACAATTTTTGGCTGCCCTGTCAAAGGGCTATACTACAATACACCCAATTGAGGTTTACAGGCCCTCATGCATGTCTGTATGCATGGGTCATTGTGGAGCCTCCCAATTTTTGGATGCCCTGCCAAAGGGCTATACTACAATACACCCACTTCAGGTTTACAGGCCATTATGCATGTCACTATCCAGGGACAATATGGAGCCTCACAATTTTTGGCTGCCCTGTCAAAGGGCTATACTACAATACACCCAATTGAGGTTTACAGGCCCTCATGCATGTCTGTATGCATGGGTCATTGTGGAGCCTCCCAATTTTTGGATGCCCTGCCAAAGGGCTATACTACAATACACCCACTTCAGGTTTACAGGCCCTTATGCATGTCACTATCCAGGGACAATATGGAGCCTCACAATTTTTGGCTGCCCTGTCAAAGGGCTATACTACAATACACCCAATTGAGGTTTACAGGCCCTCATGCATGTCTGTATGCATGGGTCATTGTGGAGCCTCCCAATTTTTGGATGCCCTGCCAAAGGGCTATACTACAATACACCCACTTCAGGTTTACAGGCCCTCCTGCACGTCGTTATCCTGGGACAATGTGGAGCCTCCCAATTTTTGGCTTCCCTGCCAAAGGGCTATACTACAATACACCCAATTGAGGTTTACAGGCCCTCATGCATGTCTGTATGCATGGGTCATTGTGGAGCCTCCCAATTTTTGGCTGCCCTGCCAAAGGGCTATGCTACAATACACCCACTTCAGGTTTACAGGCCCTCCTGCACGTCTCTATCCTGGGACAATGTGGAGCCTCCCAATTTTTGGCTGCCCTGCCAAAGGGCTATACTACAATACACCCAATTGAGGTTTATAGGCCCTCATGCATGTCTGTATGCATGGGTCATTGTGGAGCCTCCCAATTTTTGGGTGCCCTGCCAAAGGGCTATACTACAATACACCCACTTCAGGTTTACAGGCCCTCCTGCAC
Source organism: Allobates femoralis (assembly GCA_033576535.1). Lineage (NCBI taxonomy): Eukaryota > Metazoa > Chordata > Amphibia > Anura > Aromobatidae > Allobates > Allobates femoralis. The sequence goes on from JARQOC010000004.1 coordinate 104,843,301, forward strand.
GTCTCTATCCTGGGACAATGTGGAGCCTCCCAATTTTTGGCTGCCCTGCCAAAGGGCTATACCACAATACACCCACTTCAGGTTTACAGGCCCTCATGCACGTCTCTATCCAGGGGCATTGGTGAACCTCCCAATTTTGGACTGCCCTGGCAAAGGAAAATACTACAATAGACCCAGTTCCTCAAAATGGGCACATTTTGTCAAGAGGCCTTCATGTACGTCTCTTCTCAGGGACATCGGAGTGCCGCACAATGTTTTCACGCAAAATCTTTCATGTAATCACAAAAAGTAACATACACCAGCTGTATCTCACTATTGGGTATGTGCCCTTAACATTTCCATCCTAAATATTCATTTTGATGTCATTTTGGAAGGTTTTCTGGTGACTCCGTAAAATTGGCGTGAAACTCGGACAACATTGTTCACAGCTGTGACTTTTGAGTGAGAAATGCTTTCAGGGGTCTTCCCCATGGTGTTGCCATGTCATTTCAGCACTCTTCTGAGACTTTTGTTACATTTTTAGGGTTTCTACATGCTGCCGGCAGTCATTCCATAAAAATACTCGGGTCTCCCATAGGATAACATTGAATATGCAAATAAGTCTGTGGAGCCTCGGTTAGGAGTCTCAAACACAGGACTAGCCAGATATCCTTCCAGTGAAGGACCCAGTCAAGGGGTGGCTCCTTGCGGAGAACACCATAAACCACCATGTTAAGTGGCCCTTTTAGTCAATATCCAGCTCTTTTACAAGCTTAGAGATATGACAAGGGAATACCAAGACCAAGTATCCATCCACAGACAGCTGTTTCGGGGTGTTGCCCCTCATCAGTGTGGAGTAGGATTCTGGCTAGGTGGAAGCAAGGCCTAGTAGACCAACATCACAAAGTATTCACTGATCTCAGGGAGACCAGTCCAAGAAAACACTGCGGGCAGCTGGCTAAAGTGCTCAACACAGTGAATTCCTAGGATAACATTGGGCTCGGTACTCGGGCCGAGTACACGAGTATCTCGGGATGCTCGGCCCGAGCTTCGAGCACCCGAGCATTTTAGTACTCGCTCATCACTACACATAACTAAAGGTGAACACCAACCCTACCCAATGTCCTCTACTATCCATACCATGATTTAAAGCAAACTAATTGGTATGTATGGATAACCCTTTAAATGCTCCTGCATCTCAATTCTTAGGACATTGTACTATAATAAAGTAGCAACATGAAGTAATGGATGACAATAGATTACAACCGGTAGCTGAGCAGCACGATTCTCTATCCAGAGCGAGATCGGAGTTTCATCCTAAAAGATAAAAGCAGGAAAAAACCCTCATGAAAGATAAAGGCGGCGTAACCCCATATTTCTCAGCAGGATTAAAAAAAATACATTCACACATAAGACTGAAAGCGATAGATAAAACCATATAAAAGTCATATGTGAAATACATTTTAGGATACAGAAAGAAGAAGTGATACAAAACTTCAATTTCTACTGATTGGCTGCAGAAACAGTATAAGGTGTTGCATTCTCCTTTTTATATAGTGTGAGGCTTTTACAGAGCTAAGTACAATTCAGCTGGTGAGAAATTACGGAACAGTGAACAGTAAAAATGGCTAAGGCACTTTATTCTCATAAAATAGACTATACGGGAAATCTTTTAAGTAGTAGAGCCACATGCACCCGTCTTGTATGGACCCGCAGGGCACTGAGTGCTGCAATGTTTTTAGACATTGTATATTTAAGAACTTGTTCTCTGGACTGGAAAAATATCTGGCATTTCACATTTATTTTTCACAAAATCTAAGTTTATAAGAAAGTGTGAAAAAAAAATTGAAGCCCTACAGAGGTACAAGATAAACTCAAAGCTCTTTATTAAGCTTACATACAAAACAGAGATCTAACATAGCCGATGGGCATGAGACATTACACCCACACAAGTGTCTGAAAAGGAAGACATACAAGTTTAGGAAATATAAAAGCTCATTTTCTAAAAAAAAAAAAAAAAAATCAAAATGCGTTGAAATTCTAGACTGTTATGGACTTCAATCATAAATATTCCCATACTTTACCATAATTTTATGTTATCCTCTTTTTTGCTGTATGGACCCTTTTTACCCACTAGAGTAAAGCACTCAAAAACGAGACTTAGGGCCGCTTTACACACACAGATATCTGTGACCAACTTCTGAACAGATCTCTGGTTGCAGTGAAATCATGGACACATTGCTCCATTTGTACACAGCCACAAAATGGAACAATGTGTCCATGATTTCACTGCAACCAGAGATCTGTTCAGAAGTTGGACACAGAAGTTGGTGTTTGTAAAGCGGCCCTTAGTAGTAGGACAAACCATTGAAGTCTACGCAACTTGTAAACTGATCAAATACAAATCCAGTGCGGAAGATTTAATGATGCAGCATAAGGAGTTAAGTGAGGATCCTGCGTGAGTTTTTGATAGATAGATAGATAGATAGATAGATAGATAGATAGATACCAAGAAAAAATCTCTCTGCAGCACTCAGGTACTACCAATATTGTGCACATGCTACCAAGCAATAAATGAGGAAAACATTTTAAAAACTTACGTTTTTTTCAAAAAACTCATTATTCTTAATTTTTATGTTCTGGGATTCTTAGTACACACATTAGCCAATGTCTGCTTGCTCATCAACCACGTCACGGTGCCCCCAGATCTGATGAGTCCTGGAGGACAAGGAGGACAGGGATGTCAGCGCAGGACTCATCAGACCTGGGGGCACCGTGACATGGTTGATGAGCAAGCAGACATTGGCCAATGTGTGTACTAAGAACCCCAGAAAATAAAAATTAAGAATAATGAGCTTTTTTGAAAAAAAAGTAAGTTTTTAAAATGTTTTCCTCATTTATTGCTTGGTAGCATGTGTACAACATTGGTAGTAGCTGAGTGTTGCAGAGAGATTTTTTTCTTGGTATTTGACCCAGCGTCACTGCTAGCACCAGTTCACATTATGTCTTTGAGTGCTGTGCAGTTTTTTTCTGTTTTATAGATAGATAGGTAGATAGATAGGTAGATAGATAGATAGATAGATAGATAGATAGATAGATAGATAGATAGATTTTAAAACTGTTAAACAAATAGATAAATAAAAACACGAGGTGCCCCCCACATTAAAATGTGACCTCAAAAATTAGAGGGGGCAGAAGGACCAGTGCCTTTTCAAGGAGACCCAAAATGCAACTATTCTATTTGACAGGATGTAAATAGCTCACCAGAACTTTATTAATATTTGGTACTTTTCTATCACAGGCAAAGAAAATTATGACCCCAAACACTTACAGGGAGCAGGAGGAGCAGTGCTTTTTAAAGGACCCAAGAAAAGATAAATACTTTATTAGATAGTACGCAATGTGTGCTGGAAATGTAGCTCTAAAAAGAGCTGTTATTCTAATATGGAAATACTGGAACACTACTGTTTTATCTGTCTGCTTCACAAACTTTCCCTACACTTCTCTGATCTAGTTTAAAGTTGATATAGCTCTTAAAAGACCTGTTATTCTAATATGTAGATACTTGAACGCTACTGAGAGGGACAATCAAATCTTTCAAGGGGAGTATACAAATACTCAGTGAGTATCGAGTAGCCCAAATACCTTGATATCTGTGCGAGTAGCTAATAGTGATGAGTAGATTTGCTGATCACTAATGATTAACCACAGCCAGCATGGGTTTGTAACTAATAAGGTATGTCTGACTAACTTAATTTCCTTCTATGAAAGAATCACTGACTGGCTGGATCAGGGAAACAGTAGATATACAAGTGCATCTCAATGAATTAGAATATCATTAAAAAGTTAATTTATTTCAGTAGTTCAATACATAAAGTGAAACACATCAATTTTATAGAGTCATTACACACAGAGTGATCTATTTCAAGTGTTTATTTCTGTAAATGTTGATGATTATGACTTACAGTCAGTGAAAATCCAAAGGTTTTAATTAAATTAAATTAAAGTAGGGACGATAAAGGGTCTGGGAGATGAAATATTACCTAAATAGGTATTAGAGGCTTCAAATTGTGCGGTTGTGAGATTCACAATCACTATAAAAGCATATCATGGCTGCTTGTGTCCCCAGCGTGGTGCATATAGAGTATGGAGGATGAGGGGTTAAACACCACGCTGCCATATTCCATGAGCTTTAAAAGAATTAATGTAATATTCATTTATTAGTCAACTCATTTCAAGGCTCCTTGGCCCCTTCCTCCATACAAATCAATATCATATTGCCATGATTGAGGGAATTTCTGGGAGCCCTGAAACACGTTGACTAATAAATCAATATTGTATCCACCCTTTGATGTCTCATCGAATATGGCAGCGCAGTTATTACCCCTTTATCCTCTCTACTTTAATTTTTTCTGAAATACTGATCTTTGGGTTTTAATTGGCTGTGAACCATAGTCATCAACATTTACACCAAAGTAATAGATCAGAGACTAAACATGAGTCAACAGTGTGATGCAGCAGCAAAAAAGTGAGACACAATTCTGGGATGTAGTAACAGAAGCATACAGTCTAGATCACATGATGTCATTATCACTCTCTACTCCTGTTTGGTCAGACCTTATCTGGAATGCTGTGTCCAGTTCTGGGCACCACAATTTAAAAAAAGTCATCAATAAACTTAAGCAACTTCAGAGAGGAGTGACCAGAATGGTGACTGGTCTGAAAACCATGTCCTAGGAGGAACGGTAAGAGGATCTGGGAATGTTTAGCTAGCAAAAAAGAAGACTGAAGACTTAATAGCTGTCTACAAATATCTCAAGGGCTGCCACACTCTAGAGGAACTTTCTTCTCATCTGTACAAAAAGATACTAGAAGCATTGGGGTGAAACTAAATGGAAGGAGACACAGATTAGATATTAGAATAAAATAATTTGACAGTGAGGGTGGTCAGCGAGTGGAACAAGTTGCCATGAAAGGTGGTGAGTTTTCCATCAATGGAAGTCTTCAAACAGAGGCTGGACAGACATCTGTCTTTGATGACTTAGTAGATCCTGCTTTGAGCAATTAGCCCCCTATACACAGTATGATAGCCCCTCAGCTCCTCTATATACAGTATGGTAGCCACATTGTCTATATGATTGGACCAGATCTGTGAAAAATATTGCAATTATTAAAAAAACAGAATGCATGACTTTGAAACCATTTGTAGCCATATTTTATTCACATCCCACTGATGAAGTGGTTATAGGCGCTCCGCCTAGCCACGAAACGGCGTCGGGGTCCACAGCCCTAGGTTCCCCTGCACCCTGGTGTATCTGGCCACATGGCCACCAGCAGTAATAGGTAACATTATTCTGTATGGACACATGTAAAATGCATATTTATTGTAATCATGTGCACTAATGACCTTCATCATTACTCTTTGAGGGTGTAATTTCAGGTATATGTTGATACTCTTTGCACTTAAGGATTACTGTGATACACTTTATGGAACACATGTAAAGTGTTATTTTAAGGCTGGTAAGCCTAATATTACTACTCATAAGTATTGTACCTTGGTCTCCATTTATATTGTAACCTATTGAAATCCACAAGTATCTTTGAGATGGGAGTTTCCCTCTCCCTCTTGTTGCCATTTCTTTTGTGACGGATGTTTGCTAGGCTGCTTTCACATCGCGTTTTTTGGACACCTGTGGCTGCCCGTTGTAAAATGGACAGCCAAGGATCCGATTTGGCCACCATGTATCCCTATGAGCACAGATTGGTGCTCTATTGCCTTCCAATTTGTGACGGATCCGATTCTGTCCAATTTTTTGCTGTACCCAGAATCGGACACTACTCCGATTTTGGGCACAGCGGACCAAATTGGACAGAATCGGATCAGGCGCGATCCGTGGTAAATATAATGGGGGCCTATATTTTAGTGTACTGAGTGCATGCTCAGTACACTAAAAATGCTCTGTTCCTGTGTTATTTCACTTCCGCAATGTATATACATACATTGCGGAAGAGAAGCAAGGGTTAAAAATAAAAAAATCATCCTCACGTCTCCGGTGTGTTCCACGATGTGCACCGCGGTATCTACCAGGCAGGGAGGGGGATCCCGCTCAGCTGATCGGTCACATGACCGCATCAGCTGAGCAGTTTAGCTCTCCCGCCTGCCAATCAGTTTTGGTGGGTGGGAGATTTAAACCGCTTAGCTGATTCGGTGATGTGACCGATCAGCTGATCGGGTTGCCCCGCCCTGTCCTGCCCGGTCAGCTGATACACAGGTCCTTAATCCCGGAGATAGATGCCGCACATCGCGGAACACACACCGGAGAGGTGAGGATCATTTATTTTTATTATTTTTAACCCTTGCTTCACTCCCGCAAAGTATGTATAAAATCACAGAGCCGGACACAGAAATGGCATCCGTAGGCACACATCTGATCATGTCCTTTCTTGTCCGTGTGGTCCTGAAAAAAAAAAAAGAATCCCACAGACAGGAAAAAATTGCAATGTGCAACCAGCCTAAGGCTAGGGACACACTCAGTGCTGGCCCTGCGGCAGCTGCATTGCGGTACAGCAGAGCTCCACCTGCAGTAACCGCCAGCGGTAACGTCGGGTACTTTGGGCGAACGCAGCCCTTAATTACCCGATGTATACCATAGTTACTGGCCACAAACAAAGCTGGCCGGACTGCGGTAATCCTGACCGCAGAGAAAAACGTCACCCGTACCACTTCCCTCACCAAAGTCTCCATTTGGGTGTAATAAAACATCACCTTAAAGTATTTCTATTGAAGCCCTTACTCATTTTTCTTGGTAACATATTTTATTCACTGCACAATATAGAACACAGATCAGAATGTGAATGTTAGACATTTTCCATTTCATTTGAAAAATGAATGGAACTGATGGCAGCAAGACATCTCAGAAATGTTGTGACAGGGGTAACAAAAGGTTGGAAAGGAAAGTGTCACTATTGATAAACTGCTGAAAAGTTAATTATCAACTAAGTCCCATGATGGACTATATAAAGAGTATGTTAAAGTGACCCTAAACCCGGAAGCCAACCCCCATCCCTTCATACCTATGCATGCAGCTTGTGAAGCTGCTGCCATCCATCCATGAATCTTGCAAAACCGCTGGGGCACTCTTCATAAATCATAGTTTTCATATCTCATTTCTGGGCGTTTCTGTGAAATTTTAAAGCCGGAGCAGGCTGGCCTGTGTGCCGCTCTCCCCCTCCCTGTCCGTAATTATGCACGCCCATGGCTGCGTGCATAAACAACAGAGAGGCGGCTCGCCTCATAGTATGGGCGGTGAAACTGGTATGACGTAATACGCGTCATACCAGTTTCACCGCCCATACTATGAGGCGAGCCGCCTCTCTGTTGTTTATGCACGCAGCCATGGGCGTGCATAATTACGGACAGGGAGGGGGAGAGCGGCACACAGGCCAGCCTGCTCCGGCTTTAAAATTTCACAGAAACGCCCAGAAATGAGATATGAAAACTATGATTTATGAAGAGTGCCCCAGCGGTTTTGCAAGATTCATGGATGGATGGCAGCAGCTTCACAAGCTGCATGCATAGGTATGAAGGGGATGTGGGGTTGGCTTCTGGAGAAAGGATCACTTTAAGTAGGTAGAGTATCTGAGATGCAAAGATTGTCAGAGGTTCCCATCACCTGTGAACAACTCTGTCTAAAAATTATAGAACAATTTCAGAAAAATGTTCATTAGCGTACAGCTGGTAAGACATTGAATATCCGACCATCTATAGTACATAATATCATTAAAAGATCAAGAGATTCTGGAGAGATTAATGAGTACGAGGGATAAGACGGATACTCATGATCTATGGGCGCTCAGGTAGCATTGCATTAAAAGATGGCATAATTTGGTTATGCAAATAAATGCATTCTGCATAGGCTCAGGAATACTTCCAGAAATAATAGTCTGTGATCACAGTTTGCCATGCAATTTACAAATGCAAATGAAAACTCTATCACGTAAAGAGGAAGCCATATATCAACACTACCCAGAAAAGCTGCCCTATTTTCTGGGCCAAAGCTTATTTAAGATAAATTATGGCAAAATAGAAAACTATTCTGAGGTCAGATTAATCAAAATTTTAAATTCATTATTTAAACTACCCACTTGTAATAATAATAATAAAAATAATATTAATAATAATTTTTATTTATATAGCACCAACATATTCCGCAGCGCTTCACAATACAAAGTTCATGTTTAAACAATGATAAGAAACAATTAGAAAGTACAATACAATAAAAAAAAAACAATACAATACAAAGCATAATCTAGTACAATAATTAAAGATAAAAAAATGACAGCCCTGCCCATAAGAGCTTACAATCTAACAATGAGGTGGGGGTGACACAAAGTACAGGGGCTTATTTACAATGATGGTATAGTCAACTTGAGGAGATAGGGAACACTTAGGTGAAGTATAAGTGGCCACCACTCGTTATTTGTGATCCACTTGAGACTGGTGGAGCAGGTAGACTATGTCTAGATGACTTTGACTAGGGATCATGATAGGCCGCCCTAAAAAGATGTGTTTTTTGAGAGATCGCCTGAAACAATCTAAGGCTAGGGTCACACTTTTACAGAGAATTGTGTTCACTGCATCCAGATGCGGTGAACGCAATTGGCTTCCCACACATTTTGCAAGCAAAATGTGTGTCTGAAGCCATAATCCGGTAACCGGATCTGTACAATTTTATGGGCAGCGCAGCGCCATAGATCTACTGTAAAAGCCTACCAGACCCTGGACAGTGCACATACTATACGAACATTACGTATAGTATGCGCACAGCTGTCAGTGGAGCCGCGGCTTCATTCAGAAAATTGTACAGAGCCGACAGAAGCCAGATTACTGTACAGGAGTTATTAACACATTACATGCCCACCTGAGTAGGCAGCATGTCTATAGGGGGGGTGGGCACCCCCTAGAGACATGATGGGCACAATTATTATTAATATTTTAGCTTTTTGTACAGTGTTAACAGCCGGTATAAGCAAAGTATACGGTAACTGCATTGTTCAGGATTACACATCCGGAGCAATACGGTTACCGCATTGCGGAGGCTAGAACCGCTCCGAAAACTGCAGCCTGCATGATTTTTCAAGCAGGCTGCAGATCCGGAGCCGGTAACTGGATTGCTTGAATGGTCCACTCGGTGTTCGGCAGGAGCTGGACTCTTAGGTCTTGGAGCATGGTTTCCCAGAAGGTCGGGTCCCCGTCGATGGTGTGGACAGAGACAACTCTGGCTCATTGAGGGCGGCGCGGGCCTCTTCTTCTACTTCCCGCATCAGCTCTTTTAACCGGATGGCCATCATGCTTCCTTCTCCAAAACCCGTACCCGTCGTAGCTGGCCCAGGTTCTAGTGGCAAAGCTCCTTGCAAAGACCCGGCCATGATGTCTTCTTTTTGTTTTATAGTCCATGGGTGGGCTAAGGTCTTTGGCCCGCCCCCTTGGTTTTTCCTTAGCAATTGGGGCGGGCAAGTAGTTTGGCGCCTCTGCCATGGCCCTCCCACAACGAGGGGCCAAGGCATGCCCCTGGGCCAGCACATTGTCCCTTACATTGCTGGACCCGCCATCTTGGCCTAGTAGAAATGGCGGGAAAAGTTCTTTAGTGCCGTATATAGACAAAGTTCCCAAATGGCCAATTAAGTTCCATATGGCGCAAAGTACTCGTTAGATACGGGTCGGTTTGAATCCTGTTCGTAGACGCCAAGTTTACTCACCCAGGCCAGGAGACTTTCATCTCAGGCGCAGGCTGGTGGTCACGGGTGGCGGTGCCTCAGACTGTGGCTCTGGTGGTCAATGAAAAATGTGGAAAACAAAAGAAAAATAAAAAAGAAATGAAGTTTGTTCATGACTCCACCTGTAGGTCCTGGTGATGGCACCAGTGCTGCGGGAACCTCCAGGGTGATGGGCGGCAGCAAGATGGAGTAGCTCCCTACAAGAGGAGCAGTGTCCCCAGGGTGTTGAAAGTAGGAATGGATGATGGAGTACGGCAGCACAGTCACTGTGGAGCAAGGCAGGTAGATCACAGTTCAAGGAAGAAATCACGGACACGCTGCTCACTCTGAACAGGTACTTTACTCCTGAATTCTGCAGGGTTACAGGGCAATGCAATTCTAGTTGCAGAGTAGTGGACCGGGTGGTTCTGGCAATGAGCAGTGTCCCTCTGAAGCTCCACTGGTGTTCCTTCTCTATCACGCTCACTGTCCCTTGCTCTGCTGCCCTGCACGGATCCCGCTTGTTAGACCAGGCCCGTTCGAGATATATGGGATCCCCTTTTTTCTCCAAGGAGACCCCAACTCAGTTTAGTACTTCTGGTGAGGACCGTGCTTGGTGTAGGGCGGTTAGGTCGTGCTCCTAAAAAGTCATCGACCACTCCGGGTTTGTGGTTCAGGGATTTAGCCGGCTGGACCACTTCGGAGCCAGTACTTCCCGTTTGGACTGGGCTAGGATATTCGGTTACACTTTCTGTTCTTGGCCCCTTTCTCTTCTGGGTCACCAGGTTGAGGTGCCCTCCCTGTTACCTTCTCTCTGCTGTTCTGAATCTCTGCAGCTTCTCACTTCTCCTTCTAACTCTTTTCTTGATCTAACTCCTTACTGCTTTCCCCACTGCTTTATCACCTAGTTTCTCCTCCCACCAGGATCAGTTACCCTGGTAACGGGCATCTAATTGGTCCTCTAACACTAGATGTTTGCATGTGGTACTAAAGCTTCAGGCTTATTCTACTCATTACCAAAACAAAGCATACTGCACCTTCAGTCAGGGGTGCAGTACCCTTTTGTGATGCACTTTTAGTGGGGCACCACACTTACGCACATTGCGTACTGTAACTCCTCCTTACAGCGAGGAGTCGCCGGCTGTCATTGACAAAATAGTAAAAGCCGACAAAAGCCGGCAATACTGTAATAAACCTAATTAACACTTCACATGCCACTCTATGTGGATAACATGTCTTTAGGGAGGGTGGACACTCCCTGGAGACTTGTTGTCCACATATAATATTAACATTAACCCTTTGTTCATCCCCGCAGCTGCAGGAATGTACAAAGCATCCGGCAACCGGATAGCACATTATGAGCAATCCGGTTACCGGATGCAGGTCTAGGGACACATTTTGTAGGCAAAATGTGTCTGAAGGCACATGAGATTACCACATCTGGATCTGGATGCGGTAATCGCAATGTGCCATCTAAATGTGACCCTAGCCAATATGATACAATACAGAGTAACAAAATTCAACAAACATCATGAGGCGTAAGGGACCTGCTCGCATGCTTACAATTCCTCACATGAAGCTTGTCTTCTGTTTGGTCTTGTTGCTTGCTGATCCTATCTACTGGTTGCAACCAGCCTCAGGTGCAGCACCTAAAATCATTGAGTAGATGTGGTGGCACAAGATGGCAAAAGGTATCCTGTGCGGCTAGGTCTGGTATTCTGTGACGCAGCGGGGATGGCCCTCATCTGTCAGGAAAGATGTACTCTATTTTTTAATTAGATTAAATTCAAAAATTCACATTTTATTGACCTTTGACAACCACCATACTTTCTGTTTTAGAGGAGTTTATACAGTCATGGCAGCAGTGAAATTGTTCCAGAAAATGAAGCTTCTCCCATAAAATTATTGCAATTAGGCTAGGGTTACATTTGTGTTGTGACCCTAGCCTAACTGAATGCGCTTAAAACTTAGAACTTTTCCCCGCAGCGCATAACGTTAAAGCTATGCTCTGCCAGAGAATGCAGCCCATAGTAACTGCATAACTATGCTTACCTTGTCAAAGAAGCCACACATACAGCTGCAGGAAGTGCACTTTAGCTGAGCGCACAGGAAACGCTGTCTGCAGCTTTTCTTGTGTGCTGTTGTAAAGTGCACTCTCTGCAGCTTTGTGTGTGGCTGGTTGGCAAGGTAAGCATAGTTACGCAGTTACTATGGGCTGCGTTCTCTGGCAGTGCATAGCGTTAACGCTAGGGTCACAACAGAAATGTGACCCTAGCCTTACACATTTTGCCATACACATGTTTATTTCCTTTGTATATATTAGAACAACAAAACAAAAACAGAGAAAAGAAGTCAAACTGGACATAATTTCACAAACAAAAAAAAAAAAAAGTATTTGCACCTTTCTAAAATGGTGGGTAAAATATCTGTGGCAAGTAATCAGTGTGGGCAATATAAAATTACACCTTAAACCAGTTAAAAAGGGAAGAAGTTAATTCAAAACTTGCATTGTGTGTCTGTGTGTGCCAAACTAAGCATGGAGAACAAAATGAGAAGAGAACTGTATGAGTTCTTAATAAGCAGAATTTTAGAAAAATATCAACAATCTCAAGGTTTCAAGCCTATTTCAAGAGATGTTGATGTTTGTTTGTCCATGGTGCGCCACATAATCAAGACGTCTAAAGCCTATGGCACTGTAGCTAATGTCCCTGGAAGTGGATGGCTAAGAAAAATTGATGAAAAGTTGCAACTGTGCACTTTCCGGATGGTGAATAAGCAGCCCCAATCAAGTTCAAAAAGATTCAAGCTGTCCTTGATGCTCAGGATGCATCAGTGGCAGTGCAAACTATCCATCCACATTGGAATGAAACAGAATGCAATGGCAGGAGACCCAGAAAGACATAAAAGAGTTGGACTGTAGTTTGCCAAAATGGACATGAGTAAGCCAAAATTCTTATGGGAATGCGACTTGTGAACAGATGAGACCAAGATAGAGCTTTTTGGTACAGTGCATCATTCTACTGTTTACTGGAAATGTAATGAGGCCTTCATAGAAAACAACACAGGACTTACAGTCAAATATTGTAGAGGGTCAAAGATGTTATGGGATTGATTTGCTGCCTCTGGCAATGGCTAGATCATGATATCTAAAGACTACTAAAGGATTCTGGGTTGCAATGTAGTGTCCAGTGTCAGAAAGCTAGGTTTGCCTCTTATGGTATTGGTCTACCAGCAGGACAATGACCACTATGCCAGGTGGGGCAGAGAGTCAGCAATCTAGAGTACTTTTAACATTTCCTGCAGCGATTTTCCCAAAAGAAACAGATTCCATATAGAATCTTGATGTAAGGAATAACTGTATATGTTTTAAGTATATTCACAGAGTGTTTTTATGTAGCTGTTCATGCATTGACCTTCAGAAAACCCTTCTTATCACAATCATCTATTCTTGAAAAACAGGCAAAGTTGATATTTTCCTAGTCACCAAGTATAGAAGCTTATATCCTATACATAAAATTAGTGATGCCTGATGGGTTTTATGCAATCTTTTAAGTGGTAAGATTAATTCGAAGTCTACTGAATATTATAATGCCTGGCGGGTACATGAAGAGTTAAATCCTTATATTTATGCTGAAATAAATAATTCATAAGTGCAAGATAAAAATGTAAATACATTAGTAATTGTACATTTATCACAATATAATCTGATTGATGCAGAATGTTACAGAATAATTCATGACGAAGCTTTAGATCAGTCATAGTGCTCACAGAAGCCAAGTCCTGAAATAATTTGAGTGGGACCGATCTGAATGTGGGAGCAGAAAAGGGAACCAAACTCATATATTTAGACTGCTCATATCTCATCTCTTCTTCTTTAGTACATGTGACGGTATAATGACACCAAACGAGTGAAGCACCACATATATTAACCCCATCCCGAAACGGCTATTTTCTGATTTTTTTCACTTTAATTTCTTCCTACCTTTCATCCTAGAGCCATACATTTTTTTCTGTCCACATTATTAGTTTTATTATTGCACCATTTATGGGTGAGGATACAGTAGGAGAGGGTAGAGCTGATCATGGGGTGGTTTAGTAGACTGAGGATCACTGCAGGTTGTAGGACTTGTCGGAAGAGGTGGGTCTTCAGGTTCCTTCAGAAGGTTTCCATGGTAGACTAGAGTCTGATGTGTTGGGGTAGAGAGTTCCAGAGTATGGGGGAAGCACGGGAGAAACCTTGTATGTGGTTGTGGGAAGAAGAAATAAGAGGGAAATAGAGTAGGGGAATTTGAGAGGATCAACAAACAGAGAAAAATGGTTAGTGTTCACTGGTATAAATGAAGAAATAGAAGGGATTCCAGTGCCACATGCTATAATTATTTTATTCTTCAAGTTAAAACATCACAAAGCCTCACTGAGGAGCCCTGGACGTGTTTCAGGTAGCAAGTCAGTGACGATTAAGGGGACTTGGTGATGTTTTAACTTGAAGAATAAAGGAATTATCGCATGAGGCACCGGAATCTCTTCATTTTCTTCATTTTGAGAGGATCACAGGTTTCATGTAGGTAGGTACCAGGAGACCAGGTCACAGATGTATGGCTGCTTTCACATTAGCGTGCGCACAAATCACCCAGTCTCGTCCGCCTGCGCACAGATCACATATGGGAGTGAATGGGTGCGCACGGTCATGCGCAGTCAAGCGCAGCACCGTGCGCTCCCATTATAAAGATAGGGGCTTGCTGTGCTGCGCTTACATTGCGGCTCCCCTCCGCAGAACGCAGCGGAGGGGAACGCTAATGTGAAAGTAGCCCATGGAAGGGACAGGAAGCCAAGGATTGGTGTTTTTTTTACTTTTTTCCGGAACAAGTTGAACTTCTAAATGACTCCATTTATTTTACCACTTTACACCCATGCTGGAAGACAGGAAAAATTTCCAAGTACTGGAAAACGAATTGAGAAAAAGAAATAGCAATTTTGACATTATTTTTGAGGAATTGTTTTTGTGACAGATGTTGTGTAATAAAAATTACAATTTAATATCAATCTACTCATCAGTACGTTTACAGCAATACCAAACAGCTCCATTATTTATTATTTAGCGGCGAAAAATAAATCAGAAATATTAAAAAATGAAATTTCTTGGCTGTGCAGCCATTTCTCCGAGACCTGTAAGACTTACAATTTTTAGTTGATGGAGTGCCTATTTTTGCAGGGTGTGAAGTCGTTTTTATTTGAATAATTTTGGAATAGATTTGAAATTTTAATCACTTGTTACAACAATTATTATAGTATGGCCACAATCAAAAAAGTGTAATTTTGTAAATTTTAATTTATTTCTTTTTATGATGTTTTTTAAGTTTTGATAGATGCGGACTCTAATGCAGCAATATCAGAGTTGTTTTTGTTTATCTAGTTTCCCAACTTTTTTAATGGGAAAGTTGACTGAACTAGATTATCTTTTTTTCGCTAACCATTTTACTGTTCACGAATATTTGTCCCAGGAGAACTCGAACTGCAATTGTTAACTGATTGCTGTGTTAATCAATACAGCACAATAACACAGCATTGCGTATTTGCTGCCACGAGGGAAATAAGTGGGGCTCAAGTTTTTTTTTTAAAAAAATTTTTTTTTTTTTTTTTCTTTTGAAATCATTTTTCTTTGCAGCTTTGGGTTTGGGGCCCCGGTTCAAAGGTAACCTATTACCCATTTACCCCCCAAGGGCTGGGGGGGGTTCCGCCCCAAAATGGGGTTCAACGCCCCCTTTTGGGGGTCCCAACACCCCCAAAGGTGGGGCCCCCTGCATTACCCCCCCTTTTGCCCTTTAAAATGTTAAAATTTTTTTGATTCCAAAGAACCCCCCCCAAAACAACCCCAAGAAAAGAACCCCCAACCCCCGGGCATATCCATCCAACACCCATATGGCACCCCCCTTTTATGTGTAATATCCGTGGGCCCAGTATCCCGGGGTTTTGCCAAAAAAATACCCAAACCCGTAAAGGGAAGATTAAAATTTAAAACGATTTGTGGCGTGATGGCCCCAAATAGCATGGAGAACCCCCCCCAAAAAGAGAAAGACTAGAGTTTAAAGCAAATTTAGAAATACACAACCCCCAAGTCCAGCCTATTAAGAGTGGGATGTTGGGGTTTGCCTGGGCGCCCTCGGACCCCCTCTAAAGCCCATTGCCGACTTCCCCCGAGGGAACCCAAGAAACATTGATTGAAAATAAAAACCAAAATTGACTTTCCGATTGAAGGCCCCAAATTCAAAATTAAAAAAAATTGGGGTGCCTTTTAAAGCTCCGGAATGCACGGGGCGGAAACAAACCAACCCAATTTTGGACCCCCCCCTGCAAATTTTCAGGAGCCCCCCAAAAGGCGCGTTTTGAAGGACCTGGTAACCCCCTTTTTCCCCTTTGGCATGGCGCTGAAAAAAAAGGGAAAAAGCTTTTTTTACAAATGATAAACCTGTTTTAAAAGTGGACAATGGGCCCCCTTCAAAAAAAGGGAAAAAACACAACCAAGAAAAAATTTTTTTTTAAAAAAAAAAGGGTTTTTTTTAAAAAAAAAATTTTTGATTAAAAGCTGCCCCTTGCAATGTGTAAATTAAAATGTTTTTTTGGGGAATCCTAAAAAATTACACGAAATTTTTGTAACTTTTAGCCCGGGGTCCGGGAAAAAGGGACCGCTCCGTTGCGTTTCTGCGAGTTTTCCTGTATAATGGGAAGGCCATATTTTGCAAGTTTGAAACAATGGCAATTGTGTTTCGCTTTTCCCCGACAAAAAAAATTGTTTATTTGCATTGGACCTAGTTACTTGGAAAATGAATCCGCCCGCGGGAACTCCCCAGAAAGAGTCCCGCTGTTTGCCCATCCCCTTTAGAAACCCGCTCTTTCTGGGTTGCAAGAGTGAAAGTTCAAAAAGGTTGCCCCATTTGGTCAACAGGAAAAGCCCTTCCAGGTGGGGCAGAGCAGAATCTAGATCTTTCATTTTTTCCCTTTTGCAAAAAAACATTCCTATAAAATTATGAAGGAATAGAAGAAAAATTCCGTTTTTTTTACTGCAAAATTTACCCAAAAATTTTATAAACATCTATTTTTAAAAAGGAAAATTTTTTTTCCCATAAAAAAAATTTTCCTCTTTTTGTTGTGGGGTTTTTTTTTAAAAAAATTAAATTTAATAAGAAATTTTAAAAGCCCGGGTCATGGGTTTTTTATATTTGCTGAAATAAATTTCAAAAGGGAAATAAAAATAAAACTTGAATTTTATTTACCCAAAAAGTTTAGCAAAAGCGAAAACTTCGGCAGAAAATGGCTCAAGAAGCCCAATCTTAAAGGGGGCCGCTGAATTGGAGCGGGGCCAAACTTTAAAATTCGCTCATTCCACTCCTTCTTTTTTTTCAGTGACAAAGAAATAAACGGAAACCCACATTTTTAAAACCCACCCGAAACGGCTTTTCATTTTTCCAACTTCCACCTTTTTATCCAGAGCCAAACAAACACCACAAAGAATTCACCCATGAGGGGGATCATGGGGAAGGGTGACTCTGATGGATAAATGGACCGATTGAGGGCATTCGGGAAATGGGTTTTTAGGCCTTTGAATTTTATGGAAATGATCGAATTGTTTGGGGAGGATTTTCCGATGGGGGGCTTTTAGAAACGATTTTGTGGGGGGGAAATGAGGGGAAAAAAAGGAATGATTTTTGAAGGGCCCGAAAACCGCTCCACCCAAAAAATCCACTGGGCTCCCACCCCCCGGAAAAAAGGAGGTTTCACTGGAATAAATGAGAAAAAAATTTTCCGGGCCAGAAAAAACTTTTTAAAAAATCCAAGGCCCCCGAGGGGCCCGACGGGTTTTGGAGAAGATCCATAAAGGGACTTTGGGGTTTTTTTGAAAAAAAATTCGATGGGCCCCCAACTTTTTTTTCCTTTTTTTGAGAATCCACTCTGAGGAGGACCATGAACGTCCGATGGGGGCTTTTACTTAAACGCCCCTACCCCCTGAGGGACCCAAATTGAGACCCCCACTTTAAATTGGGGCCCGTCTGCCCGACTCGAGACCTGGAAACCCTTTTTTTCCCCGTAATCTTGCGGGGGGCCGCGCCAAAAAATTTTCCCCCCGTCGCCAAACACAAGGGGGGTGAAGGGGGGGATCAAACGCCAAAGGACCCGGGCCCCCTTTTGGGCCGGGGCCAATTGCAGCCCCCCCCCAGACGCCAGGGGAAGAATTTGGGCCTTAAAAGAAGCCGGGGGCCCTTTTTTTTTTTTTTCCAAAAATTTCCTGACCCCTTTTTTTCATTTCCCTGTGGAAGGGAAAACCTTGAAAACGGGGAATACAAGCTTTTTTGGGGTTTTTACAGAGGTTATAAAAATTCTTTTTAAAAATTTACCCCAAACGTTTTCAGCAATACCAAACAGGTCCATTATTTATTATTTTAGCGGTGAAAAATAAATCAGAAATATTAAAAAATGAAATTTCTTGGCTGTGCAGCCATTTCTCCGAGACCTGTAAGACTTACAATTTTTAGTTGATGTAGTGCCTATTTTTGCAGGGTGTGAAGTCGTTTTTATTGAAATAATTTTGAAATAGATTTGAAATTTTAATCACTTGTTACAACAATTATTATAGTATGGCCACAATCAAAAAAGTGTAATTTTGTACATTTTTAATTTATTTCTTTTTATGATGTTTTTTAAATTTTGATAGATCGGACTTTTCTAAATGCAGCAATATCAAATATGTGTATTTTTTATTAAAAAATGTTTCGTTTTTTTTGTAATGGGGAAAAGGGGGGTTGACTTGAACTATTATCTTTTTTTCCTAACTTTTTTTTACTGTTCACTGTTATTATTTGTCCCTTTAGGGAACTCGAACGTGCAATTGACTGATTGCTGTTAATATATACAGCAATAACACAGCATTGCTGTATATGTTGCATGCCAGTGGGAAATACATAATGACGCAGAATTTTTTTTACTGTATTTTTGAGAGGTTTTGAATTCGTCATATACTAAAACATATGTGTCAGCGATGACATACACAGGAGGCTGAACAAGAGAGGGCTGGAGGCGGGGAGGAAAGCAGCAACAGTGATGACTCATTACTGAGTAAGTCCCTCTGGACTCCTTATCTGTACAAATTATAAAGTCTTTTTAACAGCTTACAGGGGGGCTAGATATATTGGGACCCATTCCCTGAATGCAGCTGAAACTCTGCATTCAGTGCTGCATTCAGTTAGCATAGCACCAGGGGGGTGACAGGTCCTCTTTAAAGAATTTTTAACAATAACTGAGAAGGGGGTGTGGGAGGTATGAAATCATGCAAAATAAGAGACCATCAAGTGTAATTGTGGCACCCTGGCACCTGTTGGGCACCACAGAAATCCTTAGGTACAATGGAGTAAGTAACAGCACAGCAAAACCCACACAACACAAACAACACTTAGAACACCTGGTTTCACCCCGAGCCTCTAGGGGGAGCTACCACTGGTCACTTTGAGCCAGTTCCCCCTATAAATAGAGTCTTGGAGGGAGAAACTTCAGAGTGTGGTAGACGCTACAAGAGCTGCCTGCCTGTGTGGAACCTCCACCCTATGAGGAGCACACTAGGCCCCATCAGCCTGTTAGCAAGTGGGAATCCCTGCAACTGGGATACCAGGAAAGGAGAACACTCTCAGGAACACAGAGTTGTCCTAACTCTTTCCTTAAGAACCGGTTACTGGAACCGAAGCTGTGAGAGCCATCAAGCCATCACAGAAGAACCAGCATACTTCACAGGGAGTCTAGCCCCCTGTTCACCTGTCGCACCTACCAGCGAGAGCCCAGGGAAGAAGGTAGAATTATCATCACCCTTTTACAGTGCCCTCAGTGCTGACAACCAGGTGAAATCCGTTCTACTGAACAAACTGCCCGGTCCGGCTGGATTCCACATCCACCCGACCATAGCACCAGAACTAGAGAAAGGAAGCCTAACACTGCTTGCTGTGAAACTCCATAAGTGCCAACTTCACTATCCCGGTCCGAGTGTACCTGACTACCAACCAGTAAAGGTACCTAAAAGAGACTTTGTGTGGTTGTGCATTATTCCAGGATTCAGCACGCAGCACCCTGCAGCTGCCTCACAACATCTTGCGCAGCTCCCGGCTCCGGGGACTCCCGCTCATCCTGTGGGGAGCGTCCCATCTCGCTGCTTAACATCCCCCGGAGAACCCGCAGCGCTGGTAAAGTTACCAGAACACCCGCAGGTGGCGTCACGAAGACAAATCACCCCCACTGTTTCACCATTCCCCTATTGATCTGGACCACCGGGCCTACACTACCGGCAGGCGCGGTTCCGTGACTGGAGGAGAAGCAACGCCCGCTACGTGTACCCCCGGCTACGGTGAGTCAGAATTTGGCGTCACGAACAGGATACGAGCAGGCCCGTTATCACGGGTATTGTGTGCTATTTATTGACTGTAAATATCGAACTGTACATTTGCTCCGCCATTGCTGCGCGAAAAGGCGGGAAAAGAAGGGGCGTGACTGTACAGAGGGCGCGAAGATTGACCCCGCCCCCACGCTCTGACGATTTCCCCTGTACGCAGCAGGAACCGGAAACTCCCGTGGTGCCTCACTCCTCACCGCGCGCCCGACACTTCCGTTTGAAACCGAGGGAAAGGCTACGCTTAACTAAGGGGGAGCGACCATGAGTAACCCGGCTCCCGACAACGCGGTGCCCCCGATAAACCAAGCGGCACCTCAAAATATACCTCTTGATGGACAGCAACAAGTCGGCGGTATGCCACCGCAACCCGCTCCGATTATGCCGTTATCTCTACCCTACGTTCCTAGTGCGACCTGGTTACCTAAGTACAGCGGTGTACCTAGTACCTTGGAGAACTTCCAGAGGAAGATATGCCAGACGCTGGACATGTACCCGATGACCGGTAAGCAAAGAGCTTCAGTTATTATGGGACAGTTAACCGGTGCAGCTGAACTGCAGAGCCGCAGCTGGCCTGTAGAAACTCAGGAATCTGTGGAGCAGATATTCGCCAAATTAGCCCGGGTCTTTGAGCGCCATACCGAAGCTGAACTAAGACTGTCATTCTATCGTTGTAACCAAGGGGCACAAGAAAGTGTCCTTGATTATTCACTGCGCTTACAAGAAGCATACAGACTGTTAAAACAAGTTGATCCTGATAGTGTCCGTGATGAAAACAAAGCGTTAATTGGACAATTTATTGTGGGCCTTAGACTATCTGAGGATAGAAAGCAAGCCAGCTGGTGGTCCATACAGAATCCAGGCGCAGAGTTTGACACTTTGAGAGACTTAACAGTTTGGGGACAGCGACTCGCTGAAGTACCTGATCCCGCTTCACAGCAGCAGCAGTACACTGACACCCATTCCGTGCCGGCAGCAGCATCTCCAATCCCTGCGATTCAGTCAAACGCACAGACTGTAACACCTGACCGGTTTGACCAACTGTGTGCTAATGTCGAGCAGCTGATGAAAGACGTGGCCAAGCTACAAGCTGGGAGAAGACCCAAGACAGATGCAAGGCCATCGGACAAGATTCTACTCACCGACAGCCCTGACGACGTTCCGTGGATGAGGAGAAAGACACAGCCGTCGCGAGGAAAACCTGCAGACCGCCGCAGTCCTGACAGACGCCGCAACAGTCAGCAGAACGACTTAGGAGGACGCAACGTGCAATCCCGTCCTTTAAACGAGCGACCCCTGGGCGAGAAGGGCCAACCCCAGGAGTAGACCGTCCAGGCCCTACGTCCAACTGGGAACACAAGTATGTGGGAGACTGTCCATACTTACCAATCGTCATTGATGGCATCGCTATCTCCGCTTTGATAGACACTGGATCCCAGGTGACATCCATCCCCAGTACCCTTTACAAGCAGTTCTGGCCAGATGTTAAGCTAGAACCCCCTAACCCCGAGATGAACCTTGAAGCCACTAATGGTATACCGGTTACCATAGAGGGACAGTGGGAAGCTACAGTAAAGGTGGGGAGGGTGCAGTTGAAAAACCAGGGTATCTTAGTGGTCCAGGATAAGCCTAACCACAAGGATCCATATGTCATATTGGGTACCAATGTAATGATCAAATGCCTCGATGAAGTGTTGTTTTTACTCCAACAGAGTGCTGAAGCCGGTAAACCCAGAGAAAAGAGGGCTATCCAAAAGCAGATCAGAGCTCTGGTGTATCAACAACAGGTAACATTGTCAAATGGTGAAATTGGCAGAGTAAGGGTCACAGATCCCATTCCAATTGTGGTACCACCCAGAAGTGAAATGATGATCTGGTGTCGAGCAGCCATAGGCCTCAGAGGGCAGGACTACCAAGCTGTAGTAGAACCTGTAATGTCCGACAGTAGTCCTACGCTCTTGACAGCCAGAGGGTTAGTCGATGTAAGAAAGGGGAGAGTCCCCGTACGCATATTAAATTATGGTGATGACGAAGTCAGATTACCTAGATATGCAACTGTAGCTAAATTGTACCAAGTAAAAGATGATGCTGTGATTGATGTAAAATCCTCAAACCAAACAGTCACTGATGAACCCCCTCACTCCAAAGATCAGTTAGAGAAATGGTGTCAAGAACTCAGTGTAGGAACTGACAATACACCCTCTCATCAGAGAAATGGAGTATACCGGGTAGTTCAGGAGTATGAGCAAGTGTTCAGCAAACACCCACTTGACTTTGGGAGGATTAAAGGGGTACAACATCATATCCCCACACACAACCATGCACCTATCAAAGAAAGGTACAGGCCTATACCACCCACTCACTACCAGAAAGCAAAAGAGATGCTTCAGGACATGAAAAATGCAGGAGTCATTAGGGATAGCTGTAGTCCCTGGGCCGCACCACTAGTCCTGGTTAAAAAAAAAGATGGTAGCATGAGGATGTGCGTAGACTATAGGCAAATTAACAAAGTCACACACAAGGATGCATACCCGTTACCCCGCATAGAAGAGTCACTAGCTGCACTCAAGTCTGCCAACTACTTCTCCACATTAGATCTTACTAGTGGGTACTGGCAGGTTGCCGTTGCAGAGGAGGATCGTGAGAAGACAGCCTTCACGACTCCCATGGGCTTATGCGAGTTCAACAGTATGCCATTCGGTTTGTGCAATGCCCCAGGAACATTTCAGAGACTTATGGAATGTTGTTTGGGCCACAAGAACTTTGAGACTGTCTTGTTATACCTTGATGATGTAATTGTCTACTCTCAGACCTATGAAGATCACCTCCAACACCTGAGTGAAGTGTTTGAGTCACTGTCCAAGTACGGGATGAAACTGAAACCGTCCAAGTGCCACCTGCTGAAACCCAAGGTCCAATACCTAGGACATGTGGTCAGTGCCGAAGGCGTAGCACCGGATCCGGATAAGGTCACCGTCATCAAGGACTGGCCAGCACCCATCAACCACAAAGAGGTACGTCAATTCCTAGGACTGGTCGGGTACTACCGACGATTCATCAAAGGCTATACCAAGATAGCCGCCCCCATGCAAGATCTCTTAGTAGGTCAATCCAAAAACGGCAAGATCAGGGGACCCCCGTTCCACTGGGCCCAGAACAGGACAAATCCTTCCAAACGTTAAAAGATGCTTTAACTGGTGAAGAGATCCTAGCCTACCCTGACTACAATCTACCGTTTTTATTGTACACCGATGCAAGCAATGAAGGTTTAGGAGCAGTCCTATCTCAACGTCAGCAGTGCAAGGAGAAGGTGATAGCCTATGCCAGCAGAAAGCTCCGTCCCACAGAAAGGAACCCGGAAAACTACAGCTCCTTCAAGCTGGAGTTCCTGGCCCTGGTCTGGGCGATCACAGAGCGTTTCAAGCACTACCTGGCATCCGCCCCGTTCACAGCTTTCACAGACAACAATCCTCTAACCCATTTAGAGACTGCAAAGCTGGGAGCCCTAGAACAGCGTTGGGTAGCAAGACTCGCTAACTACGACTTCACTGTAAAGTACCGGGCAGGTCACAAGAACGGCAATGCTGATGCCCTGTCCCGAATGCCCCATCTTCCCGAAGATGGAGAAGACATAGATGACCTAGAAGAGATTGAACTACCTGCTTTCCACCGTTCCGGTACAGCAACATGTCATCAGAGAAACCAGACACGTGTAGAGAGGACCGTGAACCCGTTACCTCACCATGACTGGAAGGAGGCTCAAGCCAACGACCCAGATGTCAGCCTGGTAAGGGATCTCATCACTCAAGAACACGCCAACATGGACTCTGATGCCTCACCAAATGCTAAACGCCTGTGGAAGGAGAAAGGAAGGTTGTTCGTCTACCAAGGTAAACTATGCAGAAGATACCTCAATCCAAGAACCCACGAACTCATCTGGCAGATCGTAGTTCCCAAGACTGAAGTCCAAATGATCCTTGAAGCATACCATGACGATGCCGGACACTTTGGATGGAAGAAGCTGGAGAGACTCCTGAAGGATCGGTTCTATTGGGTCGGTATGAGAGGTTCCATTGATAAATGGTGTAAAAACTGTGGACCATGTCACCTTCGAAGAAAAGACCATCTAACTCAGAAAGCTCCGTTGCAGCCAATTGTTACCACCAAACCTCTTGAAATAGTTGCTCTCGACCACGTGAAGCTTACCCCAAGTCGAACCGGGTACACCTACGCTCTCACCATCGTTGATCACTACTCAAGATTCCTGGTAGTCGTTCCAGTTAAGGATTTAACTGCAGAGGTAGCAGCCAAAGCGTTCCAGAGTTACTTCTGTCGCCCCCATGGGTATCCAGACCAAGTCTTAACTGACCAAGGGCCAGCCTTCGAATCAGCTCTGTTCCAAGAATTCTTAGGGCTGTATGGGTGTAAGAAAATCCGCACAACACCTTATCATCCTCAGACGAACGGTTTATGTGAGAAGATGAACCACATAGTCATTGACATGCTCAAAACCTTACCAGTTGAAGAGAGAAATCAATGGCCAGAGAAACTTCCAGATCTCGTGGACATCTACAACCACATACCCGTCAGTTCGACAAACTACACACCTGCTTACTTGATGAGAGCAAGACCAGGTAAACTGCCTATTGATTTGCAGATGGGAACCGTTGAACCCACAGAAGACTCTTCTGATGAAGACTGGGTCAGCCAACGCCAAGAACAGTACAGGAAAGTACAAGAAAGCGTGGAAAGGAACCTAGAAATCAGTAGAGCCAAGCAAGAGAAAGACTTTAACAAGCACGCCTCAGCTGAACCCCTAGCTATAGGTGACTTAGTGCTGAAAAGAAAAAGAAAAACCAACAAATTGGATAACAGTTGGGAATCCGTACCCTACACCGTTATGCCGTCACACTATGACAACTCAAAAACTTGTATTATCAGTAAAGACAATGGGAATACTATTGCGACTGTTTCAAGGGATCATTTGAAGAAATGTCCGCCACAGTTAATCCCACAAGCAACCAGTTACCCCACTGTAACTACAGATGAAGAAACAAAAGAAAATCTAGTCCTTACAGAAATTGGATACTTACCAGCTGACTGGCCACAATTAGGTGATGCATTCCTCATACCAGTTATGCACTTCTACCAGCCTACAGAAGATCAGCCAAAACCAAATCCAATCCAACAAGTCCAACAACAAGAAGAAGTCCAAGTGCAAGAATTGCAGCCTGTTATCATGGAACCAGAGATTCCTGTAATCGGTCAGCCTGCTAGTCCCACAGTAAGAGAAGCCATTCCTAATCAACTACCTACAGAGGATAGTCCAGTTGATAGACTCCGCACTTACTATGGTTTACCACAAAGCAAACATAGAGAGTTACCAACCACTTCGTACACTACACCAACAGCTTTGGAAACACCTACACTACGCAGATCCACCCGTAGTACATTAGGCCAAGCCCCAACCAAACTTGGAGAATGGGTTTAAAAATGTAGTGGAAAATATTACCTGTAAGTGTTGTAAATATTAACCAGTTTTCAAAACCTGTAAAAAGTAGTGTACAGAAGGGTGGAGGAACTGGGCTCTGTCCCAAGTATACTAAGTTGGGGACAGAAAGCGCCTGGTAAGGTATAGAAAAGGTTAGTACCCGGCCTCCCAAGCAGAGACACCCGTAGGGAATGTATAAAGTTAACCGTGTATCCCTGGACTTTACCTTTTTCCCTTTTCACAAACTTTGAACAATTGTCACAGGACTTGTGTGACCACTAACTTTACCTTTTTCCAGCCTGCGGCAGGTGGACTAGTGCCGTACGGACTGCTTTTCACATTTTTCACTTTCTTTTCAGTGATTTTTGTGCTTTTTCTTTAAGACTTTGTAAATTGAATGTTATTGAAATGCATAGATGTTAAGTTGTAAAAATAACCTTTTTGCTCAGCCGGGAGAACTGAGTTTAACTAAGGGGGAATGTGGCACCCTGGCACCTGTTGGGCACCACAGAAATCCTTAGGTACAATGGAGTAAGTAACAGCACAGCAAAACCCACACAACACAAACAACACTTAGAACACCTGGTTTCACCCCGAGCCTCTAGGGCAAAGTGACCAGCTACCACTGGTCACTTTGAGCCAGTTCCCCCTATAAATAGAGTCTTGGAGGGAGAAACTTCAGAGTGTGGTAGACGCTACAAGAGCTGCCTGCCTGTGTGGAACCTCCACCCTATGAGGAGCACACTAGGCCCCATCAGCCTGTTAGCAAGTGGGAATCCCTGCAACTGGGATACCAGGAAAGGAGAACACTCTCAGGAACACAGAGTTGTCCTAACTCTTTCCTTAAGAACCGGTTACTGGAACCGAAGCTGTGAGAGCCATCAAGCCATCACAGAAGAACCAGCATACTTCACAGGGAGTCTAGCCCCCTGTTCACCTGTCGCACCTACCAGCGAGAGCCCAGGGAAGAAGGTAGAATTATCATCACCCTTTTACAGTGCCCTCAGTGCTGACAACCAGGTGAAATCCGTTCTACTGAACAAACTGCCCGGTCCGGCTGGATTCCACATCCACCCGACCATAGCACCAGAACTAGAGAAAGGAAGCCTAACACTGCTTGCTGTGAAACTCCATAAGTGCCAACTTCACTATCCCGGTCCGAGTGTACCTGACTACCAACCAGTAAAGGTACCTAAAAGAGACTTTGTGTGGTTGTGCATTATTCCAGGATTCAGCACGCAGCACCCTGCAGCTGCCTCACAACATCTTGCGCAGCTCCCGGCTCCGGGGACTCCCGCTCATCCTGTGGGGAGCGTCCCATCTCGCTGCTTAACATCCCCCGGAGAACCCGCAGCGCTGGTAAAGTTACCAGAACACCCGCAGGTGGCGTCACGAAGACAAATCACCCCCACTGTTCCGCCATTCCCCTATTGATCTGGACCACCGGGCCTACACTACCGGCAGGCGCGGTTCCGTGACTGGAGGAGAAGCAACGCCCGCTACGTGTACCCCCGGCTACGGTGAGTCAGAATCTTTTCCCTTTTAGGGGTCTAAAAATAACAATTCATGTCAATGTTCTTTAAGTACCTAAAAGAATAAAGGAGATATATCTGGAAAGAGCGGGAAGAAAGATAAGGAAAGAAAAGGGAAAGAAAGAAAAGGGAAAAGAAGGGAGGAAGGATCTGTCCCGAAAAATACATGACACTGTTTTATTTTCCTAGCATATTAGTCTTTTTATCTGCACTGCAGTCACATACACTAGTTTCCTCAGTATTTTATAGCTTTTTCTCCTTATCTTTATTGCCAAGCTATGAGCTATAAGACATCCTCTTACTATCCAGAATCACAACAAAATGACTACTGCATTTCCTGCTTTTGGTTTTATACAGGGTATGATTGTCCTTCTTGAATTTCTGTGCCATAACACGTGATGTGATAGCTGCCAGGCATTATGCAGAAGCTGTCATGTGTTGACTGCTCTCCAGTCCATGTGAAATGCTCTGCAGTAGTTTAAATGGGAGTAAATTTCCTTTGGCAAATTTAGAGTTAATGTTGAAGCTGCTGCTGTCAATGTATGGGTAGCTCTGCAGGTGAGAAGGTGTGTCAGACAGTTGTCCACTCCCCCTGCCTTTAAATAGTTCCACATCCTTCCACTAATTGTCACTGTTAGGGTTTAAAGGGACCTGTCACCCCCTTTGGGCATTCTAAACTGTGCCCACCAGCTGTAGCATGATATAATTGGGGTTCCTGTAACCCCTCTATATGCCCAAATGTCCCCTTGCATACCTCAGAAATTAACTTTTATTCTCTCCCACTCAGTATGTAAATGACTCCTGAAAAGATTCAGGGAGGTCTGCTCTCTGTGGTTCCCGGCTCCTTGGTATACCTGGTATACCCGCCCCGCTCTATTGAAACCGCAACCCCTCCTGTGTATGCATGTTGAGTGACAGGTACTTATCTCACGCCTGTGCAATGGTGCGCATCACCATGCTCCATTAAAGCTGCATAGTGCCCAAAGTCTCGCAAGATTTGTGAAGTCTCGTGCCTGTGCAGTAGAATCTCGCAAGACTTTGGGCACTGGATCTTGAAGGGAGCACAGTGACCCACATTACTGTGGAGAAGCAGAGTATTGCCTGTCACTTAACATGCATACACAGGAGGGGCGGCAGTTTCAGTAGAGCAGGGCGGGTTTTGCAGGCAGGGGGCGGCGAGGACCACAGAGAACAGACACCCCCGTACCTTTTCAGGAGTCATTTACATACAGCATGGGAGACAAAAATCGTTAATTTCTGAGGTATGCAGGGAGACATCTGGGCATAGACAGGGATTGTAGGAACCCCAATTATATCATGCTACAGCTGGTAGGCACAGTTTAGAACGCGCAAAGGGGAAACAAGTTCACTTTAATTTCTGCTTTGACCTTAAACTGTGTGCTGTGCTTCAGAAGCCTTCCAGAAGTATACTGCTTTGTGATGATTCTCTTCTTTCTGTTGCTATCCCAGGTCCATGGGTGGATGTGAGGGGGTGTTTGCCTAGGGCTGGTTGAGGAGCAGGGAAAGGGTGATGGCCCAGACCTCCTCACCTTTAGAGGTACCTCTGGAGCAGGGTCAGCTAGGGACCCCAGTCTAAGCGTCAGAGTAGTTCCTTTGATTTCCTCAGTCCATCTCTGCCTTCCTGCTTCAATTAGCACCCCGTAAAAGAAGCATGTCTGCGGTAAAGTGGTCCTTTTCTGCTGTGAAATCTTTTGCAATATGTAAAATATCAGCGGTCATTTTAGGCTTCAAACACATGAATTTTTCATCCATTACATCAACTCACTCAAGTACACTGTATGATAACCACAATGTATAGCATGTTTATTCTATAATAAAACTATTTCAGATCGGATATTAGGCTCGTGGCCATGAAAACTGTCCAAAGTTAGTACCAAACCCATCTCATAGACTTGATGAGCAGCCCTGTGCTATATCATCTTCTAACAGACCTTGATATATTTTAATTGTCAAACTTTTAGTGTAGAGAAAGAACAGAGGGGAAAAAAAAGACTGGCATGAATAAAAGAGAGGGAGAGTGGTTTTATCTTTTCAAAGGAAGGGAGAGATCTGACAGCTGAAACCCCAGGAATGTGTTTCTCTGTGAAAATCCTACCACTGCACATCCCCAAGCAGTTGCTTAGTCTGACCCTTGTGTTACCTCACACAGCTGGAAAGTCCTTGTCACAATCTTCCCTCTGGGTCTTCGGAGTTACTCTCAGTCACACCTTTTCCTTTCTGTCTGGATGCACTCAACACCTTTGTTGTAACACTGGGAATTGCCCGGGCACTTCATCCTAAGCGAAGATTTCAACTGCACAACTGAATGGACAGAAATATATTGTTATCTGAAAATTACATTTTAATAATAAGAGGAGAAATATGAATACTCGGAGAATAAAGAATTACTAGTCAGTTCAGTTTGACTATAGTTACTATAACACACAATATAATAGGCACTGTGAAAAAACAACATGTGGGTGGGTTGATTGATAGAGAACAGATAGATTTTTGTAGATCACACTAAGACCACATGCACACGTTGAGTATTTGATGAGTTTTTACCTCAGGATTTGTAGCCAAAACCAGGAGTGGGTGATAAATACAGAAGTGGTGACGTGTTTCTATTATACTTTTCCTCAGATTGCTCCACTCCTGGTTTTGTCTACAAATCCTGAGGTAAAAACTCATCAAATACTGAACGTGTGTACATGGCCTAACATTTTAGTTGGCAGAATAGGGATATTTAAAACCTACCCATCATTTCATCAGTCTTTTTAGAATGATCTGTTATTTCTGGGTTAATTAGAAAAAAACATTATTTCTGCTCCTTTATATGACCTGAGTCCTTCAGTTTTACTAGTCTGCTGAATCAGCAGCTCACAGAGCAGTGGTGAATCAGTGGTGCACAGAGCAGCAGATTCAGTACATTGTGCCAGAGAAGGAGGTAACCCACTGTGTGCAGAGGGGCTGGGTGGTCATGCTTGGGACTGGGGCGGGCTGTAGCAGTCTGGGGGTGGCTGGCCATACTGTAGACTGGGGGAGGGGGCGTGTGTGTTGGAATCTGGGGGTAAATGACCAGTCCTTCATTTACATGCAGCTCCAACACAAACACGCCCCTTGGATATTCTCTGGCTGCAGCAAATCAGTGATATCTGGGTAACCCTGCAAAATGTTGACAGGATGTATATTACAAACTGTCAACATTTTGCGGCCTGGATACACATGTAAAATATAGAAAAAGCCCGGACAACCCCTTTAAATAAAAATTTAACTGGTGGTTATACTTTAAGAACAATATAGTTTTTGTTGACTGCACTCAACATTTATTTAAAAAAAAATGGATGATGAGGATAGGGCATGACACATACAACTATACAGGTACCTCTTTATGTTAACACAAGCAAAAAACACACTTGTAACAACACGTCCTAATGAATCCACTTGAAAATTACTAATGTCAAAAATCATAACTGTCTTGGGAAAATTTTGACAAATGGAAGCCTTACTGTGGCGGGCCAAATATAATCTACAATGAAACAATATGATCTATGTCTGCCATGATCATAATGGTA
Source organism: Allobates femoralis (assembly GCA_033576535.1). Classification (NCBI taxonomy): domain Eukaryota; kingdom Metazoa; phylum Chordata; class Amphibia; order Anura; family Aromobatidae; genus Allobates; species Allobates femoralis. The sequence continues at coordinate 104,874,057 of JARQOC010000004.1, forward strand.
ATATTTCCCAGCCTCTGTAGACCTCTGATATTCTCATATTCCAGATGTTTTCATTGGGTGATCTCATACTATTACTGTAGACCTGCTTATCCAGATTAATGATTCTGCCAGAGATGCGAGCAACTGCTCAATCTTCATATGCACTAAGCCCTCGCCACTTATTTACTTTAGTTGCAATTCTGGGGTGACTTCTTACTGTTTGTACTCAGGAAGCCATTACCACCGAAAGCTTAATGTGTTATGATATTGCTTCTTTATATTAACATATATATTGAATTTCTGCTATGGTAGAACCCCCTCACCTTTTATTGTTGAGGTCGGTAGGAAGTCATCATCTAATTTATAGGTTATGTACCATTATAGCTATGTTTTCTAATGTTGCAACAAGCATATATTTATTTATAAGCTGCGAGGTAGTTTGTACAGCGATATATTCTACACCATATGATATAGCTCATATGTAAGAACCAGTTAGGTAGCTTTACCATCACGATTTTTGTACAATCTCAGCAGATTCGACAGGTTTGCTGCATGTGCCGCATAATGGCTCACTTGCGGCAAGCCCATTCATCATATCATCGGATTTGCAGTCAGGTGCGGCAAGTGCGTTTTGGCTGAATCCAGCATATCTGGCACTTGTGGCAGCACAAAAAAACTGTTACTAGCAGCAGTTTTGTGGCTTGCCACAAGTGCGGGATCCAGTAAAACCATAGTTGCCGCACCTGACTGCAAGTCCCATAGAGGATGAATGGGGCTTGCCACAAGTGAGCCATTATGCGGCAGATCACTGCAGATGTGGCAAAATTGTTGGATCTGCTGCAAATTCCAATCATCGCTGATGTAAAAGCAGCTTTACTCATATTCAGTTTTTGCTCACTTTGAAGGCCACTTTACACACACAGGTATCTGTGACCAACTTCTGAACAGATCTCTGGTTGCAGTGAAATCATGGACACATTGCTCTATTTTGTGGCTGTGTACAAATGGAACAATGTGTCCATGATTTCACTGCAACCAGAGATCTGTTCAGAAGTTGGTCACAGATATCTGTGTGTGTAAAGCAGCCCTTATATGTTTCTCTAAGCGTACCTTCACACACAGCAATTTTGCTAGGCAATTTCACTGGCAATTTGCTGGTTGCAGTAAAATCATGGAGATATTGTTCCATTTGTACACAGCAACAAGATCGAACAATGTGTCCATGATTTCACACACACATATCTGTGTCCAACTTCTGAACAGATCTCTGGTTGCAGTGAAATCATGGACACATTGTTACATTTGAAATTGGTGTGTGTAAAGCGGCCCTAAATCTCAACAATAAAGATATTTATTTAAGTAATCCACTACTATGCAAATCTATAAAAGGTTGGTCCATTATCAAAAACAGAATGTAAAAAAAAACTATAGTCTCTCCAAAGAAAAAAAAATCCAATAAACAAATAAATGTAAATTTTAAAGGTGTTGTCTTATGAAACACATTTTCTCTGATTATGATGCTCACCATACTTCCATCCTCTTCAAATTCCAGCTGAAAGCAGTGTTTGATCATTCATTTAAATAAATGGTCTGATTAGAGATGAGCGAGCTTTCCCCGAGCATGTTTGGCAATTTCCAATTCTGTACAAACATTGTACATTCGGATTCGGGATCAGGTTCCAGAATCGTTTGCTGAAAAGTTGGCAAATTCAGCTTTGTTCAGTAAGTAAACATTTTTTAAAAAAAAACATTGCTGCATTTATGTGATGCTTTTCTTCTACATTCTGACTATTTAGGATAGGAAGCTGGACATGTTTGATGAGGGGAGTGGGTGCGGAGAAGTTAGAGGAGCATCGGACTCTATTATTGTCCCGACACTTTCTATGTGGATGTTCCCGATCGGCAGCCAATCAGGGCACATAAAACATCCACAAGTTGTAGACACAAGGGCTTGTGTCATTGCTTGCCTTGTGTCCAGGGCCGCACCATCCATTGGACAGTGTGAGCCCTGTCATTCAGGCGGCAAGAGGCAGGGGAAGCGGCAGTGCAGAAGGGGGCGGCGCCTTATGCACACAGCCTCCCCCTGTCATGGCGCCGGCCGCTCACCGCAGGTAAGCGGCGACCCGCCGGAGGAGCAATGTAGAAGGGGCGGCAGCGCTGGTCTCCACCAGCACCCCCCTCCCCGGTAATCACTGCCGCGTCGCAGGCGGCAGTGGGGCTTGGTGCACCCCTGCTTGTGTCATTTGTATAAGACAAACACTGCAAACTCAGATTACCGTATTTCTTTTGCAAAGTGAAGTATTTCTTTTATTGAATCATAAATGACACAGAGTTGTGACTTAGCGATTTTGACATGCCTGATATGGAGGTCATCTTTCTTACCATCCCAGGGGCAGAGGGTGCTTCAGCAGCATCACAACTAGAGCGGCCTGCACAGGACAACATGGACACATGTGTGACCTGGAGCTCCACCACACTACGCACACTGGGCCTCAACTGCAGTGAGGTGCAAATACAGTGCTGAGCTCTGATGCCAGAGGAAGACCTGAGCCAGGAGGTAACCCTTTCATAATTCTATCCATGACCAGGAGTACCATGTGCCAGACTGCAGAGGATTTTGCAGCGTATCTGGCTTTATTCTACCTGCAGCTGGTGCCGCAGTTACTGGGTGATCAATTCCACTAGGTCCAGGAGCAAGAGGAGGAGGTAAAAGAGAAAAAAGGTCCTTTTTGCCAACTGTGTGTATCACTTACTCCAGAGACCATCAACTGGGAGAATGCCATGTGGGGACCCTTATCCCCTCCAAGCAGCTCTCCGACATGGCATGAACCACCCCATCCTGTCTCCTTTATTGAGGAAATTCAGTTTGCAGATAACATCGCCTGGGATGGGTTGCATGGGTCTAAGGCCAATCACTTCTATGACCAGTGAAACTGATGCACCCCAGGGCTATGGGGACTCGGTACCCAGGCATGGAGTCGCAGGGATGTCACTGGTGGCCCGCTCGGACCCATGGCACTAGTGGTCAGCCTAAAAATTGGGGGAGTTGTAGAAAAGGGAATAAAAGAAAAGAAAAAGAAAATTTTGTCGTGACACCACCTGCAGATTATGGTGATGTTCACCAGTGCCACTGTCAGTCTGCCGGGAAAGGTGCTATTGCAGCTTGATGGATTAGCTCCCTGCAGGCGGAGCAGGTCCCTGAGGGAGTGATGAAATGAAGGCAGAATCAAGACACTGGAGGCTTAAGGACTCTGTATGGGCATTTACTTGTAAAAGTGCACGGATCAGGTTCACAGTTACACAGTTCTTTAGCGGGTAGCTGGCCAGGTAGTCACCGAGGAGAATAAGGCTCCCAGAAAGAACCTTCTGCTATCTTTCACTGTCCCGTTCTCTTCTTTGCACCTCCTTACTTCCTTGCGCTGCCCTGCACAGCCCGCTTGTCTACTAGGCCTGTCGGGTGCTATGAGGTACCCTTCTTCTCTCTAAGGGGATCAACCCTTTCTAGTGATCCTGGTGGAGCTGCACATTCTGGACGGGGTCAGGGCTGATAGTTTAGCCCTCGACTGGCCGGTGTTGACGGCTCAGGGGTGAACTCTCCTGTACCGTGACTCAGAGTCGGCACACTGTTGGTGGAGTAGGATTCCCCCGGACTGTAGCAGGTCCGGCACTGGGTCTCCTCCTTCTGTCTAGGTTGCTGCTCCTTCTGGGCGCCCTCCCTGTGGTATCCCATCAAGGGTCCTTCTCTGTCTCTCTGCTTCCCGCCCTCACGCTGCTCTAGCCTGAAACTCCTCCCACTGGAACTGGGTCTCTCAGCAAAGGATTTAACCCTGTAGTCCCCTTTCCTAGAGTGTGTGGATGCAGGATAAGAGCCTAAGGTTGACGCTACACTCCCCAATGACAGGAATACTGCGCACTAATTCATGCGTGCAGTACCCCTACTGTGGCGCACTGACCAATGGGGCACCACAAATCCGATTGCCTCGGATACACTGGTGATGGAAGTGATTGGCCTTAGACCCATGCAACCAATCCCAGGCAATATTATCCGCAAACCGAATGGTGATCTTTTTTCAACAAGGGGTTTGGCTTCCTAGCAGGAAGCTATGTGCTATGTGACCATCTTCCCAAAATACTATGCACCATCTTTGTTGGGGAGGACATCGCCTTCATGAAGGTGTTGGGCAGCAAGGGGTGGTTCGTGTTTGGTGTAAGTTAGGTTGCCACTGCCGACAACTTTGAGAAGTAGCAGAATGAGTCCAACCGGGAGAGAATGTGGCATTGGTTGGAGGATAGGCCTCTCTTGGTTAGCCAGCCAGCTGCATCCAAACCCACAAGCCATGTCAGTATTCCCCAAGCTGGGCCCATCTCTCCTAGAGGGTGTGCTTGTCCTCTTGTTCCTCCATTGTCTTCTCTAGTGGTGGCCATGATGAAGTGTTCTGATGGACAGGTGATATGGGAAATACCCTTGCAAGAGTAGCCTATCACGAATAATTGTGGGGGGTGAGGAAATGAGTAGCAGGAAGAATAAATGGCAGTATAACTGGGTAGCTAGTCTGGCCCTGTGAACTATGGTCCCTAGCTGCCCCTGCTCCCAAAGGTTCCTCTGATACTGAGGAGATTCGGTTACCACCCCTTCAGTCCTCCTCACCTGGCCCTGGGCTGACTCCCTCTCACCTCAACCCATGAATCGGGACAGAAACTGAAAATTCGCAAAGAATGTCCTAGGATAGCAAAAGTTGAGCTTCAGCAGCAAACACGAGCATCCAGCTACAAAGCCGGTCAGTGGCTCAAGTGGTTAGCACTGCAGCTTTTGCAGCGCTGGGCTCCTGAAATCCTGGGTTCATTTCACACCAAGGACAACATCTGCAAGGAGTTTGTATGTTCTCCCTGTGTTTGCGTGGGTTTCTTCCAGGCACTCTGGTTTCCTCCCACATTGCAAAGATATAAGACAAGATTTTGTGCCTCCAGGCACTCTGGTTTCCTCCCAACATTGCAAAGACAAGATAGGATGTTTAGATTGTGTCCAAGAGGGACAGCATTACTGATGTATGTAAAGTGCTATGGAATTAATAGCACTATATAAATGAATAAATATTATATTATTATAAAAATAGTGAACTCTATTATCAACACCTCCCAGTGAGAGAGGAGGCAATTTATAGGCCAGGTGTGTGGTCACATGGCAACTTACAAACTCCCCATCTGCAAAGCCGCCCACAGGCTACAGCAGCATCAGCAAACCAACACTAAATGTCAAAGTAAATTTAACCTTAAAGACTCCAGAGAGTTTTACATATTGACTGCCGCAGTCAAAATGTGACAGCCCCTGTGACCCCCCCCAGAACATCAGGCAGTGGAGTACCATGACCAACGGAGGCCTTTAGCCCACGCAGCCTAAGAAAGCTGGCAGACATTATTAACACCAAATACGGTGGACTTTCCTAAAAAAAAAAGGCATCTTGTTTGGTCAATAACCCATTCCTTAATTAACATTCTGTCCAGAGAAGGATTTATTTTAGTTGTTTTTCAGTTCTTCCTTGACCCGAGGCATGTTCTTTTGTTAATATTATACTTCCCCTTCCCAAAATTTGCGCTATTTTCCCTTCCCCACTGGATTAATGGGCATGCATGCAGCCTTTGGTTTACAACTCAAAGCCCTTAATGGACTCTACCCTTCATGAACTTTCCACCATTTTAACAGTCTGCTGCCGGTGGGACTTTCATTACATACATGATGTATATTCATATATTTGTATTTGAGACTTATTATATTATGTGTTACAATAAAGTTTTTTGTTCCTCACTCTTTTTGTGCTGGACTGTTTCTGCAAACACGTGCTTTGATATTGCTCTACAGAGACAGATGAACATACTTGGCTTGATGGTCTGAGGTATGGAAGTGCAAGACACTTCACATACATCGGTAGAACAGGGCTTGTCAAGTAAAGCCCTCAAGTGCCGCAAAGGCATTACCTAAGGAAGGTCCTGAAAGTACTCCTCAGTGACAGCAGACAGACTCGGAGCCAAGAGGCATCACTGTATTGCAGACCAGGTGAGTAAGCTGTATGGAAAAAAACACAGCAGGCTGGGAAGACCATACAGAGCCACGTGCTGGGTACTGACCTACCTGCCCAGCGGAGACCGGCCCAACAGCTGAAGGTATGACTGTACCCCCTCCTCTTTTTCAGACCAGCAAGGAACTTCCTCAGAGTGAGAGAGCAATGATGTTTTTTCTAGGCTCCCATGACCTAACCTCCATCCCAAATTCTCTCCAATTGACTAAGAAGAAAGTCCTGTTACCTCTTCTTTTCATAGCCAGAATATCATTGCCCATTGATGTTACCTGTAGAATAGGAAGAAAGGATAGTTAGAGGAAGACTCACCAGCCTGGTTGTTATTGGAGAAGTGTGGAAAGAATTGACGATAATAACTGAATTTCAGGAACTGCTAAATGGCTTTAAATCCGATAGGAAGAGGCCATTTGAGCATGGCCGATACTTTCTCCAGTTCCATCTCAAGCCCCCTGTCGGATATGATGTAGCCAAAGAGATGTAGGGATTTCCATTCAAATAGACACTTCTTGTACTTGGCATAGAACTGATTCCCTCAAAGTCTTAAGAGGACTTGATAGACATGTCTCCAGTGCGTAGATAGATTAGAAGAGAAAATCAGGATGTCATTCAAGTATACCACCACGTATTGAAATATCACCGGAGCATTACTCAGGCCGAAGGGCATGTCCTGGTAATCGTAATGAGATTATATGCTCATCGAAGTTTAGTTTATAGAAGACTCTTGCCACATGAAGTTGGTCAAAGATTTCTGAGATAAGAGGAAGCGGGTTCTTGTTCTAGATCGTGATGAGATTGAGACCATGATAGTTGATACAGGGTTGCAGAGATCTATCTTTTTTTTCACAAAGAAGAAACTTACTCCGACTGGAGATTAATATTTTTGGATGAAGCCTCTCTCCAAATTCTCTTTTATGTAGTCATGGCTTGGGTTTTGGCCAGTGAACGGGGACAAATGTGGCCTCTAGGAGGTGTAGCACCTGGAATTAAGTCAATATAAATTTTTTCATGAATAATTGAAAAAAATGTGTGACTTCGCCTTATTTTCAACTGCCAGCCAAGGTAAAACCAGGCAAATGGGTCCTGGTATTCTCAGCGTGGTGAGTCCCATAGTTATTGGGCCCCCAGGCTACAGAATACAAACCCACAGCTACCGTAGAAATTGGCACATTCATTAGAAGCACCAATTCCTGACATTTTACCTGTCTCTTCCTGATGCCCTCGTGCTATTGCATTGGGTTGATAGAAGGGGTCAATAACAGTTGAGTATTGACAGCTGTAATTAACTGCCAGATTGATAGTTTTCAGGTTTCTATTGGACCCGTACAATATCAATCCAGTGAGTAAAAAGTAAAAACACACACAGAAAATTTCTTTATTTGAAATAAAAAACTCACACACCACTTTATTACCAAAAAACACCCCAAGTCCGAATTAGTCCAACATATGGTGTCTAATGATAGTCTTGGCTCTGCTTCATCCAGAGACTTCAGCGATAGAACAAGCGTCATCTCACTGCATGCTCTGGGATCACACTTACAGCTGTGGGGAGCGAAGATGTGACTGAGGGCTTCTTTGCTGTCAGTGAACTCAGGTGACCTTTGCTGCTGGATTGTTGGACAGCTGAGCAGCCATGTTCTGCAATCCAGCAGCCGGCTCTTCTGATTTCACTGACAGCAATAAGGAAGCCCTCAGTGATGTCTCCTCTCCCGCAGCTGTGAGTGAACTCAGGTGAACTTGCTGCCAGATTACAGAACATTTCATTGAAAGCTATGGGGAAGTCCTCAGTCCAATCGCAATAGCATATGTACAATGGGTGAGGGTGCAACAGCCAATAACAGATGCTTCAATATCTATAGTATTAAGAGACATAAAAAGCGCATAAGTGCTCACCTGATAGGGTTGTGTAACCTACAACTGGTATTTGCGTGTGTACAGATGCTGCTAGATAAACACTTCCACGTGTAATGTGATATTGGACTGGAAAAAGAAAGGGACAAAAGTGCTGGTGATCCGCGTTGCTGTGAAGAAAGACCAGACCAAAGGTCTGATGCAATGATATTCCTTTATTCTTTTGATGCGTTTCGGAGCCTGCTCTGCTCCTTCCTCAGGGATTACAGATATCTGTACAGGTATCTGTAATCCCTGAGGAAGAAGCAGAGCAGGTTCCGAAACGTGTCAGAAAAATAAATGAATATCGTTGCATCAGACCTTTGGTCTGGTCTTTCTTCACAGCAACGCGGATCACCAGCACTTTTGTCTCTTTGTTTTTCCAATAACAGTGGGTGTCTGTGATTGGCTGTTTGAGTCAGGGTTCAGTGCATACATATGAAGTTAAAGAGTGAAACCTAGAAGCAGTGTGCCTGTAGCAACAGAGTCTGGTAAGTATAATCTTGATGATTAAATCACTGTTTATCTTCCTTTTACAGTCCTTCCTGGCCACCATTTTATAACAATAAATTCGGGTTCAGGGTTTGGGCTTTAATTCAGGATAAATTTGTCCCGAACCTGGACTTTAAAAAAAGTTGTGATAAAAATCCAGCACTCAGTCACTCTTCAAGTTTGAATATTTATTTTCAGTGAAATACCATCACATCAGGGGCACACCAGTGTGCACAAACACCGACGCGTTTCGACACTGAGGTCTTAGTCGTGGCTTAAGGTGGAAGTAAGGAGTGGCCATAAATACCCTCCTTATTATACTGCACATGTGCTATAATCAATTCAATTAAACTAAAAGAAGGAAGCAAGCGCAGATAGGGTCTTATCTTTTTAACAATCAGCAGCTAAAGAGCCGTAATAATCACTGCTCACCTGGTCTAGTTGTGTGACACACAACCAGTATGAAAAAACGTAATGGCGGCTGCTGCTGGACCCACACCTCCACGTGCTATGTGGTCGAATTCCAAAATTTTCCAGGGACAATGTGTCATCGGGCCGCGCTGCCACAAATAACTGAATCAAAAGTTCACTGTATACATTTATTTGGATCCATCCAACGCGTTTCGGAGCCTGCTATGCTCCTTCATCAGGGAATGTATGAGTTCAACCTCATATATTCCCTGATGAAGGAGCATTACAGGCTCCGAAACGCGTTGGATGGATCCAATAAATGTATAGAGTGAACTATTGATTCAATTATTTGTGGTAGCGCGGAACGACGACACATTGTCCCTGGAAAATTCTGATAATCAATTCAATGACACCTGATGAGAACCAGCACAGACAAATGCAAGACATACATAAAATTCTAACACATAACCCATGATTCAATACTGCATAATGAGATCCTGTCTCTTGTTAAAGGGAACCAACCACCTCAGATCACCCTAATACACAGTTAGTACATGTCCCTGCACCCTAAGGATACCTTTCCAGCACTGTTTTTGTGTAAAATCTTGCATTAGTATAACCGATATAAAGACTTTATAAAGTTACTAGCCTGAAGACCTCTGGGCGTATCCCTCCTTTTGTTATACTTCAGGGCTGTGCATTGCATGGCTGCGCTCCCCCTCCCTCCGTGCCTGCTGCCCTGCCCTAATGGTGTGTGATCGTTATCTCCTCTGCACAGAGGGAGGGGGAGCACAGACATGCAATGCACAGCCCTGAAGTATAACAGAAGGAGGGATACGCCCAGAAGTCTTCAGGCTAGTAACTTTATAAAGTCTTTATATCGGTTATACTAATGCAAGATTTTACACAAAAACAGTGCTGGAAACGTATCCTTAGGGTGCAGGGACACATATTAACTGTGTATTAGGGTGATCTGAGGTGGTTGGTTCCCTTTAAATCCCAAAAGTACTCTAGTCCCTATTGTAAAAATCCAGTCAGATTTGCGATTTAATGATTTCCGTTTTTTATACCCTCTTCTGAATGAGTTAATGATTTTCTCAATCCCAGAAAATACTAACTATGAGAGAAAAAACCCTTTGCATTAATTTAATACAACTGAGCCACATTGTTACTGTATATGGACTATTTATATTTGTTATATCTTTTTTGCTAGAAAAAGACCATTTATTTATGGATTTGAATAAATCTACCTGATTGCACAAAGCAACTTTGTGCCTATGCCTACCTCAAGCCGTTACCAGAAAGAGTAACCCCTTTACAATATCTAATATATAAAGTATATAAAGTTGAGTGTATGTGGCAAGCCATGCCCATTCCACATGACCACACCCACTCCACATGGCCACACCCACTACACATGGCTATGTCTATTCCACATAGCTACACTTACTCCACATAGCCCCACCCTCACTCCACATAGCCACACCTATGCATGTGACAATCCCCACCCACTCCAGACAGCCACTCCCACTTCAAATCACCACATTCACTATGCATAGCCACGCCCCTCCATTGTGATGTTACAACAATGTAGAATGTAGAATGTTAGCTTATAAAATTCCATGTCATGTCACTGTCTGATCATTCTGATCTTATGACTCATGAGAAAAAGAATGTGACTGGATGATTGTCATCACACGCTAAGAGAAAAGCTGGATTATGCCTCACTGAGCAAGATTTACAGAAATTGAATAAAGGGAGGCAAGAATTACAGAAATAAGTTCAGAAATGGAAGAAAGGGAGGCATGAATGTATGTATTTATGAATGTCCATTAAAGGAATTTACACCATTGCATCTACAATTACAAAATTTTGCACACGCATCCCTTTTGACTTTTGACAAACTTTTGACTTTTGGGTTTGCAGGGGGGTGTGAATTTGGAGGGGCAGGTTTGGGGGTGAGGGTGCGTTTTTTGGGGGGACGTTTGGAGGGGTGCGGGGGGCATTTTTTAGGGAGGTGGGGGTGTATGGGGGTGCAGATTTCGGAAGCGTGTAGGGGCAGGTTTGCGGCTAGGAGAAGTTTTGGGGTGAGGTGGGGGAGAGGGGTAGATATGGGGAGCGTGGGAAGAAGGGGCGGTTGGGGGAGGTGTGGGGGGCAGGATTGATATGTATAGTGGACATACATTCATACACACAGACATTTACTCAGCTTATAACTAAGAACAGTTAGTTACTATGCTCAGGCAATGTCAGGCTCTACAGCTAGTATATATACAATGCTAAGTATATGTATGTGTGTGTGTATGTAACATTAGCCACGCCCACTCCACATAGCCATGCGCACTCCTCATAGCCATGGCATAGACCCACTCCACATAGCTGCACCATCTCCACATAGCCACGTCCACTTCGCAGTCTGAATCTCCACATAAACGGGGATATGGAGCTATTAAGGTGTGGGGCTATAGGTGGGCAGCTCTATTAAAGGTGCTACTGGGAGGGGTGGGGCTATTGTTTGGGTGGAGCTATGAAAAGGTGAGGCTATATGTGGGCAGTGCTAAGAAAGGTGCTACTGAGAGGGGTGGGGCTATGTGTAGGGGTTGAACTATAGCTGTAGGGCTATGATGCATACACACTCACACATGCCTACTTTACCATATATGCGTGATATTGCCATAAATGGGCGATATTACCATATATGAGCATTACAACTATATATGGGCATTATACCCAGGCAATGCCAGGATCTACAGCTAGTATATATATATATAAAATACGTTAAACATCACCGTTTTTTTCAAATCGCGGCAGATGCGGTGATTAACGCATAACCGACACACTTGCGGCACAGTTGCGGCAAGCCCCATGCAATGTCTATGGGGCTTGCGGTAAGGGTGCGGCAGGTGCGGTATTGGCACTTGAGGCAGGTGCGGCCGCAAAAAACCTGCAGTCAGCAGCGTTTTTTTTTCGCGGCTGCACCTGCCGCAAGTGCCGAAACCGCACTTGCCGCATCTTCCGCACCCTTACCGCAAGCCCCATAGACATTGCATGGGGCTTGCCGCAACTGTGCCGCAAGTGTTTCGGTTATGCGTTAATGGCGGCAGAAGCGTTTTTTTTCACTGCATCTGCCGCGATTTGAGAAAACACTGATGTGAAAGGGGCCTTACTCTGAAATTTCCTATTTTGCTGAAAATTTAATTATTTTCTATTCAAAAAGTGTTCCATTAAATGGAGCTTGATAGGGACACCATAAGCATCTTGAATCTAAGTTTGTCCATGTCATTGCAGCTGCGTGTGTGTGTGTTTTGCTCTGAAAAAAAAAACCTTCCAGTAACTGAATGCTGTTGTCATGGGTGTCTCTTAACATTATCAAACCGGACACCCCTGCCTAGGGTAGTACACATCTTTTTGATGAACTGTGAGATCTGATATGCTCTGACTATGTTAAAATCACTCTATACTGCTGCATTCCCTGCCTGGGATTTTATGCAGGCTATAATAATTCCTACTGATTGACTGTGATGTGATATATGCAAGACAGTATTGGAAGGCCCACACAGCCAGGCCTGAGGTCATATAAACCTTCGCTCTGTTTGTAATGACCCTATGTAATATATATGTTTCAGTTTTTGTATTGAGTTAATGAAATAAATTAGCTTTTTGATGATATTCTAATTCACTGAGATGAACCTTGTGAAATCTGGTGACAGATCCCCTTTAAAAATGACTTATATTGTGCCAGTAACGGAGGGATTGCAGTCTAAAAGACATTTATCTAGGTGGAGTAGTTGCTTCAAAGTTCATTGAAGAACAGCGCTGCTGACCTTATATGTCAGTCTTCATTGATTAGTGTTTGTATTTGGCTGGAATAACTTTTAGTTACCATTCTTACACCTCAGTCCTATACAATGGATTTCATAATAACTGCGCCATTTACTCTTAATAACACCTATAATAAACAGCATTTGTAATCTACAGTTCTACATGGTGTCACCTGCGGAAAGATATGAGCTCCATGTTCTATTGATTTTCACCCACTAATACAATTTCTTCACAGTATTAGAAATGATTCCCTGATAGACGAAATTCAACATTTCTGGGGTTTTTTTCTTCTTTGAGTTCAATGAAATTTAGTCTGTGTGGCTGTAAATGACTGCTGTAATCTGTGTGATAATGCCTCTCCATGCCACTCATCAGGCTCCGCCATAGAACCCTACAAGTGTCCAATTAGCTGCCATTCAACACTTACTCTTTAAAGTAAAGTAATGTGCATAGTAGAGTTTTGAATTACTTAAGACTTAGCTGGATGGTGTCTTATTGAAAAGCCAAGATTTTGAGTCCCAGCTCTATGGTATACAAAGTGGCAGCAGGGTGGAGAAAAATCCACGGCAGTAATCGAGAAGTTCACGTGATTAATGCATTTTCTGTATTAATTCAACTGATGAAAAGGGCAAAATATACCTTTCACTGGATCTTAATGTACTTAGGGAAAAAATAAACATGACGATAACATGTGGTCTAACTGAAATCAAGTATATTTCATCTTTTAGATCGTACAAAAGAAAACATTGGCATAATAGAATTGAATGCTCCTGACAAGCCCCAGGGCCATGGGGTACTCGGAACCGGGCTATACTGTCTCTGGGGAGTCACAGGGGTCGAGACCCGGCTTCCAAGACCCTGGATTCAGTTGAAAAGGGAGTATTTGGGAATGGAGTGGTTTAAAATGAAAGTTATTCGTGACACCACCCGTGGTATGTGGCTATAAGGTGGCCACGGCTGCTGCAGAACCTCCAGGGTGATGAATGGCAGCTGAGATGGAGCCACTCCCCATGGGCAGAGTGGATCCCAGTGGCAGTAGATGTGGTAAGGAGTTGGGGTGCAGGACGTAACAGTTGGGGTGCATGAAGTAACAGGCAGACTCATTGTTTTGTAGTTACACAGTCTTTAACTGGAGCATCTGCGTTCCAGGCAGTTGTCAGCGGAGTCCTTGCTTGATAGCAACTCAGGGTTATCCTTACCTGGCCGGGTTATTGACCTTATTGCGCTTTGTGTTTGGGCTCCTGCTGCTGCATAAGTTAAGCTGCCGGCCCTGTCTCTCCTGCGAGGTGCCGGTATGACGGGCAACTCGAGTCCTTTCTTAACCCTCGTCTCGGGTAACAATTCCTGAATTCTCTGCGTTGCTTTTTCTCCGGGCACAGTGTGGCTGGGGAACCTAGAATTCCCCACCTTGACTGCCGGGGCGTTAGACCCTGCACAGTCTCGGACTCCGGTGTCTATTCTTTGTGCGTTTCCTCTGGGGTGAGCAAGATGCTGCTCAGCTCCCCAGGTGTTCCTTCAACTCTCCTCAGACCCTGGCCTTAGGGCTATAACCAAGTCAGCGATCCTGGGACGAGCTCAAGTAGCCACTAGTCCACCAGGATATCTTCCTCAGTCCTCCTAGGAACTGAACTAACTAGCTCCGTCCCAGACAAGAATTTATAGGGGAGCTCACCCTGAACCTGGGTTTGGGCTCCCCCTTCTGGCCTGGAGGCAGAAGGTGTTGTGTGCGGGTTACCTGCCTGATGAGAAGACCCTTCAGTTGCTCTCCAGTGTGACACCACCACCCGGAGGCAGCGATGACACTGTGGCACTAGGTCTCTGGGGTGCCACACTCCTGTGTAGATACTGCAGCTATATAATTGTTATGGCCCCTAGAGATGAACAAATTGATTTACAGAAATGTATCCCAAATTAATCAAATCCAGCAAAATCCTGTCTGGTTGTCATTTTCCCGATTTCTACATAGAGTGAGTGTCCTAACCAGACCGGATTTGAGCTGACTTTTTATTTTATTTTTATTAACATTTGCCCGGGTAACTTTCAAACAACAAAACAGTACGATTACTTCTGGTCTTCCCTTGCGGGAGCTACTAGACTTTAAACGCTGCATATAAACATTTTTACTTTACATTTACAGTAGCCCAACGGGGCCAGGTATGAAGTCTCTGATTTTAAATGTTCAATCAGACTTTTGTAGAACAGTCCACATTCACGTACATGGGATACTCTCCAAAGGCTGCAAGAAAAGGCACAATATTCAAATGCCGTCAGAAAAAAAAATATTTTTTAACTATATACAGTGGCACTGCATACCGGGTTAAGCTGGTCAGTCAACACTTCTGCAGACCCGGATCGCGTACCACCCTCCGGGTTCATTTGTTATTATATCACCACAATATAGGTTCCAATCCGGGTGACCTTGATGGAGATGCCATTCCACGTCTCTCCTGGCAACAAAAACCTCAGAGTAGAGGCCTTCTTCCCAGGCAAAACCATATCCGGTGCTCAGGTTGAAAACTGTGACAAACCTCTTTTTCCACTGTTCCACAGGAAGTGGGGGTTGGGTGCGGGCAAAGGCGCAAGCCTGGCAGGTCTCCATCTCGTTTGCACACCATAGCTCGTGGGGCCCGGACACCTCTGTGCCGCTGGCTGGTTCTTGCTCTCAGTCCTCCTCCCCGTAACTCACCTGGCTGGTAGAGCTTTCTTTCGCATATTCCTCTACGATCAGGTCGGGCTCCTCGGAGAACCGGATCAGACTTTCCGGTTCGGCAGGCTCCTCTTCCCCGGGCTGGTGCGGTCTGGTTCCTGGCCGCTGAGGTGATGGAAAGACAGGTGGAGCTTTAACTTAGG
The DNA here is from genome assembly GCA_033576535.1 of Allobates femoralis. NCBI lineage: Eukaryota > Metazoa > Chordata > Amphibia > Anura > Aromobatidae > Allobates > Allobates femoralis. The sequence goes on from JARQOC010000004.1 coordinate 104,889,572, forward strand.
TCAGCGAGGCGGATCACCTCCAGTGATAATATTGTAGTCCTCGAATGAAAGGAGGACAGACACCATTTCAGCTCAAAAAGTTCTTTACTTGCACCAGATGGAAACAGGTACACAGTACATTCTGGGTTAACGGGTATTGTAACCGTGGGTTGTGAAGGTTTCCTCAGAGTCTGACAGTGATGCCCTCAATATAGCGCTCGTGGTCTTGTTACTCTCTCTCTCTTTCCCCTGTTGAGCCAAGTCTCTAGTCCATGGGGTCTGTTACCTAAAAGTCTTTTACTTATCGGTGTCATGAACCCAGCTGTGGGACTGATGTTGGGCTGCTTTAAGGGTGCTTCGGCTCCCTGTGTGTGTCGGGCCCTCAGTTTGCCGGTCTGTAGTTAGGGTTGAACCTTGCATCTAGCTACCTCGTCTCTGGTATGCTGGTGGTCTCTCTCTCTCTCTCTCTCTTACCCCTCGAGCCAAGTCTCTAGCCCACTGGGTCTGTTACCTAAAAGTCTTTCACTTGTCAGTGTCGTAAACCCAGCTGCGGGACTGATCTTGGGCTGCTTTAGGGGTGCTGCGGCTCCCTGTGTGTGTCAGATCCTCAGCTTGCCGGTCTGTAGTTAGGGTTGAACCTTGCATCTAGCTACCTCGTCTCTGGTATGCTGGTGTCGACCTGGGTCCCCAGATGGCTCCAACCAGTCCTGGGTAAATCCCCTTCCAGAGTCTGGGTTGCCGCTCTCCAAAGAGGTGCCCTCCTGATGCAGCAGCAGGGTCCCCTGCATCTGGCTTGCTTGCTCTCATCACACCAACTGTCTGACTGTGCTGTCACTCTCCATCTCCTGCTCTCTAGGCTCCACCCCCTGGGACCTACTGAATATCAGTCCCCTGTAATAAAGTGGCCTGTGTATGGGTGTTGGGGTGCAGACTCTGAAGATTCCCCACGTCCACGGTTACGGAGGCACCACAACTTTAATTAGGGTGCAGTACCTGCCTGTGGCGCCTTGCCATAGGGGCACCACATATGTTAACCCGGAAGCCCCAAAGAGTGAAGACTAAAAAATAGTAGAGCTAGAATGAAGGAGGCAATGGTGAACCAGACAGGGAGCTGTGGTGCTGGAATTAGGGGCGAAGTGAGTATAATTGATTTTTATTTTTAACCCCTTCATGCAATGGTTATTTTCCATTTTTTTTATTTTTAAATTTTTCCTCCCCTTCTTCTTAGAGCCATAACTTTTCTATTTTTCCGTCAATATACTGTAGCCATATTAGGTTCTTTATTTGCGGGATGACGTGTACTTTTGAATGACTTCATTCATTTTACTATATGTTGTGCTGGAAAACAGGACAAAAATTCTTATTGCAGTGAAATTGCAAGAAAATGCAATGCCATTATTTTAGATTTATTTATTTTTTTATTTCCCACGTTCACTGTATGGCAAAACTGACCTGGTGGAATGATTCTCTGTCAGTATAAGTATGTAGATATCAAACATTGTATAGTTTTGTTTTTGGCTTTTAGGTGGTAAAAAAGTTCAGAATAAAATTTAAAAAAAAAATTTCGATCGCCTCTTTGTATTTTATTGCAATGTTGCTGCAGCCAAAACAGCCTAATCAGCCTAATTCATGCCTAATTCTGTTGTTTTGACATTTTTTTTTGTTATGTTGTTATTATCGATTGGATTAATTTATTTTAGATTTTGATATATTGGACATTTCTGAATTCAGCAAATATCAAATATGTGTCTTTTTTTAATTGTTTAATTTCTAATGGGGGCTAAAGAGGGGGGGTGATTTGAATTCTTGTGTTTTTTAATTTTTTTATACTTTGAAAACTTTTTATGTTTCACTGTATTTACTCTACTCTCCCTACTGAACCTGTAGCTAAGATTATCTAATCACTTGTGCTATACAATGAAGTGTATCAGCACTGCTCAGTATAGCAGAAATCACAATCTCCCATTAATGCCGGCTCACAGTCAGGAAGTTCATCATGATAGACACAGGGGTCAAAAGCTGAACCCTGGCTATCATGACAACCCAATGGCACCCCACAATTACCCAAACAGACCTCTACTTAGTAAATAGCCTCCCACAGAAAATGAGGACCCAAAAGATCCCACTCAATTATTTTCCTGGCCCCTGTCGTAAGATGGGCCCATGTGAAGGCCTGAAAGAACAGGCCCGCCCTGAGTACTAAGAGAAAGCCAAGGGGGCATGCCGAGAGATATGTTGACTCCGCTCAGAGGTGTGAAAGTGGGCCAGAAGGGTGAGGCCTTAGAACAAAGAAGAACCACATGGTGCGAGCAGTGTAGCATCATGGTGAGGAACAGGAAGGGAACACTGCGGGTGACATCACGAATACCCCTTTCCCCGTCCCCTGTCATCATATCCTACATCCCCTTTTTAATGACACCGCCAGGGCCACAGAGTCGGGTCGCCACCATGACATTCCACGAATGAAAAGGACTGCAATAACCGGTCCGGTTTAGAGTATCCCCATTGCCCTTGAGTGAGTGTGTCACTAGAATCCCACTGTCCGTGTGATATGCGACCTAAGTCGGACGTGTCATGGATAATTAACTTGGAATGGCCTCCCCCCTGTCAGGACGGGAGTGTGGAGCTGCTTAGAAACACAAACAGCTGACACTCCCATCCAGAGAGGCAGAGGCCATTCCAAGCTAATCATCTGTGACACATCCAACTTAGTCGCATATCACACGAACAGTGTGATTCCAGGCTTAAAGAAGTTTGAGTACTGAGACTCCACAGTACAGGCACAATGTAGTGACATTATCGCACCTCCCTGATCCTCAATTCTATTCAACTGTATCAGTGTCCAGAAGATGCATATACTGCTGGAATTGTGATTACCTTTGGAGGGAATAAGACCTAGTGCCAAGTGGCGCCTGGCCCCCTCCCACTCATGAGCCACATATTGGCTGTGTAGGATTCTGCTATGGTCGGTACACCCCTGAGTGAAAGTCCAACTTTTACTAGTTCTAACAATTGGTTGTTAGGAGGGGATTCAAAGCTTGCCAGTTGCTGTGGCTTTTTCCTTTGTGGTTTATTTTTTGTGTTCATCATCTACATAGAAGTTCGCTCTATTAAGTTCTGAAATGCACAGAGCTGTTGTCACTGCATGTAGACATTGTGCAATTGAATAATACTGTTTGTTCAATGCTCACCGAGTCAGAACCTTTTAAACTTGTCATGGTTGCTGGATATGGAGATTGACACCTTTTCCAATAGAGATGAGTGTACCATTCAAGATTTGGTTCGGGTCGCCAAGCATTGAGCAAACCTATTTGGGTTTGTAGCTCAGATTATTTACATTTTCAAAGCACTGGAACAAGCATCACTTTGGTCAGGTACAGTTGGTGCTTGGCCCCATTTTGCCGTGTGCAGTATTTGATTGGCTCACACTGGACTTAAAAGCACAGTTTTTTGGTGTAGTGTGTGTCCAAAATTGATTTGATTAAAAAAAGGCCCTCCAACCCCCAGATACATTTTACTTTTGGCTGGCTGTATGTGACCAGCTGAACTGTCAATCATTGACTTCCATTGAGTTTAGCGTCAACTTCAGGGTCACAAACACTCTGCCAAAAGGTTTAGATGCACCGAACCCCAACTTCAAAAGGTTCATTTATCCTTATTCACCCATCCTATAAATCAACTTTAAAAGATTATGGGGTTACTATATCCTAACATATTTGTCACTCTAGGTTGACTTGGTGATACAGGAAATGTTTACTTTGACAATACCACCTAGATGGGCAATGGATCTTCATAAAGTTTACAGTGAAAATTATTCATTTTATAATCTTACTAGATGTGGGTCCGATGCTGTCACATCAAGAGGGCAGTGCCATCACAATGGAGTGGGCTTTGTGGCACTGGGGGCAGTGGCTGTCTTCCCCTGTGTCTCTTCTTCACCCCGTGCTCTCTCCCAATGTTCAGGGGTTGGACAAAATAATGGAAACACCTGGAAAAATCAACAAAAGTTAGTTTAATATGGTGTAGGTTCACCTTTTGCGGCGATTACAGCCTCAATTCTCCGAGGAATGGATTCATACAAGGTGATGTCATTGGCCTGGCGGATCTCCACGAAATAGCACCCCAGATCATCACAGAACCTCCGCCATGTTTTACGGTTAGGAGAAGGCAGTCTGAATGGAATGCATCTTTCGTCTGTCTCCAAATGTACACTTGACCGGAGGTCGGAAAATGGGGTAAACGATGATTCGTCTGAGAATATCACATGTTTCCACTGCTCGAGGGACAATTCTGGAGGTTTCTACACCACTCTACATGCTTGCAAACCTTTGTCATTGCGAGCAGCGGTTTTCTAATTACAGCTCTTCGTTGGAATCCAGATTTGTGCAGCTCCTGACGAACAGTTTTTGTGGAAACTGGGTTCTGTAGGTGTTCATTGAGCTCAGCAGTGATTTTCTGAGCCGTGGTCTTGCGATCTTCTCTCACAATTCGCTTGTTAACTTCGACTTTTGCCCAGACCTGTGCTTTGCTGCAGACATTTTTCCTCCTCTTCTCAGTCATTACGTTGGAGACAGTACCTCTTGACACGCCAAGCATTCGGGCACTTTCTGTTACACTAGCGCCGGCCATACGAGCACCAACAATTTGTCCTTTTTGAAAATCCGAAAGGTCTGTTATCAGGTTCTCATCAATGTTCTTACAATTCGGCAAAACAAACGGTTAATTTACATACACATATCACTTAACACAAATAATCAACTACAAAACATTAACATATGTCACGGTTTGCATGTTTATAACATGTCCGAAGATTATGATGCCAACACGTTAGGTGTTTCCATTATTTTGTCCAACCCAAGTATGCAAAGAAAATAATTTTTAGTTAAAAGCCTGTTTCTGTTTTTTATTCTTTTTTAATAATAAAGTGTTTAATTTCCTGATAAAAAATGTGTAGGGCTGTATTTTCTATTGCCAGTGCAGGTAAACCAAACAGCTACTGGCTGCCAACCCCCGCTCCCTGGTGTTAGCTTTGCTGGCAATGAAAAATACTGAGAAGCCCTATTTTTAATTTAATTGAAATAAATAACTAAAAAAAAATTGGCGCGGGTTTCGCCATATTTTATGTTGCCACCCAAAGTAACCCAGGCAGCTGGGGGCTGAAATTCTCATCGTGGTAATGCCTAAGTGTTTTTGGGCACCCCACGCTGAAAATTGCAGTCAGCAGCCGCCCTAGAACTGGTGCTTCCATGCGAGAGGCCAAAACTGGCGGTTACTCAACTCTACCAACTGCTGTGTAGTGATGGCAGACTGAGTAATAAAGAGGCTGATGTCAGCTTTTTTTTGGCAGCTGACATCAGGCTGTATTGCTAATGTCAGCCGTCTGTATGACAGCCAGCCACTAGCAATACTTTCAGTAAATAATGAAAAATACCACACACACACAGAAATCTTTTAATACTTACAAAATAGACAGAGATGCTTTGTTATCCATATTATTAGCTCCCACCAAGTTCCCCTCTGACGTAACTCTGTAATCTTGAAGTGGGCCGGTGTGATTTATCTCGCGGCCACCATCTTTGTATACCTTAATGTCCAACGATAGCGGCCGCGTGTGTATGTATGTTTGTGTGTATGTGTGTTGAGTACATGTGTGTGCGCAAGCATGCATGTGTATGTATGTATGTGTATGTGTGTAAGTATGTGTCTGTGTATGTGCGTGTATGTTTATGCATGTGAATGCATGTGTGTGTGTATTCTCATGCGTGTATCCATGTATGTGTGTATATGTAGGTGCATGTGTATGTGTGCATGTGTGTATGGGCATGTATGTGCCTGTATGTGTGGGGGAGTCCGGCGGGTGTGCAGTGGTGTCCCGCTGGTGGTACCGCGCAAGGGGCTGATACCACAAGCGGGTTCCATATTGGGATAACCATCACTTGGGTGTACCAGTATGGCGTCCGGGTACTTCCAGTCGTCGCAGTTGATAGTGGAATTTGGAGACATTCAGACAGTAATGGATGACGGACAACATAAGGTGAGTATTATATTAGATATTCATTATGTACATTAATTACTCTAACATTAATTTATTTTGGCACAAGTAGGAGATAAATGCAGGAATGCCAGATATTGCGGATTATATTCTATGATAAACTGCTACCAGAAATTCTGATCCTATGACTGTGTTATGACCACTCCTTGAGTGTGGAGACCTCTATATTTATGCATGTGTGAGCCATAGTCCCCATTTTCACTCCTCTAAATAACTCATTATAATTTCTTTTGTAGCCAAGTCTAATGCAAAATGTAATTCAGTACATTTATTTCTGACAAGCATCACAGAAAGCTCATATTTTTCCTGTAATATCATAGCAATATAACATTTCAGACACATTCGGAAAGCCAGAGCTTTCAGGTGTTTTACGATTTTCAGTACAATGCTTGTTATTCTTGCTTTTTTTTCCTTATTGGCATATTTATATTTTTGTTGCCCTGTAATTTACTATACTAGTATGCATTGAGTGTGCCAGAGAAGACTTTGACCTCTGCAGACTGCTAGGAACAACTGAAATATACAATTGGGAATCTTCTGGGCAAATAAGACATCGTCATTTCAACCAACAAATCCTCCTATAAGACTTATCGTAAGGGGGCTTTCTGTGTTAAGGAATCATTTTGGAAATCATTTCATTTGCAGGAAACACTTCAATTGCTGCTTAAAACGAATGCACCGTACTATATAAAGTATATTCATGTGCATATCATCAAAAAGTTAATTTGTTTCAGTATTTCAATATACAAAGTAAAACACATATATGATATACAGTTAGGGCCAGAAATATTTGGACAGTGACACAAGTTTTGTTATTTTAGCTGTTTACAAAAACATGTTCAGAAATACAATTATATATATAATATGGGCTGAAAGTGCACACTCCCAGCTGCAATATGAGAGTTTCCACATCCAAATCGGAGAAAGGGTTTAAGAATCATAGCTCTGTAATGCATAGCCTCCTCTTTTTCAAGGGACCAAAAGTAATTGGACAATGGACTCTAAGGGCTGCAATTAACTCTGAATGCGTCTCCCTCGTTAACCTGTAATCAATGAAGTAGTTAAAAGGTCAGGGGTGGATTCCAGGTGTGTGGTTTTGCATTTGGAAGCTGTTGCTGTGACCAGACAACATGCGGTCAAAGGAACTCTCAATTGAGGTGAAGCAGAACATCCTGAGGCTGAAAAAAAAGAAAAAATCCATCAGAGAGATAGCAGACATGCTTGGAGTAGCAAAATCAACAGTTGGGTACATTCTGAGAAAAAAGGAATTGACTGGTGAGCTTGGGAACTCTAAAAGGCCTGGGCGTCCACAGATGACAACAGTGGTGTATGATCGCCGCATACTTTATTTGGTGAAGAAGAACCCGTTCACAACATCAACTGAAGTCCAGAACACTCTCAGTGAAGTAGGTGTATCTGTCTCTAAGTCAACAGTAAAGAGAAGACTCCATGACAGTAAATACAAAAGGTTCACATCTAGATGCAAATCATTCATCAATTCCAAAAATAGACAGGCCAGAGGTAAATTTGCTGAAAAACACCTCAAGAAGCCAGCTCAGTTCTGGAAAAGTATTCTATGGACAGATGAGACAAAGATCAACCTGTACCAGAATGATGGGAAGAAAAAAGTTTGGAGAATAAAGGGAACGGCACATGATCCAAGGCACACCACATCCTCTGTAAAACATGGTGGAGGCAACGTGATGGCATGGGCATGCATGGCTTTCAATGACACTGGGTCACTTGTGTTTATTGATGACATAACAGCAGACAAGAGTAGCCGGATGAATTCTGAAGTGTACCGGGATATACTTTCAGCCCAGATTCAGCCAAATGCTGCAAAATTGATTGGACGGCGCTTCATAGTACAGATGGACAATGACCCCAAGCATACTGCCAAAGCTACCCAGGAGTTCATGAGTGCAAAAAAGTGGAACATTCTGCAATGGCCAAGTCAATCACCAGATCTTAACCCAATTGAGCATGCATTTCACTTGCTCAAATCCAGACTTAAGACGGAAAGACCCACAAACAAGCAAGACCTTAAGTCTGCGGCTGTAAAGGCCTGGCAAAGCATTAAGAAGGAGGAAACCCAGCGTTTGGTGATGTCCATGGGTTCCAGACTTAAGGCAGTGATTGCCTCCAAAGGATTCGCAACAAAATATTGAAAATAAAAATATTTTGTTTGGGTTATGTTTATTTGTCCAATTACTTTTGACCTCCTAAAATGTGGAGTGTTTGTAAAGAAATGTGTACAATTCCTACATTTTCTATCAGATATTTTTGTTCAACCCTTCAAATTAAACGTTACAATCTGCACTTGAATTCTGTTGTAGAGGTTTCATTTCAAATCCAATGTGGTGGCATGCAGAGCCCAACTCGCGAAAATTGTTTCACTGTCCAAATATTTCTGGCCCTAACTGTAGAGTCATTACAAACAGAGCGATCTATGTCAAGTGTTTATTTCTGTTAATGTTGATGATTATGGCTTACAGCCAATGAAAACCCAAATGAATATAATATAAATATTCCCTAAATTGGTATCAGAGGCTTAACCTTGTGTGGTTGTGAGAGTCACAACCACTATAAAAGCTGCTGCGGTCCCCAGAGTGGAGCATATAGAGTAGGGAGGATGAAGGGTTAAAAACTGCGCTGCTGTATTCCATGAGACGTCAAAGGGTGAACATAATATTGATTTATTAGTCAACACATTTCAGGGCTCCCCAACCCCTTCCTCAGGACAAATCAATATGATACTGACATATTTCAGGGCATTTCTGGGAGACCTGAGACGCATTGACTAATAAATCAATGTTATATTCACCCTTTGATGTCTCGTGAAATATGGCAGTGCAGTTTTTAACCCTTCATCCTCCCTACTTTAATTTTTTGAAATAATGACCTTTGGGTTTTCATTGGCTGTAAGCCATAATCATCAACATTAACAGAAATTAACACTTGAAATAGATCCCTCTGTGTGTAATGATTCTATATACCGTATATACTCGTGTATAAGCCGACCCGTGTATAAGCCGACCCCCCTACTTTTGCCCCCAAAAACTGGGAAAACTTATTGACTCGCGTATAAGCCGAGGGTGGACTCCAGCACAGGTATACAACCCCCAGCAGTGAGGTATACAGCAGCCTCCCCAGTGGTAGTATACAGCAGCAGCCCCAGTGGTAGTATACAGCAGCCCCAGAGGTATATACAGCCCCAGAGGTATATGCAGCCCCAGAGGTATATGCAGCCCCATATGCAGCCCCAGAGGTATATGCAGCCCCATATGCAGCCCCAGAGGTATATGCAGCCCCATATGCAGCCCCAGAGGTATATGCAGCCCCATATGCAGCCCCATATGTATATGCAGCCCCATATGTATATGCAGCCCCATATGCAGCCCCAGGGGTATATGCAGCCCCAGAGGTATATGCAGCCCCATATGCAGCCCCAGAGGTATATGCAGCCCCAGAGGTATATGCAGCCCCAGAGGTACATACAGCAGCCCTAGTGGTGTATACAGCAGCCCCAGTGGTAGTATACAGCAGCCCTTAGGTAGTATACAGCAGCCCCAGTGCTGTATACAGCAGCAGCCCCAGGGCTGTATACAGCAGAAGCCCCAGGGCTGTATACAGCAGAAGCCCCAGGGCTGTATACAGCAGAAGCCCCAGGGCTGTATACAGCAGAAGCCCCAGGGCTGTATACAGCAGCAGCCCCAGGGCTGTATACAGCCGCAGCCCCAGGGCTGTATACAGACGCAGCCCCAGGGCTGTATACAGCCGCAACCCCAGGGCTGTATACAGCCGCAGCCCCAGGGCTGTATACAGCCGCAGCCCCGGAGGTATACAGGCCCCCCCCATCAAGCTCCAGGGCCCCCCCCTTGAGGTCTGAAAAATAAAAAAGAATCAATACTTCACCTGTCCGACGCCTTCTGCCGCTGTGCGATCCCCAGTTCCAAGTGAGATCTCTTCTGACAGGACCTGTGGTGATGTCAGAGGGGCGTTCCCGGGCACTCGCGGTCATGTGATACATATCACATGACCGCGAACAGCCAATCAGCGATGGGAACGCCCGGGAACGCCCCCCCTCTGACGTCACCACAGGTCTTCTCAGTACACATCTCACTGAATGAAGCCCGGGATCGCGTGTCGGCAGCTGCGGACGGCGCGACAGGAGACTGGCAAGTATGATATTCCTTTACAGGACGCCGCTCAAGGGGGGGGCCCTGGAGCTTGATGGGGGGGGCCTGTATACCTCCGGGGCTGCGGCTGTATATATACATATACTCGCGTATAAGCCGAGGGGGGACTTTTCAGCCCAAATTTTGGGCTGAAAAAGTCGGCTTATACGCGAGTATATACGGTAATATATTTGTTTCACTTTTTGTATTGAATTACTGAAAAAAAATAACTCTTTGATAATATTTAGTGATGGGCGAATCCTAAACTACTCGGAATCGCTAGACTCCGACGAGTCTGAGTCCAGGACTCGCTACTCGTTGCGAGTCTAGCGATTCCAATGTTAATGAATGGGGAACGAGTATTGCAGCGATTCCTCTGCTGCCGGACCCTATAAGGGGTCTGGCAGCAGAGGAAAAACCTGCAAATCCCCAAGATATTCTTTTAAAGCCAGCGGCAAAAAGCCGCTGGCTTTTAAAGAATAGTAAAATTTAAAAAAAGGATTGAACCGGGGGAGGGGTAGGGGGGGGAGGGAGGAGAGGGTGGGGGGTGCACCGGACCGGCCGGCTACTTACCGCTGCCTTTGCCAACGCCGGCTGCAGACTCGCTCCCCAAGTCTCTGCTGCTTTTTCCGGAGATTCCCGAACACTGACAGAAGCAGTGAATAAATTAATTTCCGTCACTGCTCGGGAATCGCCAGCAGCAGAGCGAGTCTGGCTGACAGCAGAGTTCAGCTCCGGTCATAATGACCTGAGCTGAACCCTGACTGTTTAGTCAGTTCTCAGCTCTGCTACATCCCTGTGTGTCTAAGCACAGACAGGGAAGTAGCAGAGCTGAGATTGTGTTTTGGACTACGTCGGACGGAAGAGGATTTTTTTAATTAAAGATGGAGTCCCTAATGGCTTTTTTTTTAATTTCTAATAAAAAATTTTTTCTCTGTGTTGTGTTTTTTTTAAAACAATTTAATAGAAATTCATGGCGGTCATGTCTAATATTGGTGTGACCGCCATAAATTTCGGGCTTACGGCCAGCTGATAATACAAAGCTGGCCTTAATCTCATTATTACCCAGTGAGCCACCCGCCACCAGGGCCACTGGAAGAGCGAGGTTCAGCGCCAGAGGATGGCGCTTCAATGAATGCGCCATCTTCTGGGGCGGCTGCGGGCTGCAATTTGCAGCGGGGGGTGCCCAGAAAGCTTGGGCCTCCCTGCGCTGCGGATTCCAGCCCCCAGCTGCTTAGCTGTACCTGGCTAGACATAGAAATTGCGCGGATCCCCACGCATTTTTTTTTTATTATTTCATGAAATTCATGAAATAATAAAAAAAAAGGGCTCCCCTATATTCTTGTGTCTGGCCAGGTACAAATAGGCACCTGGGGGTTGGGGGCAGCCCGTCGCTGCCTGCTGGATTCGGCTGGTTACAGAAATACGGCAAAGCCCACGTCAAATTTTTTTCTGACAAATCCATAAAACAATATAAATAAAAGGGACTGCATCTTTATTAACCCCTGGACCATGGGCGAGGGGTTAATAAAGATGCAGTCCCTTTTTTAGGATTGTTTTATTGATTTTTCAGAAAAAAAATGACGTGGGCTTCGCCGTATTTCTGGAACCAGCCGGATCCAGCAGGCAGCGATGGGCTGCCCCCAACCCCCAGGTGCCTATTTCTACCTGGCCAGACACAAGAATATAGGGGAGCCCTTTTTTTTTAGTATTTCATGAATTTCATGAAATAATAAAAAAAAAATGCGTGGGGCTCCACGCAATTTCTATGTCTAGCCAGGTACAGCTAAGCAGCTGGGGGTTGGAATCCGCAGCGCAGGGAGGCCCAAGCTTTCTGGGCACCCCTCGCTGCAAATTGCAGCCCGCAGCCGCCCCAGAAGATGGCGCATTTATTGAAGCGCCATCCTCTGGCGCTGAACCCCGCTCTTCCAGTGGCCCTGGTGGCAGGTGGCTCACTGGGTAATAATGAGGTTAAGGCCAGCTTTGTATTATCAGCTGGCCCTAAGCCCGAAATTTATGGCTGTCACGCCAATATTAGACATGACCGCCATGAATTTCTATTAAATTGTTTAAAAAAAAAACACAACACAGAGAAAATATTTTTTATTAGAAATAATAAAAAAAGCCATTAGGGACTCCATCTTTAATTAAAAAAATCCTCTTCCGTCCGACGTAGTCCAAAACGCGATGTCCTCTCTGCTACATCCCTGTGAATAGATATAGATGTCTATGCACAGGGAGTGAGCAGACTGAGAACAATCTCAGCTCTGCTACATCATCTCTGTGCACAGACATTCATATCTGTACACAGGGAGAACAGGCGGGCTCTAGGACCCAGGAGCTGCGGCAGCCTGCAAGACCCGAGCCCGGCACAGAGCAGACAGCCGGACTCGTTACTGTGCTAGTTTCCCTGCGATTACTTGCACAGTAACAAGTCCAATGCTCTGACAAAACAGGATTGCCATTGACTTGCATTAGACTTGTTACTGTGCGAGTAATCGCTGGAAAACTCGCAGAGTACCGAGTCCTGCGAGTCCCTTACTACTCGCAGAGTAACGAGTCCTAGCGAGTAGACTCGCCCATCCCTAATAATATTCTAATTCATTGAGATGCAGCTGTAAATGTTTTTAAAATGTTACTGCTTTAAAAAGGTACAGTGTAAAAAAAAGGTTTTCTTTATCATCCTGGTACCAAAGATCCAAATATGTGTGACATGCATGTGCTCTTGTGTTTGCAGTTGTGTTTTCATCATTATCATTGTAGGCTAAGTATGGATTTGTGATCACTTTTAATTCCATTGTTTTTGGGAGAACCCAGATGACAGACTAAAGGTAACCAGTGTTAGGCTGGGTTGGTTAGGGGCCCACCAAAAACATTGACGCTGGGTAACTGATCAACCACATACAAATATTATACTTACCTTACCTAAGCTTCTATATAATAATATACTGGTGTCATGTCCCACAACTTGAGATTTATTAAATGTTGTATTGTTTTCATTGTGTTTGTACGCATTTGGTTTGCCTTTTTTACTTGTCTCCTCCCACCGCCTGTAGCTTCTCAGATTCTTCTCAGATTGCTCCTCACTAGTTCTCCATTTGTGTTGTGTCATCTTTTCACATTGTTTTTTCATACTTCTGACAGAATAGTCTTTTTCATCTGCTGTATTGTTCAATAAACTCAAGGATTCAGTGGAACAAGTAAACTACATCTTCTAAAGTCTTCTTACATGCCTTTGCAGCTGAGAGTTAGGCTATCCGACGACATTTCTACATGCATGATAGTAAACGATGCATACAGGCATCAGGAGAAATAATAACCTGAGCAGTGTATTTGAGAAATGAGTGATGAGATGCTTCATTTGTCTGTAAAGCTGAAACAAATGTATTGTGCCAACTACTGATCTTCTTTGGGAGAAAAATGACATACAACTGCAAATGGGCCCACCGGAGTATTCTCCGCTTCTCCTGTCGACCAGTCCATGCCTGAAGGCAACTATGTTTAGCGTTATGAGGCTTACTGAATAATACAATTTTACATTTTGAAATGTCAGATATATACAGCTCTTTTCTTACCAAATCTGCCTATTTATTTTTTTTAGCTAATGTATTTTCAGATTGGGATAAGTGGCTGAGTTTTAATCTACTATATAATCTCCTAATCGTGTCTGTCTGACGCCGAAATCGCGCGCTTGCACTCATTGGTTGCCGCATGTGCAAAAAGCCGCGCACATTCAAAATTAGAAGATTATACAGTAGCTGTAACCTGGCGACAAAGACGCATAGGCATTGCTATCGCCAGGCTACATGCGTACAGCCGCGGCGACCTCCGGCACCAGTACTCGCCGCCTCCCTCCTCGCCTCCCTCTTCGCCTCCCACCTTGCCTCCCCCCTCGTCTCCCTCCTCGCCTCCTTCCTCACCTCCCTCCTTGCCTCCCCCCTCGCCTCCCTCCTTGCCTTCCCCCTCTCCTCCCGCTGTTCTCACCCGTCTTCTACCTGTACAGTGGTAATGTGACAGAGCGGGCTGATGTGACGTCACACAGCCCGCCCTGTCACATCATGACCGCTGTACACAGTGCGACGCTGCAGAAGACGGGTGAGAACAGAGGGGGCGAGGGGGATCCTGCTCCCTCCGCAGCCATCCTGCCCACCCCCGCAGCCATCCTGCCCCCCACAGCCATTCTGTACCCCCCCGCAGCCAACCTGCCCCCCCCCCCGGCTCCATGCTGTCTCCCGCATCCATCCTGCCCCCCCCGGCTCCATCCTGCGCCCCCAGCTCTATCCTATCCCGCTCACTCCATTCTGCCCCGCTCGCTCCATGCTGCCCCACTTGCTCCATCCTGCCCTGCTCGCTACATCCTGCCTCGCTCGCTACATCCTGCCACCCCACCCCCCGGCTCCAGCCTGCCCCGCTCGCTCCATTCTGCCCCGCTCTCCACCTTCCTGACCCCCCCCGCATCCATCCTGCCCCCCCGCATCCATCCTACCCCCCCCCACATCCATCCTGCTTTCCCCCGATCTATCCTGTCCTGCCACATCCATCTTGCTCCCCCGAGTCCATCCTGCCATGCTCGCTCCATCCTGCCCCGATTGCTCCATCCTGCCCCCCAGCCACCATCCGGCCCCCTGGCTCCATCCTGCCCAGCTCGTTCCATCCTGCCCCGCTCGTTCCATCCTGCCCCCCAGCTCCATCCTGCACCCACGGCTCCATCCTGTCCCCCTCTGTCTCCATCCTGCCCCTCCAGCTCCATCCTGCCACGCTTACTCCATCCTGCCATGCTCGCTCCATCCTGACTCCCCACCTCCTTCCTGCCCTCCACATCCATCCTGTCCCCCCGCATCCCTCCTGCCCCTCCTGCATCCATCCTGCCCCTCCGCATCCATCCTGCCCCCCCGCATCCATCCTGCCCCTCTGCATCCATCCTGCCCCCCGCATCCATCCTGCCCCCCCCGCATCCATCCTGCCCCCCCACATCCATCCTGCCCCCCACATCCATCCTGCTGCCCCGGTCGCTCCATCCTGCCCCCCCACCCCCATCCTGCCATCCTGCCCCCCCACCACCATCCTGCCCCGCTGGCTCATCCTGCCCCAATCGCTCCACCCTGCCCCATGCCACCATCTAGTCCCCTGGCCCCATCCTACCCCCTTGGCTCCATGGCCTGCCAGCTCCATCCTTCCCCCATGTGCCTCTATCCTGCCACCCTGGCTTCATGCCCTGCCGCCTCCATCCTGCCCCCTTGGCTCCATGCCCTGCTGGCTCCATCCTGCCCCCCCCCCACCTCCATCCTGCTCCCCCGGCTCCATCCTGCTCCCCCGGCTCCATCCTGCTCCCCCCCCCCCGCATCCATCCTGCCCCCCTGACTCCATCCTGCTCCCCTGGACAGGTCCTTAAGGCCTGTAGGACCTAGAAGACGGAGATGAAGCGAGGCGGCGGACGGGTGAGTATCCTCACTAAGTATTTTTTTATTTTTACTTTTACTGTGGAGGAGCGGGGTCAGGAGGAGTGGGGGGCCGTGGGGAGCGGAGTATCAACATATACCATAGCACTGCTATACATGTGCTGTAATGTACTGCCATATACTACAGTGCTGCTATACATGTGCTGTAATGTACCGCCATAAAACATAGTGCTGCTATACATGTACTGTAATGTACCGCCATATACTATAGTGCTGCTATACATGTGCTGTAATGTACCGCCATAAAACATAGTGCTGCTATACATGTACTGTAATGTACCGCCATATACCATAGTGCTCCTATACATGTACTGTAATGTAGCGCCATGTACTATAGTGCTGCTATACATGTGCTGTAATGTACCACCATATACCATAGCGCTGCTATATATATATATGTAGTTCACTCACGTTGACTGAACAAGTTCTGTCAGTCACAGTATGTCAACTACATACATATTCTAGAATACCCTATGCGTTAGAATCAGGCCACCATCTAGGGTTTAAATAAGAACGTTAAACTTTTAAAAGTTTTTTCAGTTTATTATAGTCCCACAGTAGACTTCCAGGTTATTGTTTTTTTGCTTGAATAATACTCGATTGATATAATACATTCAGTTTATTGTCAATTTACCAGTTTTCTATGACGCTCAGTCCCAGGTAATAAGTGGGAATATGAATGCCCCAGATTCTAAGCACTTAAAGCGGTTGTGTCATGAACAATTGTATCATTTTAATTAATAGATCTTAGAATAAAAATAAATTCTACAATTGGATGTGTAAAAAAATATTGTCCTGTCCGGAGATAGTCTTATGCAGGAACAGGTTGCATATACCACAGCTCCTGGACAGGAGAGGAAAAAAAGAGTATACAGACATTACAGCTGGGGATAATAGCTGATTCTGTCTGTGATGTAAAACATTTCATTACCATTTAAAAACTAGTTTTCCATCACAGACAGAATCAGCTATTATCCCCAGCTGTAATGTATGTATACTCTTACTTCCTCTCCTGCCTAGGAGCTGTGGTATATCCAACCTGTTCCTGCATGATTGGACACATACATTACACAGGGACACATTTATAAGAATATCTCAGGACAGGAACATTTTTTAACACATCAAACTGTGGAACTTATTTTTACTCTAAGATCTATTAATTAAAAAGTACAATTGTTTGTAGCATAACCCCTTAAAATGCTGCTGTCAGCAACTGACAGCAGCATCCATGTGGTTAGACGGACGGCTGTGATTAGAGCTATTTAGAATAATATAATTATAGAATGGCAGAGTTGAAAGAGACCTCTTGGGTCATCTTGTCCAACCCTCTGCTCAAAGCAGGATTCACCAAATCATACTAGACAGATATCTGTCCAGCCTCTGTGTGAAGACTTCCATTGAAGGGGAACTCACCACCTCTTGTGGCAGCTTGTTCCACTCGTTGATCACGCTCACTTTCAAAAAGATTTTGTAATATCTAATATGTGTCCTCCTCCTTTCTTGTGCAAATGAGAATTAAGCTGATCCCTCTACAGTGTGACAGCCTTTGAAATATTTGCACACAGCTATCAAGTCTTCTCTTCTTGTTGGCAAGCTAACATTCCCAAATCCTGTAACCATTCCTCAAATGACAGAGTTTGCCGATCAGTCACCATTCTGGTCGCTCTACCCTGAACTTGCTCCACTTTGTTGATGTCTTTCTTAAAATATGGTGCCCAGAACGTTTGTTGTTAAGAGTTATGGTATATCTTGACATGCTGACTACTCGCATTGCACCCACTGGTGGTCACATAGAGTCTATTGAAATCCTGCTCATTTGATTTAGAGATCCGGTTTAGGTCAGGTTCATCCTAACAGCCTCGGATCGGATCTGACCCATAGTGTGAAGCCAGCCTTAGCGCTATGTAAGTAATTTAAGGTAAGCGGTCTTCTTCAGTGATGTATCCAGATTAAAGCATCAAAGATAAAATGATTTTCCTATTATTTCATCCATAAACAATGATCAATAATAATCATAACCTCTACAGTACTAAAATGATTGGTAACTATAATAAATCTAAATGGTTACATATTTATCAAGCATGATTTCCTGTTTTGATTGATTGTTGACAGTTGAGTAATTATTATGTGTATTTGGGGGTCACTAACCATAATTCACTATGTGGCAGGTCATGCATTGTGGCCATTGATTCTAAGTCAACCATCAATCATTTTCAGAATAATTCCCATGAATGAATAATTGTATAATTTTAGTGATTGATAATATTCTAAAAAATATATTTCAGAAAATAACTAATCACTTGATTTAAAACTTTTTGACTTGATGTCTCATTTTCTATTCTTGTGAATATTATCCACATTTGCACCAAAAGCCCAATGATCTAATATTTCCTAATGATACCGGTTTGTCTCAAGACAATCATTTAATGATACTGTACATTACCAGGATACTTCATTGATTTCCAATCACCTAGATTTGATAAACATATCACTGTTCATGCTATGTTTTATGTAATTGCTTATACCTACACCATTTAAATAACATATTCCATACATGATATAATAAGCAAGTCATAGTAACTTGATACATTATTCATGAAATGAAATGGGAAAAAGATTTGGGTGTAATAGCGCAGGGACAAGGGGAAGGCTAATGGCTAAATGTCAGTAATAACTTCGACATTTAATTTTTCACGAGGGGCTCAATTTTTCATCAATCATAATAATATAATACATCTACTTACCTGCCTTCTTGTAAAGAAATATGAGGCAAAATATGGTGCAAGATGTGTGAAATGTTTGAGGGAAACAGATTTACAAGATAATTCTATCGGTATCTCTTAAGGTACCGTCACACACCGCAGTCTCGCCTGGAAATCTAAAAGGTGATATGTCGCCCCGATGCATTCGCCGTGAAATTGCCCTATGGTTGCGGCGTGTGATTGGGTGAATTCGTGGCGATAAATCGCCCATCGGCCGTCGCCTGATTCCTGAACAGTGCTCAGTAATCAGGCGCAATCGGCAAGGCGATATTTTCGTGTTGTGGTGTGTGACAGGGAGATAGTGATGGAAAGAGCGCTTTCTATGATTTCCCGTAGGCGTGCCTCAGCGTGCTGTAGTCCGTGCCCCGTCTGCAATGATTGGTGTGGGTCACTGTGTTCCCATTGGCTGTCAGTTGACACCGCACCATATTTGAAGAGCTGTCCGTTCAGCACCACACACATCTTCAGCTACACAAACATCCGCAAACTCAGTGCAATTACGCGCGTCATAGAATTAGGCAAGCTATGTTGTCCACGTGTATTAAGTTGCACTGTGTGGAGTATAGTGCCACACATGACAGCTCAGATGTTGGGCTACACATCGTAGATGGGTGCCATGGGCCACGCACTACAATCAACCTATGTGTGTGAATTTGGAGACGCTGCTGGGTACATTCTAGTGCTCCCACTCCGCGGACGTCTACCTTGTTAGAGCCCTGAGCAGGCTGACCAATACTAACGCAGTCCTGCCACATCTATATGTAATAGATGGGTGAGGTGGAATCAATTCTCGCAGTTCTGGATCGGCCCTGAGAAACCTCTAGTGCTCACTAATGATGTCCCTCACCTCCCTGGAGCGGCTGTCAAATTCTCACAATGTTTGTATCAGTCTTAGTTCTTGGCTTTAAAAGATCATGCCTGGGGGTCCTTTCCACTTCCTTATAAGCTTTACTTAGAACATTAAATTTATATACTTGACCAAAGAAAATTAATTATAAGGCCCTCCAACCATAAGAAACTTCATAGGAAAAGACCAGGAGTAAGGCCAAAATACTGCATAATCAAAACAACTTTATTGAAAACATATATCAGCTCATAGCAAAGATGTTACAATCAGGCACACAAGCAGGGCCCCCATCAAGGTACAACACAAAGGTGCATGGAAACCAATAATTATGTCTCCTGGCCAAGTAGCCCACCTAAGTATAACATTGCCACATACCCCAACACATATATAAACCAAGTGGTTACCAACAAAGTACAATCAGGGCAATGGATAGGGTCAGAAGATAGCTACCTGCTTGTGGCTGCCTCCCCTAGACGCACGTTTCGCGTTTAGCTTGTTCACAATTCTCGCAGTTCTGGATCGGCCCTGAGAATCCTCTAGTGCTCACTAATGATGTCCCTCACCTCCCTGGAGCGGCTGTCAAATTTTCCGACAGTTCTCACAATGTTTGTATCAGTCTTAGTTCTTGGCTTTAAAAGATCATGCCTGGGGTCCTTTCCACTTCCTTATAAGCTTTACTTAGAACATGTTGAGGATATCCCCGTTCACTGAATCTATGTTGTAGATCACCAGCTTGTTTATAAAACATGTGATCCATAGAGCAGTTTCTCCTCATCCATAGATAATGATCCTTTGGGATACCCTTTCTAGTAAGCACTAGAGGATTCTCAGGGCCGATCCAGAACTGCGAGGCTTGATTCCACCTCACCCATCTATTACGTATAGATGTGGCAGGAACTTAAGGGACCAACTGGTTCACAGCACATACAACCCCCCTAAAACACAGGTCACTTGGCTGGATAGAAGAGCCACGGGCACCTTTACGTGTGGCAAATGTGTAGCATGTAAATATATTCAGACTGGAAAGCGTTTCTGTAGTAGAAATACATGCAAGACTTGTACTTGTACATGTGGACTAAAGTACAAAGGGAAAACAAAGCGTGAGTTCCACAGGAGAATCGGGGAGCATATTGGGGATGTAAGAAACAACATGGACACCCCAATAGCCAGACATCTGAGGGAGAAACACGGTGTATTTCCTTTCAAGCCATAGAGGTGGTTTCCCCACCTGTTAGATGGAGGGATTGGGATAAGTTGATCCTACAGAAAGAATGCAGGTGGATCCACCGACTGAAAACAGTGACACCAGGGGGCTTGAATGAATCCCAAACATATACGTGCTTCTTATGATTTTCTAAACCATTGTCCCTCATACGGGTGAAGAAATAATCGGTTTTGATTCCCGTGTGTAGTTGGCAGGAAACCAGCCTAAAAGGGCAAGGGCTTTGAAACCAGACTATGTATAATGATCCATAAACTTTATCATACCTCGAAGAGACTTACCCACAGATAAGTACTCTTAGATAAGTACCATTTGCAGGTATAGAGGGGACACATAAAATGTACACATGGAAATCTAGGAACAACTGTCTCATTGTATCACACAGCTTTCTTCAGGGTCCAACACATTTGGTGATAATTCAATGAATACTCAGCGCAAAAGGGAACAACAAGTATCCCCCTGGGGCAGTGACTACCCAGTATGAGAGGACCTACAACCTTAAAAACAAATTTTGTTTCCCCCCAAATAAAAACTAAAAACGGGATCCTCCTCATGGTCTCAAATCTTAGGAAATGTAATTGCATGCCTTCTCCAACATCCTGAGCCTTTACACGCAGAACAATTATTTCTTATACTTGCATATGCAGACATTATCTCAATTTGTGTAAAAAAGACCCCTGTAGTATAAATTGGGCCCTAATTATTTTCTCCACATTTAAACTCTAGGTGCAAACCATGACAAGCCACTTAGATTTGATTGAGGAGGTCTTACTTGCTACATTGATGGTTTACCTACAGATGAATGAATGCACTGTCCATATTATCAGAAATCCATTAAAGTTTAAAAGTCAATTTTTCAAATTAAAATTCTTTTGAAATTGCAGATGATCTCAGTTCATTTTCAGGGGATTTAAATCTTACCTATTCGTATATTCACATATGTGTTCGCTATGTTAAAAATAATGATGCTATTGTAGCATACAGCAGCTTTTGATGAACATCAGAGAGAATCCTACAGATTGATAAGTTCAATGTAGTTTAAAGAGAATGCCAAGTTCAAAAATACATTTTTTAGTTACCTGGTTAGGATCTTCTTAGGAAAAAGAACAGAGTCTTATTTTTAGGACCCTTTACTTTAGATGTAGATGTAGAATGGCTACTGCTGGCATTTCTTGATCTACATGACAGGCCAAAGAGGACACAGACAGATAAGGGTCCTCTGACCAAGAACAATATATGGGTTACTTACTGTTGGTTAAAATAAAGCACTAGTTTGTTTCTTTAACAAAAAATACCAGTGATTGTGAGGTATGAAAATCTATAGCAAAGGCCTTATCATGCAGTGTAATAAAAAGTAGAAAGATTCTTTCTCACTTTGCAGACCCATAGAGAATGAATGAAGCATGCATGTGTGGCGCCCCTAAGGGCCCAATCGCCACAAAGGTACTGGCATCTTAGCCAGAGGTGTGGTACTCCACTCTTGGGTAAGGAGGAGCACTACCATATACCCACAAACCCGCATCCAACGCCATCCTACTCCCGTCCAGGGGATCTGGGCAGACACTAATGAGGAAGGGCCCCATCTTAGGTTGAAGAGGGAAGTAGGTAGACAGGGTGGGTGGAAGTAGGAAGTAGAAAGTAGGAGAGAGAACGCGAGGAGTCGAGGAGTGAGAGAGGAAGAGGAGAGATGTCCTGGGGACTGGAGCCAGCGAGAGGCTTGTCCCAGGGTAATGGAGAGTCGAAGGGAGCAGACGGGAGAGAGAAAGGGTCCTAGGGGCACAGGGTGTGGAGGACCCACCCATGGCGCCTGAATCCATCGCAGGTTGGAGGTGTGCTGAGGGACAAGGTCACAGAGTGGACCGACCCCAGACTAGCGGAGAGACTATAAGACTCAACTAGCAAACCGGAGGTTGTGGTATCTTCACGTGCAGCAGCCACATGCACACACACTCACTGAAAAGGCGGTCGCATAGGGTGAGGGGAAAGAGAGGACGTCGCCTGACAGGACTCAAGGCCACTGACTTGGGACACTATGTGTGAGGCGCAGGGCAGGAGGGCGAGAGCCTGCGCAGTGAGATGACCCGGAAAGGTACATGAAAATGGGGCCCCTCTTAAGTGCACCCAGTCTGTTTGGGAGTAGGCTGGATCACCGACCTGGAGGACACAGCACCTGGCTGGCTGTTATAACCTGGAGAACTGTGAGTAAAGTGTGAAGACTGCACCCTGCTGTGTCATCAGACTACTTCCCGCGCCCTCAGGCCTGCACAGTCACTATCACCACCATCCAAAAAGTTCACTACATCTGCCCTGGGGCCCTGCTCCACCTGTGGGGAGCTGTACCATCTTTGCTGCGTCACCAACTGTCTCAGTGTTCCTGAAACGGAGCGTCAGCCATTAAATTGCCGAATACAACAGGTGGGGTCACAACTAAATCCCATATAAATATCCCCCATTTTATGACATGACCAGGGCTACAGAGCCCATTCATGGCCCCATGACCTCCCCAAAGAACTGTCCCAGTTCCGAGTACCCTGCGGCCCTTGAGGGCTTGTCACATGCCCACTGTCTATCCATTCTATTGGATATAATTGATGGATTCCAAAGATCTGCACTAGGGATCTCAAACTCTAGTCCTTGAGGGCTACACACAGTGAATGTTTTCAGGATTTCCTTAACATTGCACAGCGGTTGGAATAATCACCTGTGCAGGTGTCATGCTGGCCGTAAGACACCCAGTACAAGATGACGAAGGGGTGAAAGGACTCCCTGATGCCTAAGGGCAAAGGGGAGATGGTGACCCCTAGAAAAACTAGGGCTGACATCTGTCTCCTGTCTCATCCCTATACCGTCTTCACAGATGTTGCCAAACAGAATATCTCTTCCCTGTCTGTCCTTCAACAAAATTTATGTAGGGATCAGACAGAGTAAACACTGATTTACCCAGCTAACAACTAAAGGAAAACACCAGGGAAACAAACGTGAGGAAAAAGTAGGCACACTTAGCTGAATGAAGAGAAAGACAGTAAACTACACCAGACATCCATAAAGGTACCTTTACACGCCACTACAACAGGATGGATACAACCCGCTACTTCACGTGCACGAGCACGCCCAAACAGTTACAAATGGGAAACGCACCACCTTTACACGCCGCCACAAGGTGCGCTACGCTACGCTACATCTATAGTGAGATACATCGCCGGGTGTCTCAAGTAGCCATCTGTAGCTCATCTTACCTCATTTACACACCGCTACAACCAGCTAATATGGGCGGACCTGGTGCAGCAGGGACAGCACATAGGCGTGCCACAATTGTGGATTACGAGACGTCCGTACGCTGATAGGACAAAGCAAGAAACCCATGATTGGCCAGGCATCGCAGGAGGCTGTTTAATACATGACGCTCGAGCAATTCTGTAGTGTGACTGGTCAGCTCCTTAAATATGCCTCCCTATGCAGCGACTACAAATCGTCATGCAGGAGCTTCCTCCAATGATCGCTGAAGGGGCGCGGTAACCCGGAGCCTGTGTCACGCCCCAGGTACATACCAGGTACATCGCCTGGTGTATAGACATCCCTTCTGTAGCTTCTTTACACGCCGATACAGCTCGCTGCAATCGGCTTTGTAGCCACCTGTTTCAGAGCAGTGCTCGGAAACAGATGTATCTGTTGCCGGCTGCCTCCTACCGTCTTCACACGCCGCTACTACGGGCTATATTGACGACGCAAGCTACAATCGTAGCCTGTAGCGGGTTGTATCCATCCTGTTGTAGCGGCGTGTAAAGGTACCTTAATGCACTGCAAAGCCAGGAAGCAACATCATCTCCAAACACGCTATCACCAGCAATGCATTATGGGAGCCACAGAGTATAAATAGAGACAGCTGACAGTCAACATGTAGGAGACCTGTTGGGGCCTAATGACCTCCAGCTATCATCAAGAAGAGAAATACTACTTAAAGTGACAGAACAACAGTTCAGGATTTTGACTTTTTGACCAGACGCTGCAACCTTTTGCGAGTAGCCCCAACAGCCTCGTTTTTGACTCTTAAATCTTGAAAACTTGCACTGTGTGGCCTGGAGTTTGATATCCCTGATCTACACCTTATCACATCTCATATGTATAGGTGCAAACTTATAATCAAAACAATAATTGTGGTTTATGCAAATGCACTCCCTTATTGTGGTTCACACTCGGAGCCACTAAACAGTCACCGAAATGGGGATTCCATTAATCGCAAAATTGAACCGATCCCTCTGTGCCAATACACTAAGGGCTTATGAATGTCAATATATATATATATATATATATATATATATATATATATATATGTGCTATTGCACAAATTTTATGTAAGTACAGGAGATTTGACTGAGTTTACACACCTTTAAGTACAATACAATCGTTACAAATGGTTTGAATGCGGAATTGGAACTGTTCGCTTCTAAATAATGGAAATACAAAACTAAAGGCTCCTGCCTCAAAGAAACTGTTTTTGAAGGAATTTTTTCTTGATACAAAAATTTTTTTTGATAAAAATCTTTAAAAGTTCATTCAAAACAATCTTCTCTTACAATTGAGTGGGGGAGATATGGAACTTTTGATGTGGTGTTATATGGATTAAAATTTTTAATCTTTTTTTTTATTATGTTTCATATAAATTTTATAATAATGTTCAACATGTATTTCGTGTATCTGAGATAGACACATACATGTGGACACATATTGTATGCAATCTTATTATTATTTTTTTGTGGTTAAAAAGGCCCGATATACATATGATATAGCTTATTTTGGCATTCTTTGTGTAAATATGGTCCTGCATATATAATGTTTATAACCCCTTTTTTCTTCATTTTTCCTGTCTTTGTTGTGTGTCCCCCTTTTTCCTCCTATCACTTCCTCTTTTTTCCTTCTTTTACTTCTTTTACCTTTTTTCCTTTTAAAAAATGTTTTATACAACACTTTTGTTTTAAACGTGACAAATTGAATAAAGTTGTTTTTGTATGTTTACGTTTAAAACTAATCAGACCCAGTGTTAATGATATAAAAATCCTGAGTGTAATATTGGTTGGATAGGAGCCCGCATTAAAATGACTGGGTGTAGAGCCGGATATTAATCTCCGGATCTCTATAAGAGGCTGGGTTTAGTAGGAGAGGCATAACCCTGACAAAGGAGTCTGAGTTAGCTCCAAAACCAGTCGGTTCTCAGACGCTTCAGTGATGTCACCTCCAAGCCCCATTTCCCTGCGCCACACCTGCTCACTGAGAGCGCCGAGCGGCCAAGGCTTCCCAGCTACGGTGCCGCAAGGGCGCGTGCATCTACACTATCGGTGGAGAGGGATAGACCCCCATCTTATCCGCAAGTCATTCCTTCGGAAGAACCAGATGAAAGACCTTAATCCTGTGCCTATCATTATCTGGGTGGGGTAAGAGACTCTTATGAGTCAATACATGTTTTGTGGTGCCTGTCAGGCACTGTATATTAGCAGCGACATATGGCAGCTAATAGACCAGAGGCTTAGATACAAAGACCAGTAGGTTCCATGTTGGCATCAAAAGAGTTGATTAGAGAATAACAAATCAATTTGAGTTCCCCAAATTTTTGACATTTTTTTGATTTGATTAGCAAGAATCCCGTCATAAGACCTTCTCCCAACTTAAAACCCACCAATACCTGATCCTCGCTAGTATCTAAAATCAACTACAATAGGTTTCCAAATATATTGTATGTACATTTAGAGCATAACATTTGTGAAAGTATATGTCTCTGTTGTCAATGTACCGAAACCTTTTCCTATATGACATCATAATACATGATTTTAAACATTCAATTTAATTTTATTTTAATTTATATCAACTCCACATGGTTCACAACCCTGTATATAGCTTAATACCATCCTTCATTTTCCATACCATTTCATCTTTCAATTAAGCAAGTAATATTTTTATTTTAAAGAGGGTCTACATTTAATAATAGTTTAACAGTCTTTTTAAAGGGCAGATGAAAAAGAATGAACATCTTATTCCATTAAAATAGAAAATCAGATTTTGGCTGTAAGAACTAAGTTGCTACGATCAAAATGGCAAATTCACATTTCTAGTGTCTTGCATCTACCGATACAAATCCATCAATTAAAAATAGGAATATCTCTTTTGTAAAATGAAAAGGTGAGAAATGGAAATATTTCAACAACTAAAAATGGCTATTTTCCATTCTTGGATTTTTGTATTTCCTCTACTTTCCTGTGCATAACTATTTTTATGCTCCCCCCGACATAACCATACTTATTTGAGGGATGAGTTGTGCTTTTGAAATATACTATTCATTGTATCATATAATATATTTCAAAGAACCACTCCAGCATTTTTTTTATTTGAGATAAAAAGAGAGAAAGACTCTGCAGTCCCCTGATGAAACAACCCAGACAGCAATACGCGTTGGGCTTCTGCCCCGGTACTTTTTACCCTGACAGGCCTTGCTCTTTGGCATTTGCAGTTTTGCATCTGCAAGCAAGGTTTTTTCTCAACTACTTTCTACCCTGACTGGTCTTCTTAATTGACAAACTGCATGTATGAACTGTAAGTTACTATTTCAATTTCAGTCTCCTCTACATTTCTCTGTAGTGAACTATATACTGTATACCTCGCTCATTAGGCTGGCTTCACACTACGTTTTTTTACCATCCTGTTGTGTTTGTTTGTTAAAAAAACAGAACAGGATCGCTTTTGCCCCCCATGTATCCCTATGATGCCGGATTGGCCCTATTTGGCCATCCGGTTTGGTGAATTCAGTGCAGGATTTGTTTCTGTCTTGTTTTTCACTGGACCCAAAAATGATGTCTGCATCATTTTTGGGCTCCGGTGACAAAACCGGACAGAAGCGAATCCGGTCCAGTCCGCCACACACAACATGGGGGGCCTATAAAGCCAGATCCAGGAATCAACAGAATCATTTCCCAGATCTGGTTCCAGGGTACAGAGCATGCTCACAACAAGAGCACTGCTCTGTACCCGTAGTACATGTGTGTAATATCACTTTAGCAGTGTATCTATATACACTGCTAAAGTGATAATAAATAAAGGGATGGTTAAAAATAATGAAATAATAAATTCTTACCTTCCGCCGACTTCCGAGTGTCCCGTGGTGAATTAATCTCTTGGCAGCTAAAGGACGTTGGAAGGGGCCTAGCATTCCAATCAGCTGATGGGTCACAAGACCGCATCAGTGCGCAGGGTTTCAATCTTTAAACCACCCTGATGAGGTCATGTGACCCATCAGCTGATCGGGTTGCCCTGCCTCTTCCAAGGTCCTTTAGCTGCCAAGAGATTAATTCACCGCGGGACACTTGGAAGTTGGTGGAAGGTGAGAATTTATTATTTTTTTATTTTTAACCATCCCTTTATTTTATGTCACTTTAGCAGTGTATATAGATACACTGCAAAAGTGATATTACACAGCGACGACAGCACTTGTCACACAGCGTCGACAGCACTTGTCATAGGCTCGGCTCCCCGCTGCTCTTTCTGTGTCCGGATACCGGACTGGACACAGATATGGCATCTGCAGTATCCAATCTGGTGCTGTCCGTTTCTGTTTGTTGGATCCTGCAAGGCAGCCTTATAGTTATTGAGACTATCAGTTTGGTATAGGGAGTTTCTCAACTACTGTGGGATATATTTCAACATCCTCTTTTCATCTGGCTGGTCTAGTTTGCTTCCTTTGCTAAATATGCTAACATTTATGTTGGGTTTATTACAGATTAATTAGGCAGAATCTATATTGATAAGCAATGCATTAGGGAGCTTGTATCTATAGTATATTTGAGCTGTAACCTGTATTAGGGTGTCTGTATCAATTTTATATGTGAACAGTAACCTGCATTTACATGGTAATTTAGCAGTAGGGATGGTGGCGAACTCAAAACTAGTGTCCATGCATGGATCACGAACATGGACGTCTCAGGGAAGTGCATGTTATTGTTTGGGTTTGCGTTCAGCTTGGGGGCTGCAAACGGAAGCAAAATAGGTATCAAAAGTAGTTAAATCATACTTACCACCTTCCGCGCTGCTCTGACAATACTTCTTGGTCTGTTTATTAAACCTTATGAATATTCCTCTGCTTCCCCCACCCACCTCTGCGATTGCATTTGTGATTGGTTGCAGTCAGACTGCAGCCCCACCATCTGTGCCAGCGTCTGTAATTGGTTGCCATACACATTAGTGTATGGCACCTAAACCGTTTTACTAAATTTGTAAAAAAAACAAATGGCATGAGGCATGGGTGTACCCAGGATCAAAACTAGGGGGGGGGCAAGCCATGGTCATTCAGGTTGCGCCCGCTTCTCGTACCATCACTGTGCAGCAGCACACGGGCCTCTAAGGGTCCCTTGTGTTTCACTAAGCCTCCTGCTATCCACTGACGCCCACCTGCGCTTCCTCTTACCACATCGGTGATGCCGTGCGTTGCACAGTAGAACAAATGAAAAGCAGGACGCACCACCTACTCCTAGTGTGGACTAAGCGGCACTTCCTGCTTTTATGCGTTACACTGTGCAACGCTCGGCGTCACTGCCTCCTCCTATATCTTCAGTTTTGGGAAGCTGCGGTGGAACCAGAAGAGGTAAGTACAGATTTTTTTAAAGGAGTACACGCTGGCCAGAGGAGTATGGGGGGAAAAAGGGGGTGGCTCACCGTGGCTGCATTATAATGTATG
Organism: Allobates femoralis; assembly: GCA_033576535.1. Taxonomy (NCBI): domain Eukaryota; kingdom Metazoa; phylum Chordata; class Amphibia; order Anura; family Aromobatidae; genus Allobates; species Allobates femoralis. Next base: position 104,918,787 of record JARQOC010000004.1, read on the forward strand.
GAGAATTATGAAGCTGTACTATGATAAACACAGGACTGTGAGGGTGCATTATACTGTATGGAGGGCTATATGGAGAACTATGAGGGTGCATTATACTATATGGAGGACTATTGATGGCGCATTATACTGTATAGAGGACTATGGGTGAATTATACTATATGGAGAATTATGGGGGTGAATTATACTATATGGAGAACTATGGGAGTGCATTATAATGTATGGAGGCATATGAGGCTACATTATACTATATAGAGGATAGTGGGGTTGCATTATGATAATTGGATGACTATGGATGGGGGACTATGGGATGCATTATAATACATAGAGGACTATGGGAATACATTGTAATGTATGGAGGAATGTGGGGATGCATTATAATAATTGGAGGACTATGGTGGCAGAGGAAGAGGACCATATAAACCATGATGGGGGACATATATACCACGATAAAGGCCATATTCCAGGAGGAGGACCATATACAGCAGGATAAGGGACATTAATACATAATGAAGGGTGAGAGGGGTCAATTTGTGAGTCTTTATAGGAATTAGAAAGTTACACGGGGCCCATACATCTGACCAACGTGCACGTGGAAGGTGGGGGGCCTAAATTGTGCACCTGTGCCCATCAGACTTGTTACACCACTGGGGAGCCCTATGGGACCGGGGGCTGTATATGACATGGGAGTCCTATGTGGGGCTGTATATGAGATGGAAGTTCCATCTCTCATATACAGCCCCCCCCCCTCTATGTCCCATAGGGCTCCCATCTCATATACAGCCCCCCATAGAGTTCCCATATCATATACAGCCCCCTTATAGGGCTCCCATATCATATATAACACCGCCATAGGGCACCCAAATCATATTAAGCCCCCTCATAGGGCTCCTGTATTATATACAGCCCCTCCATAGGGTTCCCATCATGAGAGCCCTATGGGGGGGTTGTATATGATACGGGAGCCCTATGTAGTGGGCTGTATACGATATGGCAGCCTTATGGGGGCTGTATATGATATTGGAGTCCCATCTCATATACAGCCTCCCATACCCCATACAGTCCTCATATCATATATACAACAGCCCCCGTAGGGCTCCTATATCATAGGCTGCATATCATATGGGAGCCCTGTGGGGGCTGTATATGATATGGGAGTCCCATATCATATACAGCCTCCCTAATGCCCCATAGGGCTCCCATATCACATATAGCCCCATAGGGCTCCCATGTCATATACAGCCCCCCCCCCATAGGGCTCCAATAATGGGAGCCTTTTAGGGGTCATATATATGAATGATATAGGAGCCCTATAGGGATGCTGTATATGATATGGGAGCCTATGGGGGGCAGGGCTGTATATGAGATGGGAGTACATGTCATCTCATATACAGCGTGCAGCCCCCACATAACACTCCCATATACAACCCTCTGGGCTCCCATCACCCCAACCCCCCACCCCCCACATCACTTTTTTTACATGCATCTATTTTTTAGCAGTCAGTTGTCCTCTTGTGATGACTCTGACTTCACTCACTCTGTCTTGTCTTCACTTGTGGCTCGCTCGCCTAGTGCTCCTGGCTCCAGCCTTCCTCCTCAGTCCTCACCTCACAGGCCAGCAGCTTGCACCGCAGCCGCAGCCTGGGACTCAGCCTCAGTGCTCAGGGGTCATGACACTAATTACATCACTTCTGAGTCCCCCTGCAGGCCTGCCAGTGTCTGCCGAGCTGATCTGCAGTCGGCAGACACTGTCTGAGGCTGAAGCCTGAGGGCGCCCGGCGTGATGATTATCCACCCTCCCTGGTCCCTGCACCCTGCCCTGCCTGCCTGCTGGGCTGCTGCAGCTGCCGGCCTGCCGCCCCATGTCACACACGCTGCGGCTGTGCGGCTGTCATGTCACAGGCACACAGTACAGTAGTACTACAGTAGGTGGGGTGCGCTCAGTGCTGCGTTCACCCCTTCCTCATGAGGGGGGCAGCCTCTTGGGGGGGGCAGCTGCCCCCCCCTGCCCCACGCTGGGTACGCCCATGGCATGAGGTCCCCCCAATTTTGATACCCAGCCAAGATAAAGCACACAGCTGGGGACTGTTAGTCTAAGTCTGGGGAACTCCATGAATAGTCGGCCCCCCAGGCTAAATTTATAAGCCTGCAACTGCACCAGAATTTTGTGCGTCAATTAGATGTGCCAATCATAGTGTTTTACCCGGGTCATCCCAATTACCCTGGTGCAGTGGACATTGGAGAAATATAAGGGGTTAATGAAAGCTGTTATCTGTCAAAAATCACAGCTGACATCAAGCCCTAGGTTAGTGAAGGGTAGGGGTTTATGAGACCCCCATCACTAACCTGTAAGTCAAAAGAAATAAATACAAACTCAGAATAAAATCCTTTATTTGAAATAAAAAAACACACACCCCTTTCTCCCCTTAATTAACCCAAAAAAACATGCCAGGTCCAACATACGATGTCCCTCGTTGATCTAGGCTCTGCTACATCACAAAAGCTGCAGTTATAAAAAATTCTCCACTCACTTCAGCTTCTGAGACCATATTCACTGTCGTGGGGTAGCCTTTGACTGTGAGAAGCAGTGATGTGACTTGAAGGCTTCCCAGCTGACCTTAGTGAACCCAGATGAACCTACTGCCTGATTGTGGGATATGGAGGCACAGCTGTCTGACAATCCAGCAGCAGGTTCAACTGAGTTCACAGCAGTAGTATCCTATGCCGTGAACTCCATTGAACCTGCTGCTAGATTACTGCTGCCAGACTGATGAACAATTGTGTTGCCATGTCCTGCAATTTTTTAATCCAGAATCGATGTCCACTGATTTCACTGACAGCCATGGGAAAGCGGAGAATTCAGTGACATTACCGCTGCTTACAGCCAGGGGCTTTTCTACAGCTGTCAGTGAACTCAGTTTACTCTGGTGCTGGATTAACGTATTGCAGGACATGGAATAACGGCAGTCAAGCAACTTGTTCAACTAAGTTGAAAGCAGTATTTTCCCTTGCCGTGAAATCCGTTGAAGCTGCTGATGGATTGACAGACAGCTGTGCTGCCATGTACTGCAGTATAGAAGTGGGTTAAACTGAGTTAACTGATGGCAGCGGGACGACAGTGCTCCGGTGACATCTCTTATCTCTATTTAGTGGGGTTTGGTTACCTAGGGCACATTTATATATACTGTGTATGTATATTTTTAATTGTATTTTCTCATGCTTTGGTGAATTAATAAAGTTTGTATGTACTCTTTCTGTATCTGGGTGTGTTCTCTACTCATGCTCAGTCTTTTCCTCTTTTTTTCTTATGCTACTCTTCTCTCTACTAGAAAGGGCATATTTTTTTTATTTCTTCCTTTTTTTTTTTTCTCTCTATAGCTTATGTATATATCTATGTGTCTTCAGAATTTGTGTCATTACCAGCCTGACGAAAGGACCACAGTGTCCCGAAAGCTTGCTATGTTTACCATCTTTTCAGTTAGCCATTAAAAGGTATCAACCTCTGAGGACTCTCAGATTGCAATATATTTTTCTATCTACTGGCTAACACGATATAAATATTCTTTACCTTCACAGAATATTTTTATTCAACCCCTTTAATTAAACCTGTAAGTCTCCACTTCAATTACATCTCAGTTTTTAAATTTTAATTAAACATAATAGTAGCATGCAAAGTTAACATGATAAAGATTCAGTCACTGTGCAAACATTTCTGAAAACAACTGAATATATATATTTCTTTCTGTTACTGCTCATTCTAGAATTATTGCCTCTGATATCTATTGGGTACCCAAGAAATTGGCCTAATTTAATAAAAATGGTGGCAGGTCAACATTTGTCACAGTACCCTTGAGAATGCAATGAGTCAAAACGTGCGTTGGGGCTATGTGGAGAACACCCTCAGTGTGACTGACTAGGGGTGAGCACTATACTGTGCACTTTATTACGGCATTGTTGACCTGTATTTATATGGCTAAGGGTGAGTGCCCACAGGACGTTTTTGGTGCGTTTTTGGTGCGTTTTCTGCATGCAGTTTACCATTGGTTTCATGGTAATTTATGCTAATTTGTTCCTGCGGTTTTGATTCCCAGCAAAATGAATGTGTTTCACAGAAATGCTGTGCCCACACTTTGGTTTTGCAAGTGTCAAGAACTGTCAAATACCTGCGTTTTTGGTGCGGATGGGAGAGAATTCACATGTTAATTTTTCCTGCGTTTTTGCTGCAGTCAATGACAAAAACGCAGGAAAAACGCGCAAAAAACGTGCAGAAAACGCAGACGAGATCATAGCTAATCTCCTGTCAAGGACTCTAGGATCCTTGAAAGTAGTTCAGGTTTTGCTGTGTTCAGAACTGCTTAAAAAATGTCCTGTGGGCACATACCCTAACATTGCTCTTCTATCTTGAGACACCTATTATGCACTCTGTACTATATTTTATACTCTGTGCATTTTTCTGCGTTTGTCCTATACTTACCCATGGCTTTGGGTTGTCCTTTTTTATCCATTTCTTTCTTATCTGACGACTGTTTGGATTTGATTCTTCTAGATTTTTGGTCATTGTCCCAATTAAAAATATGCAGTGTACAAATTCACCAAAAACTCATCGTGGGTGCCCAACCTTAAAACCTTTTGTGGGGGGAGCAGGCCTCAAAAGAAAAGTCTACTGTCGGCCTATGTGACTGCAGGCTATCAGATTGTGGTAGTGTATGAAACGTACTGTCATGATTCTCCTGTATTCCATATGAAAGTAAATGGTCATGTGATTAAAAATATGACATTTCCATAGTTGCGATCGTTCATCCAACCTGCATCATTGGTGTGTGTGACACCCCAATAACGATGTTGTTAACGACCTCGCCTATTAAGAAATGAAAGACATAGGCGAGTTAACAACTGCACGTATCATCTGCTTGTCGTGGAATTGTTGCTGCATTGTTAACGATATCTGGACGTGTGACATTTCACTAGCGATCATTGAACGACATTCAAGGGATCTAGCTCAAGTTGGATCGTTGACCATTGAAGCGTGAAACGGAACCTTTAGCCTGAAAATCTCCTTTAACGTATTAATTGATTTTGAGGTTCAGTGTTTCTTTAAGTATTAGTATTACATTAATATTTAGTCTTTTATACTGGAAAATAGTTCAGTATAACAAGCAGTCAATTTCTATGGATACAAAAGTTTCAACACAAAGAGATTCTAAGGCTTAATTATATTTATAATATGGTTGATTAATGAAAACGTAATTCCCATGTTGGAAGGGGCCTCCAACCTCTTCTCCACATTTGCAGCCTGGAACTGTCTCTGAATTAACAATATATTTATAACGGGGGTCCATGTTACAGTACGGAGTGATTTATCTGACACGGGCTCCAACTGTGACCTGTCCGGGCCATTATTCCCAGACATGCTGTATGTCTTATGTATTTGCCTCTACTGACTGCAGAACTCTATGTGCTGTCAGTGTGCAGAAATTGTCAATGTGGCTGAGGGAAATAATTAACAAATTCATATAAAGGCTCAAAGTGACATTATTTTTAAATTTAAACTAATATATAATCTCCCATGTTCTAGAATCTCCTGATGCAATAGAATCAGGCCCGATCTAGTAAGCTGATAAACAAATTGCTGCAGGTATAAATCTATAGGATGTATTTACTCTATTTACATTTGCTCCTTATTATTGATATGTAGGAATTCCATACGTTGATGTATGGTACCTCTATGAAGCAGTTTGTCCTCCCTTAGGTTAAATGGGGCACAGTTACAGTATTATTTGTCTCAACATATTTGGAGTACCGTAAATTATACATTATTATTTGTTTCATTTGTCCTGCAACAAATTTCCCACTTATTTGTGCCATTTTGTACCTAGATTGGGCCTGAACCCACAATTCTGTTTTTTTTTTCTGTAAAAGTTTAAGAGGTTTGCCTTGTCACATGTTAGACAAATATATGACTTGCGACTTATTAAATAGTGGAATTTTTTGCCCATATCTACTTCATTGAAGACCTGCTTACCATCAGATGGCTTAATTCACTGTCCTTACTATGTCTAGGAAGGCTGGAGAGCCCATAGGGGGTGCAGAACTCACAACAATTCAGAGGGTGGGAGATAAGGATTAATTGGTTTCAATTTAAGATCAAGGTAGATTTGTGGGTCATGTACAGGCGATCTGATCAGAGGAGGAATTGGGGACAGACTTATAGGGGTTATTTAGAGGAGTCTTTTAGCGCCTCCTGCTCTCTTGGATCCAGCTGCCTAACCACCCACTCTCATGTTTGGTTTTAAATAGAAATGGTTTATACAGTATATGGATAGATAGATAGATAGATAGATAGATAGATAGATAGATAGATAGATAGATAGATAGATAGAGAAAAAATGTTTCAAAGCAGCATTTCAAAAGGTTTTACCTTTGGTGCTTTATCAGTTCCAGGTGGGTATCAACCACCAAATATACCATATACGCAAAAAAATGAACTGCAGCACTCGTCTCAACTGTGTCTTTTACGCCTTTATTGGCCCTCAGATGAACATGGCCATAGATAGATAGATAGATAGATAGATAGATAGATAGATAGATATATAGATTTATATATATATACTGTTTATGCCCTGTTTCCCCGAAAGTAAGACACCCTTTTCTTTAACTTTTTTGCTCCAAAAATGCACTATGTTTTATTTTCAGGGGATGTCTAATTTTGCCATCATCTAACCCCAAAAATTTAAAATTCCCATGCGGCCTCCAATATCTCCACCATCCCCTTGCAGCCCCAAATATACCCATGCAAAGTATCCCCCCACAGGTCCTACTTTTGGGGAAACAGGGTATATATTAAAAAAAATCCCAAAAGACTGGCAGCACTCCAATTTCAGTTGTGTAAGGACAGCTTTAATCACGCCATATGATACGACGTTTCAAGCTTGCAGTTTTCATCAGGCATAGTGCATCATGGGTACAACTGTGTTATTTATGCAAAAAGTGTTATACAACCAATTATACAAATTTTTCATACAAATATTGCTTCATAACAAAAGTGCATTAATCAAATTGTGTCCAATCGCATTATTAATATAAAGTGCAACTATAGTGCCAAACTTTCACAGGTACAGTGATTCTGTCAATACAGTGTACCTTAATTTGTGCTTAATAGTCAATTGGTGACACCTGTGTATAATTAAAAATAAAAAAACATAAAAAACATGTAAAGTGATTGATTTATGCTTACCCATCAGTTAATGAGCTGTGTACTGGTATTGGGAGAAAAGGATGTTTCCCCTGCTTAAATTGCATAAATTATAAGGCCATGTTGAAGGGCACTGAATTTACTGACAGACATGCAGAAAAAATGTATAAAATCAATTATTTCTTAACATGTGATTCTGAATTTATCATCTACATGCTTATTTGTCCTTGTGGCTTGAGGTACGTGGGGGAGACCACTTGTGATTTTACAACTCGCTTTAGTCAACACAAATACTCTGTTCGTAAAAAGAGATTGGATCTCCCCGTACCCAGGCATTGTGTTGAATTTGGACATAAAGATACTGATTTGAAATTCATGATCATAGATCATGTCCCCCCATTAAGACGTGGTGGGAACAGAATTGTGATCTTAAAGAGAAAGGAAATTGAATGGATCCACGCATTAACAACATTGAGATCAGAAGGGTTCAATATGGATTTTAAGCTGCATAATATGACCTAAAGTTGGAGAGATGTAATGGGGATCCTATGTATCTCATGTTTCCATTTTAAATATGTGCATAAGATTTAAAGTATCCATACTAATTTTTTGTTTTTTTAATTTTTTTCAGGTGGTTGATGGCTTGCTTACCGGTAATCACTATATCACTGTGGCTGCGTTCTTTGATAATAATGCTTTCTATAAGAAAATAAAAAAACTTTGGTATAATGCATTAATTCGTGCAAAAAAAAATTTTTTTTTTCTGGGCAGTAGATCTACATTGAATGTTTGTATGTGTGGTGGGGCTCTGAATGGTGAGTTGGGGATTTGGGGATCTCAGTCTAATCACTGAGTTTCCCTTCTCTTGTAACACACAGCCACTCTATATATTGCTCTGTGAAGGGCAACATGGAGTTGGTATTCGGACCTCTATATGGTATGAATGTAATGGTCTCTGCTCTTATTAGTCTTATGATGATCCATACTAAGAGGTGTTATACCTATATTTTATTATATGCGTGGAGATTGCCTCTTTTAATAGAGCATTGTCAAAATTGATCGCCGGCCAATAACTAAGATGGCGGCGGTGGAACTATGCACCTGTGCTGCATTTTTTTTGGTGATTTTTCAAAAACACATGCTTTTTTTTAACATGGGGCCCTATGGGAAACGCATGCAAAAACGCATGGCACTAAATGGTACCATGCGTTTTCGCATGCATTTTTTAAGGCTGCTCCAGACCTAACAGCAAAAACGCAGCCCAAAAACGCAGGCTGCAAAAAGCAACCTTAAAAAACGCGTGCAAGTGTGACCCTAGCCTTAGAGGGAACTCATGGGGCACTATTTGTTTTAAAGGTGCATTTGTTACTAGGTTAGGTGAATCAATTCTTATCTTGTCCTTATCACTGTCAACCCACGCTACTTACGGTACTTTACATACAATTTTGATAACAAAAATATGGGGCCATGTTTTCCAGTTGTATTATCAATTTGGATATGACCCTCGGATCAATATCAAACATAGCTCCATGATTTTTCGTAGACTTTGCAGTCCTTAAAAAATCAAGGAGACATGTCTGATTTTGATGCCTTACTAAAAATAAATGCTGAACTCGGGTGACCCTTGACTGGTAATGACTATAATTTCTGTCTGTCAGCTGTTGTCAGCTTGCTCCACCAGTTAGGCTGAAGGCACACTGATCCCTCCAAAACGGCGCGTTTTTGAAGCGCAATACTGATGCGAGTTTGATGCGTGTAGTAGTGCTAGTGCGGTGCTAGTGCGGTGCTAGTGCGGTGCTAGTGTGGTGCTAGTGGGGTGCTAGTGGGGTGCTAGTGAGATTTTTTCATTCCTACTGCGATCCGACAGACTAGCACCTTCTCCTGGTGTCAAGACTGCACTGATTTGCTGCCACTTATTTGTCAATCAATGGGGTCACTTGTGGGGGAGCTCCAATGTTTAGGCACACAGGGGCTCACCAAACGCGACATTGTGTCAGCTAACAATATGAGCTGATTTCCATTCAAATTGTTAGCGGACACCATGTCACGTTTGGAGAACCTCCGTAAAAATGAAAAAAATATTTTTCTTCCACAAAAATCTTATTTTTTTATTTTTACGGATCAAATTGTGAAGCACCTGGAGCTTCAAAGTGCTCATTATGCATCTAGATTTGTTCCTTGGGGGTCTAGTTTCCAAAATGGGGTCACTTGTGTGGGAGCTCCAGTGCTGAGGCACACAGGGGCACTCCATACGCGACATGGTGTCCGCTAACAATTGGAATTGTTAGCGGACACCATGTCGCGTATGGAGAGCCCCTGTGTGCCTCAACATTCAAGCTCCCCCACAAGTGACCCCATTTTGGAAACTAGACCTCCAAGGAACAAATCCAGATGCATAATGGGGTCACTTGTGGGGGAGCTCCAATGTTTAGGCACACAGGGGCTCTCCATATGCAACATGGTGTCCGCTAAAAATTGTTAACGGACACCATGTCGCGCATGGAGAGCCCCTGTGTGCAACCAGCATTGCCACCAGCGCAAGGGCAACTGGAAGAGTTGGGGTACAGCACCAGAAAATGGCACCTCCAATGAATGCGCTATTTTCTGAGGTGGCTGTGGGTTGCAATTTGCAGCGTGAGGGGCCCACAACATTTGGATCTCTCTATGATGAGGATTGCAGCCCCCCAACTGCCAAGTTGTACCTGGCTGGCAACCAAAAATATGGCAAAGCTCCATGTCATTTTATTGGTAGAAGTAATTAAAAAAAATGACGTGGGGCTTCGCCATATTTTTGGTCCAGCCAGGTACAACTTGGCAGCTACAGACTGCCACCAACCCCCAGCTGCCTTGTTGTACCTTGCTGGCAACCAAAAATACAGCGAAGCCCATTTTTTTATTTCTAGAACAAATTCTAGAAAAAAAAAATGACGTGGGGCTCCGCCATATTTTTGGTCCAGCCAGGTACAACTAGACAGCTGGGGGCTGGAATCCGCAGCATGGAGAGGCCCAAGCGTTCTGGGCCCCCCATGCTGCGAATTGCAGCCCGCAGCCGCCCCAGAAAATGGCGCATTCATTGAAGCGCCATTTTCTGGTGCTGTACCCATGCTCTTCCAGTTGCCCTGGTGCCGGTGGCAAACTGGGTAATAAAGGAGTTAATGCCAGCTTTTTATTGGCAGCTGGCACTAAGCCCGAGATTCATAATATTGGGCCAATGTTAGACCCGCCATTAGGAATCTCTGGTAAGTAGTCAATAAATACACACAGAGTAAAATATTTTTATTTGGAAAAAAACACAAACAAAATTCAGACTCCATCTTTATTAGAAAGATCCGACGTAGTCCATAACGAAGGTCCCACGATGCTCGATCGCCTCTGCTCCAGAGATTGCAGCAAGGGATCAAGTGTCCTCTTCCTACAGTCTCTGGTGTCAGAGTTATGGTGCACTGTATGGCAATGATCTGTCATACAGTGCACCATGACTATGATCCCTGAGACTAGAAGAGGACACTTGATACCTTGTTGCATCCATCCATCCATTATCCACGCATGTACGCATCCATTCGTGCACACATCCACACATGCAGTCACACATACGCACACATCCATCCATGCACCCATGTATCCACGCATCCACTAACCCACGCATCCACTAACCCACGCATCCACTAACCCACGCACCCACACATCCACGTACCCACACATCCACGCATCCACACATCCATGCATCCATACATCCACGCATCCACTAACCCATGCACCCACACATCCACTAATCCACGCACCCACACATCCCCGCACCCACACATTCACACATCCACATACCCACACATCCACGTACCCACGCATCCACGTACCCACGCATCCACGTACTCACGCATCCACGTACTCACGCATCCACGTACCCACGCATCCACTAACCCACGCATCCACTAACCCACGCATCCACTAACCCACGTACCCACACATCCACGTACCCACGCATCCACGTACCCACGCATCCACGTACCCACACATCCACGTACCCACGCATCCACGCACCCACGCATCCACTAACCCACGCATCCACTAACTAGGGATGGGCGAATCTACTCGTTACTACTCGGTACTCGCCGAGTAGTAAGGGATTCGCCCGACTCGTTACACTGCGAGTAATCTCAGGGATGACTCGCAGTCAGTAACGAGTCCGCAGGGAGCGAAAGAAGAGAGGGGGGAGAAATGCTCCTTACCTCTCTTCCGGCTTCTGCTATGTGCTGTGTGCTGGGCTCTGGGACTTGCTGGCTGCGGCAGCTCCAGGGTCCTAGAGCCCGCCTACACAGAGATGTAGCAGAGCTGAGATAGTTCTCAGCCTGCTCACTCCCTGTGCATAGATATGTATATGTATGCACAGGGTTGTGGCAGTGAAGATGTCGTTTTTGGACTACGTCGGACGGAAGAGGATTTTTGGAGTAAAGATGGAGTCTCTAATGTCTTTTTTGTTTTATTTTTAATAAAAAATTTTTCTCTGTGTTCTGTTTTTTTTTTATATTGAGTACTGGAAATACATGGCGTGACCGCCATAAATTCCGGGCTTAGGGCCAGCTGATAATACAAAGCTGGCCCTAACCTCTTTATTACCCAGCGTGCCAATGCCACCAGGGCCGCTGGAAGAGCGGGGTTCAGCGCCAGAAGATGGCGCTTCAATGAATGCGCCATCTTCTGGGGCGGCTGCGGGCTGCAATTTGCAGCGGGGGGTGCCCAGAAAGCTTGGGCATCCCTGCGCTGCGGATTCCAGCCCCCAGCTGCTTAGCTGTACCTGGCTAGACATAGAAATTGCGCGGAGCCCCACGCATTTTTTTTTTTATTATTTCATGAAATTCATGAAATAATAAAAAAAAGGGCTCGCCTATATTCTTGTGTCCGGCCAGGTACAAATAGGCACCTGGGGGTTGGGGGCAGCTCGTCGCTGCCTGCTGGATCCGGCTGGTTACAAAAATACGGCGAAGCCCACGTAATTTTTTTTTTTGAAAAATCTATAAAACAATCCTAAAAAAGGATTGCATCTTTACTAACCCCTCGACCATGGTGGAGGGGTTAATAAAGAGGCAGTCCCTTTTTTAGGATTGTTTTATGGATTTTTCAGAAAAATTTCACGTGAGCTTCGCCGTATTTCTGGAACCAGCCAGATCCAGCAGGCAGCGACGGGCTGCCCCCGACCCCCAGGTGCCTATTTGTACCTGGCCGGACACAAGAATATAGGCGAGCCCTTTTTTTTTATTATTTCATGAATTTCATGAAATAATTAAAAAAAAAATGCGTGGGGCTCCGCGCAATTTCTATGTCTAGCCAGGTACAGCTAAGCAGCTGGGGGCTGGAATCCGCAGCGCAGGGAGGCCCAAGCTTTCTGGGCACCCCCCGCTGCAAATTGCAGCCCGCAGCCGCCCCAGAAGATGGCGCGTTCATTGAAGCGCCATCCTCTGGCGCTGAACCCCGCTCTTCCAGTGGCCCTGGTGGCAATGGCTCACTGGGTAATTAAGGGGTTAGGGCCAGCTTTGTATTATCAGCTGGCCCTAAGCCCGAAATTTATGGCGGTCACGCCAATATTAGACATGACCGCCATGAATTTCCAGTAATCAATATAAAAAAAAAAACACAGAGAAAATTTTTTATTAAAAATAAAACAAAAAAGCCATTAGGGACTCCATCTTTATTTTAAAAATCCTCTTCCGTCCGACGTAGTCCAAAACGCAATCTCAGCTCTGCTACTTCCCTGTCTGTGCTTAGACAGACAGGGATGTAGCAGAGCTGAGAACTGACTAAACAGTCAGAGTTCAGCTCAGGGCATTAGGACCTGAGCTGAACTCTGCTGTCAGCCAGACTCGCTCTGCTCCGGAGATGCCCGAGCAGTGATGGAAGTTAATTTATTCACTGCTCCTGTCACCATTCGGGAATCTCCGGAAACAGAAGCAGAGAGACTCGGGGAGCGAGTCTGCGGCTGAGGCGGCAGCGGCGGCGGAGGCAGGGGTAAGTAGCCGGCCGGGCCGGTGCACCCCCCCTCTACCCCCTCACCCCCCCTGACCCCCCCTTCCCCCCTCCCCCCTTCAATCTTTTTTTTTTTTTTATTATTATTCTTTAAAAGCCAGCGGCTTTTTGCTGCTGGCTTTAAAAGAATAACAGGGGGATTTGCAGGTTTTTCCTCTGCTGCCAGACCCCTTATAGGGTCCGGCAGCAGAGGAATCGCTGCAATACTCGCCTCCCCATTCATTTACATTGGACTCGCTAGACTCGCAACGAGTAGCGAGTCCTGGACTCAGACTCGTTACAGTCTAGCGAGTCCGAGTAATTTAGGATTCGCCCATCTCTACCACTAACCCACGCATCCACTAACCCACGCATCCACTAACCCACGCACCCACACATCCACTAACCCACAAACCCACACATCCACTAATCCACGCACCCACACATCCACACATCCATTAACCCACGCATCCACTAACCCACGCACCCACACATCCACTAACCCACGCACCCACACACCCACGCATCCACACACCCACACATCCCCGCACCCACACATTCACACATCCATGTACCCACACATCCACGTACCCACACATCCACGTACCCACGCATCCACGCACCCATGCATCCACGCACCCATGCATCCACGCACCCACGCATCCACTAACCCACGCATCCACTAACCACGCATCCACTAACCCATGCATCCACACATCCAAGCACTCACTAACCCACGAACCCACACATCCACTAATCCACGCACCCACACATCCACGCACCCGCACATCCATTAACCCACGCATCCACTAACCCACGCACCCACACATCCACTAACCCACGCATCCACACACCCACGCATCCACACATCCACTAACCCATGCACCCACACATCCACACACCCACGCATCCACTCACCCACGCATCCACTAACCCACGCATCCACGCACCCACACATCCATCCATCCATTCATGAATCCATCCATCCATGAACCCACTCACTCAATCAATCATTACTTCATTCATTCATTCGGTACTTACCTCTGGGCGGAGCAGCACTGGAGGAGGGGCGTTCCAGCGAGGAGAGGAGGCAGAGCGGCAGCTACACCGGCGGGATCGAGGAGCGGTAAGATCGGACACGGGGATGGGGGGGGTGAACGGCAGGGACAGGTGGGGGCCATCCAGGGGATGGGGAGGGCGTCCGCCCCCGCCCCCGCCGCCAGCAGCGCGGCGGGTGAAGCCGCAAACACACCCGGCAATGGGGGTGGGGGGCAGTGACAGGTGGGGGCCGTTTGGAGAAGGGGAAGGGCATCCGCCCCCGCCGCCAGCAGCGCGGCGGGTGAACAGACCCGGCAACGGGGGTGGGGGGCAGTGACAGGTGGGGGCCGAACGGAGAAGGGGGAGCTCTGAAGAGGGGAAGGGCATCCGCCCCCGCCAATAGCAGCGCGGCGGGTGAACAGACCCGGCATCGGGGGTGGGGGGGCAGTGACAGGTGGGGGCCATCTAGAGAAGGGGGAGGCCTGAGGAGGGGGAGGGCATCCCAGCAGCGCGGCGGGTGAAGCCGCACACAGGTCCCGGCTGTCGCAGAGATCACAGCCGGGATCACAGCCTCAGTACCGACGGGGGGCTCTGCGCAGCTTGCGGGCTTTGGCTCCCGGTGGTCTGCCGTGTGTGCCGGAAGTGTGGTTTTTCATGTGCGAGACTCGCACTATTCATTGCACGGTGCGTTTTTTTAACGCACCCATTGATTTCTATTGATGGCTCATGCGTACAACTCGCATGCAGTCGCAGCATGCCGCGACTGAAACTCGCTTTGCGAGTTCAGTGCTTAAAATGCGCACCAGTGTGCCTGACATGATAGAAAAGCACTTGTCCTAGTGCAATGCGAGTTTATCTCGCATTGCACTCGTGCGAGGCACTGGGATCATGTCGGATGATGTGCCTTCAGCCTTAATGTTACCACGCAGAAATGTGTTGTTTTCTGTTTGTAAAAATACATTTGAAACTGGCTATTATGCAAAATCATTATGTGCCAATGATTAATTTATGGGTGTATACCTCACCACCGCACCAAAAAATAAGGTCAGGGGGTCAAAACTATTCTCTGCAACAAAAACCTAAAAAAGTAAGAAGGTGATTAAAGGCTGTCAGCTGCCTCATATGGAACTTCCACCTCTTATAGCAAATAATATGAATGGATAATGGCCTGGCAATTTATTTTAAGAGGAGCAATAACCAGAAATTGCTTTATTAGAGTGAAAGCTGATGCACACCGCTATATTAACGCCTCTCGCACAGGCCATTTTTTTAGTCTTTTGCAATGTATATTTTTTTGTCCATGTATATTTTTTTGGTAAGTGGACTTGATGTTTGCCTGTTGAGTTGTAGTTCTTAATATCTCCATTAATAGGATGCTCGGGGAATTTGACATCGATGACCAATCTTTAGGTTGGTTTAACACACCGTATTTCCTTGATTCGAGAAAAATGGTCTGGTCATGCTAATCAGACTCTGATTGGAGTTTGATCTATTTTTTTCGGACGTGGAGAGTAAAATAAATGGTTCTCCACCTTTACCGCTCTGTCAGTCTGTGAAAATAGGACCACACTCACGTGGTCTGCTTTTTCACAGACCCATACACTTGAATGGCAGTCTGCCGTCCAATTCCCGGTGGTGTGGCGCCCCACTGGTCAGTGCGCCACAGTAGGGGTACTGCACCCATAACTGAGTGTGCAGTATTCCTGTCATTGGGGAGTGAAAAGTCAACCTGGGGCTCTTATCCCAGCATCCCTATACCTAACATAGGGGACCAATTGGCCACCTGTTACCAGGTTATCTGGTCCGGGTGGGAGGAGCATTAAGGTAGAAGGAGCAGGAACCACACTGACAGTTAGTCAGTCAGAGAGAGTCTAGTCTGAAACAAGGAACAAATCCTAGAGGGACACCGCAAGGAGGGTGCCCGAAAAGGAGTGGCGACCCAAACTGAAGGAGGAGACCCAGTGCCAGACCTTATCCATGGTCAAGGGGAATCCTAGTCCACAATAGGGTACTGACTCCGAGTCACGGTGCAGGCGAGTTTAACCCTGAGCTGTTAACCCTGCTGTTCTGTTCGGGTCATAGTGACCTGTAGACAATTTTTTGTGGCCCTGTAGATATTTTTCTATAAGTTTCGAAAACGTGAGGTTACTTGACTTTTCATCATTTGGAGGGACCTATCTAGGAGCATTTTTTTCTTTTTTTTGTGTTTACTTTTAGCTACACTTGTCGTGTTTGGGTCATAGTGACCCGGCCTCATTTTTTACAGCTGTGAGGCCATATTTTCCGTGAAATAAAGGAGTTAGAACCTCAGTTGGGTCTATTTATTGCATCTACTATTGTATATCAATTTATTTATTTCCTAAATTATTTCAATGGGGTCGTACACATGATCTGCCGGGTGTATGCATCGAGTTCTATGCACCATAAAAATGGCTTTATATTGATTATTTTTGGTGCGCAGTCTATACTAAAATGTAGAGCGCATCCAGAGAGATCACTAGGTGTGTACTACACATGTATATTTTGCGCAGAACGGACTGCGCAGAACACGCTGTGTAAGAGGGCCTTATTTTGCAAAGCTGAGCTCTAAAGGCCTCCAAATGATTCTTTTTTGCTTACCATGTTGGGTACAAGCCTGAACTACCGCAAGGTATCTTGAGTAAAAGAAATATACATAGTTCTGAGGCGGTCGACAGGGTATGAGGTACTCGGGTACCGGGGCTGATGACGGCTTTGATGGGGAATAACAGCTGGTCGATCCTCGATCCTGTGTCCTTGACCCTCAATGGCTGGGAACGGTGGGGGAATAAGGGGATTGTTAACATGACGCCACCTATGGTACCTGGTAACGGGTATACCAGCACTGCAGCCGGCCGCTGAGGTGATGGTGGGTGCAACATAGTGTGGCACAGCTCCCTACAGGTGGAGCTTTACCTCAGGGCAGCGGGGATGGATGAGGGGAGTAGTAGTTAAGTCTTTGCTGACACAGCGGTGAATTGCGGTGCTTAGGCAGGCACACAGACACACAGGGATTGTTGTTTCGGTACCTTTTACTGATGACAGGGTAATAGGTACAGTCCAGAGTGTTAACCAGGTCCCCGGTGCAACTTGGGACTTCCACCTTAGAAAGTTATGAGGCCTCCTCTGTCTTTGTGCTCTGTGGTGTGGGGTAAGTCCTGCCTGAGCCTGAACCTACCGCTTCTTCTCCCTCTCTGGGCTTTGCTCTAAACTGACAATGAGGTCCTTCTGCGGGGTCCCTGTTTCTCCTATGGCCCCAGGTCCTATACTTGGTCAGTTTAGCGTCTCTTACTTTGTTCTCCTCAGGGCTGAACTCCTCCTGAATCTTCCGGGCTTTTGCTGTAGCTCTGAATGCTGGCAGCGTCGGACTCCGGTGTCCGGGTGTACTAAAGGGCTGTAGTAACCGGTTCCCTTTTCTTAGTTCCCTTCTTTCTCCACTTGCCTCCGACCCTTTCCTAGGGAGCACACAGCAGTCAATGGTCCCTGGTCCTGGATCCTTCCCAGCAACCAGCTCCTCACTCCAGCTCTCTCCTCACACACTAACTGGAACTAACTACAGGGACTGACTAACTCCTCCCCTCAGGCCTGGATGTTCTTAAAGGGGAACTGACTTAAGGCAGCCAGTAGGGCTCCCCCTTCAGGTCTGGGGTGGAAGGTGTGGTGTGCTGTGCGAACCAAGGTGTAATTCCCTCCTTGCACCAGTGTATCCTGTGGCAATCCCTCGCAGGGGTGCCACAGTTTCATGTTCTACTTTACTGCAAATACAACAATTGTTGCATATGTTCCCCAAAAAAATAAACAAGTAATGCTAATGAGTACGAACCACCATGATAATGCAGTAAGTACCCGGGAAGATAAAAAACCTTACATGATCTTGGACTATAATGCAACCAAAGGTGGTGTAGACACATTAGATCAGCTCATTATTACATATACCTGCAAAAGAAAAACAAATCGGTGGCTTATGATTTTGTTTTACAACATTCTGGATTTGTCGGCATACTATGCTTTTGTGTTGTGGAGGGAAATCAACCCGAATTGGAATACAAACAAACTCCATAAACGAAGACTCTTTATAGAATAACTTGGAAAAGCACTGGTTAGGCCGTATATTGAGGAAACAAAGGTAACACCCAGAACAGAAGGAGAAGCAGAAATTGTACAGCGCATCCAGCAACATGCTCAGGAAATTGAAACCACTTCTACCCCCATGGCCTCTAACAGCGGCCCTTGAAGAATAAAATGAAAAAGGTGCAGCTATTGCCCTTATTCTTGTGATAATAAAACAAGTATTACATGTTCTGGATGCCAAAAATTCTTATGCAAAGCCCATTTTTATTGTTCTTCATGCAAGAATACATAAAGTAATATTACGATGTGAATATGTTCAAATTGAAGTGTTTATTATCTTTAATTTTTTTTTCAAAAAATGTTTGATTTGCTTGTTTTGTTTGTTTTTTTTACCACATATGTGTAGTTTGCTATTTTTTGTTTTGCTTATTACTAAGTTTTTTCTGAATAAAAAAAAAAAAGATTTCAATTTCATTTTTCTTTTTTTTTTATTTCCAAACATGTTCCCTTACAGACTAGTAAGCAAAAGGTATAAAAATAATTGAGTTAGAGTATCTAAAATCAAGATTTAATAAACTGGGTCATAGTGACCCAGGAGCAAAGAAGTGTATAGTACATGGGAACAGAACAGCAGGGTTAATACCAGTGGGTTGAAAGGTTTGCCAAGCAGCCCCGACCTCGTCCAGAAAGCTCACCCCCGCCAGGAGCACTAAACCGGGTTGAGCCCCTTAAGGTACTGCCTGGCAATGGGGATTTTTGTGCCTGTTGCCTTGAAATTGCTACGAAATGGCGGCATGTAAATTGGGAAAGTGATCGGGTTTCCCGCAGTTGAATCGGATACTTGTTTCCGAGCCGTGTTCAAAAATCAGAGGCAACACAGAGGCACAATTGTCATGGTAGTGGCGTCTAAACGGGGCACAGGGATGGAATCTGCGTCGCCTAGTGATTTCCCCGGGGCGTGCCACAGTGTGCTGGATACCGCACCCCATCAGCGATGATTGGTGGGGGCTACTGTGTTACCATTGGCTGTCCGTTCACAGGGTGCCATATTTAAAGAGCTGACCATTCACACTACACAATTGCAATGGCGTCATGTATTAGCCAGCCTTCCTGCGCAGGCTGGCCAATCATGACGCTATTGCGTTGTCCAATCACCGTGTTAGCGTCACGGAATACACAACTCCGTCACGCCTATATTTTGGCGCCACAGAACATGTACGCCCACATTCCCCTACTGATTGCGGTGTGTGAAGGGGCGACGGGACTTAACAGGCAGTTATCCGCAGGATCTGTGGGAACTTCCGGGGAACCACGATACCTTCAGTTGACAATGCAATGGCGGCGTGTACATTCGGCATCGGCGATCGCGTGCACGTACGGTTGATACCGGTTGCTAGGCACAGTGGCGGCGTGTAAAGCTACCTTTAGAGAAGAAGGGTAACCCATAGCACCCAACGGGCCTGGTAGACAACTGGGTTGTGCAGGACAGCACAAGGAGAGTGAGGAAGCACAAGGAAAGAGAGCAAAGGACAGTGAAAGTAGCTGAAGGAACACTCTGGGAGCCTCAAAGAGACTTTATTCTCCCCAGTGACTACCTGGCCAGCTACCCACAAAGACTGTGTAATTGTGAAACTGAAAAACTGTGAACATTTACAAGTAAAACCCGTGCAGAGCAAGTACAACTCGAGTATCTCATTTCTACTAGGCATCAGAGAATCTACGCTGACTACATGCAGCACTGTGACGACAAGTACTACCCGTTCCTGCCCCGGGGACCCTGCTCCGCCTGCAGGGAGCATTAACAACTGGCTGCAATACCATCGTCCCCGGCTGTCTGAGAGCAGCGCTGGTGAAATCACCAGAACTTGCAGAAGGCGTCATGAGACTATTATTATTTTCCCCCTTTATTTAGCTGACCACCAGGGCTACGGGTCCGGGCACCAGCCACCGAGACAGCACCCCCAGAGTAAGCTCTGACTGTAACTGAACTTGCCGTTCTTTCTCCCTTTCAGGGTACTACTCCATAACCGACAATGAAGACCTTGCAGTGGAATCCCTATTCTCCTCTTGGGTCCCTGGTCCTATGCTTGGTCAAGTTTTGGTGCCTCACTTGTTGTAGCGTCAGAGGGACTAGATCCTCCTGGTCTGTCCGGGCTTTTCCTGCTACAATAGATAACTAGCAGAATCGGACTCCGGTGTCCGGGTGGGCTAAAGGGAAACCAGGTATGTTCCCTTCTTTCTTTCTCCTACTTCCTCCACTGGCCTCCGTCCCTCTCCCTAAGGTGCTGCACAGGTGGTCAGTTCCCTAGGGTGCTGCACAGCTGGCCAGTGCTCCCTGGTCCTGGGCCTGGCTTGATCCCAGCAACCAGCTCCTTCCAGTCCCTTCTCCTTGGCTCTCTGATTGGAACTAACTGCTCCCTTCACTGCTCAGGGCAGACTAACTTATTCCTCCCCTCAGGCCTGAATCCTTATAGGGGAACTTGCTTAACCCCTTCCCGACACATGTCACACCGTTTGTGCCATGAAATCCAGTTGCTTCCCGACCGGTGGCACAGATGCTGTGCCATCTGGGGAACGCACTGCTGCAGCTCAAGTGAGGGTCTCACTGACCTGTCACTTGGGCTGCAGGTAGCTGGGGACTTGTACTAAACCCCACAGGGGGTGGATTAACCCCCCCGTGCCCAGGACCCCCTCCGATCCGCAGCTTAAAAGTGAAACTGCCGATCGGAGGAAATCATAGCGATTCACCCCTCCAGATCTGATTGGAGCTCTCCAATCAGATCTGGAGGGGAGGATCGGCAAGTGCCCACCCCTCCTCACCCCCCTCCAGCTCCAGGACTGTCCAGGGCCCCCCCCGCCGTCCCCCCGAACTGCCCGCCCCCCCTCTATTACTATGTGTATGCCGGCGGGCTACACCCACGGGCGTGCCCACCGGTCAGATGTGCCCCCCAGGCAGCCCCCACCTCCAGCCCTGTGCCCTGGACCCCGTCACCGACCTCATCCGGCGGGCTGCACCCGCAGGTGCCCCCGCCGCTGTCCCCGGCTCGCCGCTGTGCCCGGCCCGCCCTGCGCCTCCTCTCCTCCGCCTCCTCTCCTCCGGTCGGTGGGCCCCGCCTCCTCTGCCAGCCGAGAGGGAGGTAAGTATGTGTGTGTGTAATGTATGTATGTATGTATGTATGTATGTATGTGTGTGTATATGTGTGTGTATATGTGTGTGTGTATATGTGTGTGTGTGTGATGTATGTATGTATGTGTGTGTGTGTGTGTATATGTGTGTGTGTGTGTGTGTGTGTATATGTGTGTGTGTATATGTGTGTGTGTGTGATGTATGTATGTATGTGTGTGTGTGTGTGTATATGTGTGTGTGTGTGTGTGTGTATATGTGTGTGTGTGTATATGTGTGTGTATATGTGTGTGTGTATATGTGTGTGTATATGTGTGTGTGTGTGTGATGTATGTATGTATGTGTGTGTGTGTATATGTGTGTGTGTATATGTGTGTGTATATGTGTGTGTGTATATGTGTGTGTGTATATGTGAGTGTGTGTGTGTGTGGATGTATGTATGTGTGTGTGTGTGTATGTATGTGTGTATGTTGTGTATGTGTATGTGTGTGTGGATGCGTGCGTGTACATGAGCGTGCATGGATGTGTGCGTACATGAGCGTGCGTGGACGAGTGCGTGTGTGGACGAGTGCGTGCATTGATGAGTATGTGCATGGATGTGTGCGCAGATGTGTGCGTGCGTGGACGTGAGCGTGCATGGACATGTGCATGCGTGGACGTGAGCGTACGTGAGCATGCGTGTGCATGTGTAGACGTGTGCGTGCGTAGACATGTGCATGGATGGATGTGTGCGTGGACGTGTGTGTGGATGTGCATGCGTGGATATGTGCGTGCGTGGATGTGTGTGTGTGGATGTCAGCGTGCGTGAATGTGTGCATGTGTGGATGCATATGTGGAAGTGCGTGTGTGGATATGTGCGTGCGTGGATGTCAGCATGTGTGGATGTGTGTGCGTGGATGTTCGTGCGTGGATGTGCATACGTGGATGTCAGCATGCGTGGATGTGCGTGCGTGAATGTCACCATGCGCGGATGTGCGTACGTGGATGTCAGCATGCGTGGATGTGCGTACGTGGATGTCAGCATGCGTGGATGTCAGATTGTATGGATGGATGTCAGCATGCGTGGATGTGGATGTGCATGCGTGAATGTGTGCATGCGTGGATGATGGGTGGATGGATGGGTGCAACAAGGGATCAAGTGTCCTCTTGTTGTAGTCTCTGGGATCATAGTCATGGTGCACTGTATGACAGATCATTGTCATGCAGTGCACCATATCTGTGACCCCAGAGACTGTAGGAAGAGGACACTTGATTCCTTTTTGTAGTCTCTGGATTGAACAGAGGCGATCAAGCTTCGTGGGACCTTCGCTGTGGACTACGTCGGAGGTGATCGAGCGTCGTGGGACCTTCGTTATGGACTACGTCGGATCTTTTTATAATAAAGATGGAGTCTGAATTTTGTTTGTGTTTTTTTTCCAAATAAAAATATTTCTCTGTGTGTATTTATTGACTACTTACCAGAGATTCCTAATGGCGGGTCTAACATTGGCCCAATATTATGAATCTCGGGCTTAGTGCCAGCTGCCAATAAAAAGCTGGCATTAACCCCTTTATTACCCAGTTTGCCACCGGCACCAGGGCAACTGGAAGAGCATGGGTACAGCGCCAGAAAATGGCGCTTCAATGAATGCGCCATTTTCTGGGGCGGCTGCGGGCTGCAATTCGCAGCATGGGGGCCCCAGAACGCTTGGGCCTTTCCATGCTGAGAATTCCAGCCCCCAGCTGCCTAGTTGTACCTGGCTGGGCCAAAAATATGGCGGAGCCCTACGTCATTTTTTTTTTTCTAGAATTAGTTCTAGAAATAAAAAAAAAAAGGGCTTCGCTGTATTTTTGGTTGCAGCCAGGTACAACAAGGCAGCTGGGGGTTGCTGGCAGTCTGTAGCTGCCAAGTTGTACCTGGCTGGACCAAAAATATGGCGGAGCCCCACGTCTTTTTTTTTTCTAGAATTAGTTCTAGAAATAAATAAAAAAAGGGCTTCGCTGTATTTTTGGTTGCAGCCAGGTACAACGAGGCAGCTGGGGATTGCTTGCAGTCTGTAGCTGCCAAGTTGTACCTAGCTGGACCGAAAATATGGCGGAGCCCCACGTCATTTTTTTTTTCTTCTAGAATTAGTTCTAAAAAAAAAAAAAGGCCTTCGCTGTATTTTTGGTAGCCAGCCAGGTACAACTTGGCAGCTGGCTGACTGGAATCCTCAGTGTGGAGAGACCCAAATGTTGTGGGTCCCCCACGCTGCAAATTGCAACCCACAGCCACCCAAGAAAATAGCGCATTCATTAGAGGTGGCATTTTCTGGTGCTGCAACCCAACTCTTCCAGTTGCCCTTGTGCTGGTGGCACACAGGTTCTCCATACACGACATGGTGTCCCGCTAACAATTTCAATGGAAAATTAGCTTCAATTGTTAGTGGAAACCATGTTGCGTATGGAGAGCCCCTCACTGTGTGCCCGAACATTGGAGCTCCCCCACAAGTGATCCCATTTTGGAAACTAGACCCCCTAAGGAACTTATCTAGATACATAGTGAGCACTTTGAACACACATGTGCTTCACAAATTAGTCCACAAAAGGGAAAAAGAATATTTTTTGTGAAAAAAAAGTAATTTTTCATTTTTACAGATCAATTTGTGAAGCAGCTGGGGCTGCAAAGTGCTCACTATGCATCTAGATACGTTCCTTGGGGGGGTCTAGTTTCCAAAATGGGGTCACTTGTGGGGGAGCTCCAATGTTTAGGCACACAGGGGCTCTTTATATGAGACATGGTGCCCACTAATAATTCTAATTGTTAGCGGACACCATGTTGCGTATGGAGAGCCCCAGTGTGCCTAAACATTGGAGCTCCCCCACAAGTGACCCCATTTTGGAAACAAGACCCCATAGGGAACTTATCTAGATGCATAGTGAGCACTTTGTTCCCCCAGGTGCTTCATAAATTGATCCGTAATAAGGAATAAGTACTTTTTTCTTTTCACAAAAATTTCTTTTTTCATTTTTACGGATCAATTTGTGAAGCACCTGGGGGTTCAAAGTGCTCACCACCCATCTAGATATGTTCCCTGGGGGGTCTAGTTTCAAAAATAAGGTCACTTGTGGGAAGGTCCAAGAATTAGGCACACAGGGGCTCTCCAAACGCAACATTGTGTCCGCTAACAATTTGAAATGATTTTCCGTTCAAATTGTTAGCAGACACCATGTCGCATTTGGAAAGTCCCTATGTGCCTAAACATTGGAGCTCCCCCACAAGTGACCCCATTTTTGAAACTAGACCCCCAGGGAACATATCTAGATGGGTGGTGAGCACTTTGAACCCCCAGGTGCTTCACAAATTAATCCGTAAAAATGAAAAAAGAAAATTTTTGTGGAAGAAAAAGTACTTTTTCATATTTACGGATCAATTTGTGAAGCACCTAGGGGTTCAAAATGCTCACCACCCATCTAGATATGTTCCCTGGGGGGTCTAGTTTCCAAAATGGGGTCACTTGTGGGGGAGCTCTAATGTTTAGGCACACTGGGGCTCTCCAAACGCGACATGGTGTCCCCCAACAATTTGAATGGAAAATGAGCTCAAATTGTTAGCGGACACCATGTCGCGTTTGGAGGGTCCCCGTGTGCCTCCACATTGGAGCTCCCAGATAAGTGACCCCATTTTGGAAACTAGACCCCCAAAGGAACATATCTAGATGCATAGTGAGCACTTTGAACCCCCAGATGCTTCACAAATTCATCGATAAAAATGAAAAAGCACTTTTTTTCCACAAAAAATTTCTTTTTTCATTTTTACGGATCAATTTGTGAAGCACCTGGGGGTTCAAAGTGCTCACTATGGATCTAGATACGTTCCTTTGGGGGTCTAGTTTCCAAAATGGGGTCACTTATGGGGGAGCTCCAATGTGGAGACACATGGGGACCCTCCAAACGCGACATGGTGTCCGCTAACAATTCGAATGGAAAATGAGCTCAAATTGTTAGCGGACACCATGTCGGGTTTGGAGGGTCCCTGTGTGTCTCCACATTGGAGCTCCCCCACAAGTGACCCCATTTTGGAAACTAGACCCCCAAAGGAACATATCTAGATCCATAGTGAGCACTTTGAACCCCCAGGTGCTTCAGAAATTCATCCGTAAAAATGAAAAAGCACTTTTTTTTTCCACAAAACATTTGATTTTTCATTATTACGGATCAATTTGTGAAGCATCTGGGGGTTCAAAGTGCTCACTATGCATCTAGATATGTTCCTTTGGGGGTCTAGTTTCCAAAATGGGGTCACTTGTGGGGGAGCTCCAATGTGGAGACACACGGGGACCCTCCAAACGCGACATGGTGTCCGCTAACAATTTGAGCTCATTTTCCATTCAAATTGTTAGCGGACACCATGTCGCGTTTGGAGGGTCCCCGTGTGTCTCCACATTGGAGCTCTCCCACAAGTGACCCCATTTTGGAAACTAGACCCCCAAAGGAACATATCTAGATGCATAGTGAGCACTTTGAACCCCCAGATGCTTCACAAATTGATCCGTAATAATGAAAAAACACTTTTTTTTTTCACAAAAAAATTCTTTTTGCCTACATTTTTTCAGTTTCACATGGGCAAAGGGATAAAATACATCACAAAATTTGTTGGGCAATTTCTCCTGAATACACCGATACCTTATATGTGGTCATAAACTACTGTTTGGGCGCACGGCAGGGCTCAGAAGGGAAGAAGCGACATTTCACTTTTTGAACGGAAAATTGGCTCTAAAATTCAAATTGCGCTCCCTCCCTTCTGAGCCCTGCCGTGTGCCCAAACAGTGGTTTATGACCACATATGAGGTATCGGTGTACTCAGGAGAAATTGCCCAACAAATTTTAGGATGCATTTTATCCTGTTGCCCATGTGAAAATGAAAAAATTGAGGCTAAGAGAACATTTTTGTTACAAAAATTAATATGTCCATTTTTTCCTTCAACTTTATTTTAGTTCCTGTGAAGCACCTAAAGGGTTAATAATCTTCTTGAATATAGTTTTGAGTAGCTTGAGAGGTGCAGTTTTTGGAATGGTGTCACTTTTGGGTGTTTTCTGTCATGTACACCCCTCAAAGGGACTTCAAATGTGATGTGGTCACTAAAAAAATGGTTTTGTAAATTTTGCTGGAAAAATGAATAATTGCTGATGAACTTTGAACCCTTATAACGTCCTACCAAAATGTTTTTTTTCTTCCAAAATTGTGCTGATGTAAAGTAGACATATGGGAAATGTGATTTATTAACTATTTTGTGGCACATAACGCTCTGGTTTTGCAGAATAAAAATTAGAAAATTGCTAAATTTTCAAAATTTTTGCCAAATTTTTTATTTTTCACAAATAAACGCAAAAATTATCGACCTAAATTTAATACTATCATGAAGCCCAATATGTCCCGAAAAAACAATCTCAGAAGCGCTCGGATCCAATGAAGCGTTCCAGAGATATTACCTCATAAAGGGACACTGGTCAGAATTGACAAAAATGCCTTGGTCTTTAGGGTCAAAATAGGCTCGGTCATGAAGGGGTTAAGGCAGCAAGTAGAGCTCCCCCTCCAGGTCTGGGGTGAAAGGTGTTGTGTGCAGTGTGTACCAAGGTGTATGTCTCTCCTTGCACCAGTGGGTTGTGTGGCAATCCCCAGCAGGGTTGCCACATATGCATAAAAGCTGAATGAGTTTCTGGGATCCAGACAGACTCTTGCATCTTTCATCCAGCCACTGACATTTCTGGATTGTGAGTCATGGGGAATGCGAAAAAATTTCAATGGATCTACGGGAAAATATAATTGAACTATAAAAAACATGAAAGGAATACAAGAAGATATCCAAGGAATTGATAATGCCGGTCAGCAGTATTCAACCTGTGATTAACAAATGGAAAATCAGGGGCTCTGTGTCAAGGCAATTATCTGACATTGTGAGTAATTGTTTAATTTACTAAGTAATTGTTTGATTTACTGAAGTCTCCATTTTGGACTTCGGAGATGAATTTGAAGATGACGTTCACTAGGTCTTATGTGAGTTGGTTTTGAGTAAGAACATGTAAACATGTTTTTGATCAGAACCCTCAATAACACAATCTGGTCAACATAAGATAAGCCTGGGGTTTTTGGGGATTTTTCCTGTACCTCTTCACCCTGCTAATTCTTGGAAATCTTGGAGATATTGTGAAGATCCAATCAATGTGTAGTAAAAAACTGGGTGTAACCAATTGCTTTGAAGTAAACAACTGGGTGTAACCAATGATTTTAAAGTTGTATTAACACATGTATTATCATCTGCCCATATAATAACCACCCCTCAAGAATCCCTGACTATCAACCTGAGATCTGGTGTCTTTCATTCCTCCGTCCACTACACGCTGATATAAATCTGGCGTTTTGCCATAACACTCTGTAAAAACCAAACCATGATGAGGTAGACCAACAAAAATTTTGCCCAAAACTGCCAGGAAAATTGTTGGGGGTTCAAAAAAAAGAAAAACACAAGTAACATCAGCTGAAATACATGACTCATTGAAAAATATTGGTGTGGCTGTTTCAAGATGCACAATAAGGAGGCACTTGAAGAAAAATGGGCTGCATGGTCGAGTTGCCAGAAGAAATCCATTACTGCGCATATGCCACAAAGTATCTTGCCTACAATATGCCAAAATGTACAGAGACAAGCCTGCAAACTTCTGAAACAAAGTAATTTGGAGTGATGAGACCAAAATTAAACTTTTTGGCCACAACCATAAACATTACATTTGGAGAGATGTCAACAAGGTCTATGATAAAACGAACACCATTCCTACTGTAAAGCACGGAGGTGAATAGCTGATGATGTGGGGATGTGTCAAATACAAAGGCACAGGAAAAATGATCAAGGTTGAAGGAAAGATGAATGCAGCATGGTATTAGCAAATGCTGGAGGCAAATTTGCACTTATCAGCCCAGAAGCAGCGCATGAGATGTTCTTGGACCATCCAACATGACAACAATCCAAACTCAAGACCATGTCTACGTGTTATTGGCTACAGCAGAACAAAGTGAAGGTCCTGCAGTAGCCATCTCAATCTCCTAACCTCAATATCATTGAACTTTTCTGGGGAGAACGCAAGGGCACAGTTCATGCAAGAAAACTCAGGAATTTACAGGAACTAGAGGGTTTTTGCCAAGAAGAATGGGCAGCTTTACCACCTGAGAAAACAAAGAGCCTCATCCACAACTACCACAAAAGACTTCAACATTGATGTTAGAGAGGACAATACATGGTAATAAGAACTGGGGTATGTGAACTTTTGATCAGGTTTATTTGGATGTTTTTGGTTGTAATTTAAAGAGAGAAAACAGAGTAGTTTGAAAATAAATGGCTTCACCCAACCACCAATCATGAGTGGGCAAAAAGTTTTGTGTTATTATTCATATGTTCTGAAAAAAGTCAAGAAAGCAAAAAATCTGCCAGGGTTTGTAAACTTTTGAGCAAAACTGTATACTGCCATGTCTTGCTCAGTGTAGAATAAGGCAGTCCACATTGAAAATTTAAGCCAATAGGATCAATTATTTATGGTCTGAACTGTATTGTACCAATACGCCTACATGAACCAGCTTTGACTGCAGACTTCAGTGCAAAGTAGAGTTAACGCTAGAAGAGATTGTGTACTAACGATTCCAGCTTGCTACAGAAAATTAGTTGGCAGTGGATTAGATTCTGTACTGTCCAGCCGTGCATCAGTGAATATAAATTTATTGAGAAACAAAGATAAGACAGCTTACAACTGGTATTTCTTATAGCTTTGTATCTTAGCACCTTGCTTGTCAGCTTGAAAAAGTGAAAGAAACTTGTGCGAAAAGAAACTTGTGTGAAATAACCAGTAAGGACAACACTCCTCTGCAATTACAATAAAGGTTTTCTCAGAAGCAACAAGGATTCTTAAAGTTTAGCCAAAGGAAGGCACTACATTTCCTACAGACTAAAACCTGGAGGGATGTGGTTTTCTGACTCTGCAGCCCAATTCTTCAGTTCCTGAACCACCACGTGTCTGGTGCCTGAATTTGGGCCAGAGGGTCCAGCCAAATTATTCTCTTGGGGATCTCCATCCCATCACACACCGCCCACAGGCTCAGCATTTGATTGTTCTCCACGCACTACTCCTCAGTCTGCAAGCAAGTTTTATAAAAAAAAAGACTCCACCCTTAAGGGTTGTACTATCTAAGAAAATTAACCTTCCCCTAGCCCGAAACCACCAGGAAAGCAGTCAGCTATACTAGCCGGAAGGTGGCCATGTAATACCAACATTATTATCACACGTTTTCAGCCTTACATTTGCAATGTATAAATTTAATTTCACTTCAATGATGATGTCCAGAATGGGGATGGCAGCGACTGACCCCCCCTACACTGGCACGGCAGAACAGCTCCATAGTGCAACAGTAAAAAGAACTGACCAGAAGAAAACATTATATTTCTGTCTAAATGTTAAATATTACTGTTGACCAAAGATTACTGAACTATTTAGATCATTTTTAAGAGGATATGCTTTTGAACCATAGACTGCGTAAACTGTCTATGAATATACTGTATATTTTGTTTTCTTTATTCAATTGCATTTAAGTAGAGATGAGCCACCACCCTAATGTTGGAATTCGATTCGTCGAATTTGAGATTTGTTGGCTGAATGTTCGACGAACAACGTGAACCCCATTTTGAAATCAATGGCAGGCTACAGAAAGCACATAGAAAACACCTTCAAAGGGCTCCAAAAGCTGCCAAACTACTCAGAATGGACAACAAACCTCCCAAAAGTGACAACAATTCAAACACAGTACAAATAGTCACAGGCTAAGTGGCTTAAGTTTTCTACATTAAATAAAAAAAGGTGGAAGAGAAAAAGGAGAATGAGACACAGGTATGGGCATGTCACACTCTTCTTAAATCATGTAAAACATATTAAGGGGACTTTAACAACAATCCTTACTCCTTTTAAAGGGTCACACCTACAGCAAAATGGCATCAATTCTCCCAGAACCAAAATTGCTGAATGGCCCAGCTTGCATGTATGGCACATGGTCTGGAACAGGACCTGGCCTAGCATTTCAAGGTTAAATCTTGCTCAGCAAGTATACGTTTTGTGGAGTATTAAAGTAAAAACTACAGAAGTAGGTCAGTGACCTGAATAGGCCTAGTGTACCAGATCCACTCGAAGTTCATGCAAGCGCTCCCATCAATGTTTTGCCCCGCCACACACAGGTGGGACCACAATTAGTTTTGTGGAGTACTACATGAATTCACAGAGGTAGGTCAGAGACCAGTGTTTGTGCCTAGTAGGACGGATGAAGTCAAAGTTTGTGCAAGCGTTCCCATAAAGTCAAGCCCCGCCACACACAGGTGGGACCACAATTAGTTTTGTGGAGTACTATAGAAAAAACAGAGATACGTCAGAGACCTGTTTAGGCCTAGAAGTCCACATGAAGTCAAAGCTCGTGCAAGCGTTCCCATAAAGTCATGCCCTGCCACACACAGGTGGGCCCACCAATAGTTTTGTGGAGTACTACATTAATTCACAGAGAGGTAGGTCAGAGACCTGTTTAGGCCTAGAAGGCCACATGAAGTCAAAGCTCGTGCAAGCGTTCCCATAAAGTCATGCCCTGCCACACACAGGTGGGCCCACCATTAGTTTTGTGGAGTACTACATTAATTCACAGAGAGGTAGGTCAGAGACCTGTTTAGGCCTAAAAGGCCACATGAAGTCAAAGCTCGTGCAAGTGTTCCCATAAAGTCATGCCCCGCCACACACAGGTGGGACCACCATTAGATTTGTGGAGTACTATAGAAAAAATAGAGAGATACGTCACAGACCTGTTTAGGCCTAGAAGGCCACATGAAGTCAAAGCTCGTGCAAGCGTTCCCATAAAGTCATGTCTCGCCACACACTGGTGAGACAACCAATAGTGGTCCTGTTTTCTACCTGAATCGGCAGATCGCAGCTGCAGGAGCTGAATTGTAATGGTATTATACACTGAATTGCAAGGAGGGGATGAATAGTACCCTTTCTGTACTGTGCAGAGTTTTTGATATCTCACTCTGTGTACATACTGCACCATTAGATATAGCATATAACAACTGCAGATTTTATAACAGATCAGTGGGTGATGTACTGATTGAGTGAGGGACTGTTTCCTGGGGCATATTGATACAGAGGTTTTTTCCAGACTTTGTAACAAAAGGTTATTTTACATTCACTTATGTTATTTACACATTATATGGCTTTTTTGGTAGAAGGCTATGTATTGTTTCTTTTTTTGCACTAGTCACTTTTTTGCACTAGTCACTTTTATATATGTTTGCTTAACTTGATGCATGCGTATATATATATATATATATATATATATATATATATATATATACCCAAATAATTTTTTACGGTATCTTCTGGTGTTCAATAGCATGAGTTTGTATTTTGCACTCACATTTATTAAATAATCAATTTTATTGCTTTTTTCACTATTATTTAACTAGCAGCCTCCGTCACTGCCCTTGGAGGGTGTCTTTCATTAAAGCAGTATTTTTTATTTTTTTATATGAATTGTTCATTTAACACATTGATAATAAAGGAAAGCCCTATTTTATTGCAAATAAATATCTTGTGTCATTGACAATAAATGTTGGGGTGTTGTGGTCTCTGGAGGGGTTTTTTATACTTGAGTAATTTTCATTGTATGTAAAAACAACTTTTATTGTATCATTTATGTATTTCAATAAAGTCACATTTTGTACCTCAAAATGTTGGCGCAAAAACTCATTTGATATATATTTTTTTTCTGAAGTATAGAGTTAAGCCTTATAAATCAGTGGCCACATAGGTTAATACATAGGCTCCCATTGTACTGCATCGCCGCTGGGGATTTGAGACACCCCGGCGACAATGCCGCCTGTCAGATCGCTGGTGCGTCGCCGGAGGTGTCGCCCCATGTAAACGGAGGCGGCGATGCTGGCGGGGCGCCAAAAGCGTGCGCGCTCCTGCCCATCACCGCTGACATCTCCGGCGACGTCACCTAGTGTGACGTGGCCCTAATAGTTTTTGGCATGCTGCGACTTGACCAGAAGTCAGATGTGGGCAAGGTGCAGTTAAAAATTAGTAAGGAAGTACAGTGGCAGTGTAGCTTTTCACAAGTGGGCTACACTACTGTGTAAATCACACTACTACTAGTCCGTACAGATATCTGAGACTAGCAGCAGCAAAAAAATGCCTACTTAAGACAGGTGGTGTAGCTTTCTTAACAGCAGTGCTACACTACCTGCCCTAAAGGACTCCCAGAGCTAGATGTGGCCAGATGCTGTGAAAAAGACTTGTACAGCAGTTTGGCACACACCTGCCTGGCAAAAACTAATAGGGACTGCTCTAACCTAGCCCAAGGGCTGTAATTAAAACTAGACCCAGCTTCTATGGAGTAGATCTGAAAAAGGGCTGTTACAGACCTAGTCCCTAGTCCCTACTCACTACTCCTATGATGCAGCTTTTACAAGAGCTGATTCTGCTAATATTCGCACCCTCCCCCAGCCCCTACTCCTTAAACCTATCTATCTAACTATGTATTAGTTCTGTAGCTGAATGAGATAGTAGAATTGTGAGTTTTGACTGTATGGCGCCCACAGCAGCAGCAGTGCCGTCTGACACACAGCTACAGCAATGAGCAAATGGTGGCGATGAAGAAAATGGCCGGGTCTTATAGGGCAAGGACATGTGACATACACAGCCAATGATGCCGAACCTTGCTTGTGCAAAAAATGCACTTTACTGTGTTTCACTGTGATTGGCTTAAAGCCCCACTCTACATGTGGTCTGGAGAAAACAAAAAAAAAAGAGCTTCACCAGCACTGATCTGTACCCCCCCCCCCTGCACACTATACACTGAAAATGGATATTGAGATTGATGATCAGTATTAGTGTGAAAAGCCAGGTATGCTTTTGGTGACCAAAGCGTTATCGAACATAACCTCGAACTGCCGAATTTGAAGCTAATTGTTCTAATTCGACGAATGACTCGAACACTGCCCAAAACAGGTCGAATTTGAGATTGACGAACATTTCGAATCGATCATCACTCATCTCTACCTTTAAGTCCATCAAATCCTGGTATTTATACTATAAAGCATTTCCTATGGGATTCTTTGCTATCCTGTCAATTACTTCATCAGTCCTAACATGGGATTTAAAATATTCAGTTTGTTCTTGAAATTAACCAGTAAATTGCTGACCAGCATGAACGTAATTACCCATCGTACCAGCTGTTTGGCAGAAATCTACATTTTCTTCCGTGAAGCCTAATTAATGTTGCTGACAGCCCTCGTACCGAACAAGTTAACGAGGGAACAATAACTGGGACACAGAGATTGCTGATTTCCCCCCTGGTGGCACAGGTTGAGTGCGTAGATCAAAATCTAATTAGGAAACATTTTTCCTGTCTAATTGGCTCACCTTTTGTCCTCCAGAAATCTACAAAGTATTAATAATAATGTGGAGCTGTGGTACCCCCTTCAGATGAATATAATTGATGCATTAAAAACAACTATATGTCACAATGACATGAATCGTCTTTATTCTGATGATGCTAAATATGTAATTAAAGTAAACTCAATTTGGGGTCAATGAAACATAGTCAAACCCCATCTTCCCATTGCTTTTACTGTGTTACGATGAATGAGAACCATATCAGTCAAAAGAGCCATTATTTTTGAGTTGGGTTTTATTTCCATACTACGGGAAACAACATGATCTCTTGGATTCAATTTCTTTTTCATTTGATTTTAAAACTTTACTTCACCTTTGTGTCCATGTTCTGTCAAGAAAGTTTGCAGATTTTTACAAATACCTTACCAATTTCTGAAGAAGTAGAAATAATGTTTATTAGGGTACCTTTACACGCCGCAATATTGCCTGGCGATATGAGGCGATCTAACGTGCGCGTGAACATTTTTCACGCTCGCCTCAGATCGCCGAAGGCGCTATTACACACCACAATCTCGCCCTGAAAGAAAGGCGATGCGTCACCCTGGAAATCGCCTCATCCAGAGCGGCAATAATCCGGTCGACTTCCGTCACCGCTTCACACACCGCAATCCCAAAGGTAATTTAGGCGTACATGTTCAGCGGGGTGAGGACATAGGCGTGCCACTGTGGTTTACACCGCGCCCCAAACACGCTCATTGGACAACGCAAAAGCGTTACGATTGGCCAGCTTGCTCTGGAAGGCTGGCTAATACATGACACCATTGTCTATCGAA
This sequence comes from Allobates femoralis, assembly GCA_033576535.1. Lineage (NCBI taxonomy): Eukaryota > Metazoa > Chordata > Amphibia > Anura > Aromobatidae > Allobates > Allobates femoralis. The sequence goes on from JARQOC010000004.1 coordinate 104,953,489, forward strand.
CTTTGTCATTAATACACGCTCGTGTTGTGGATAGTGGCTAGTGCAATACACTTTCGAGGTGCAAAAGCGTCACACAGGAGCGGTGTTGTGCATGACAGTGGCTTACACTACACAATGGCGAGGTGTGCATCTGTAGCTGATGGTGATACAAACCACACTATGCACATATGTGCCTGCATTGTTCCAAGCCATGGCCGAGCTGCCATGGCTGAACTATGTGTGTGTACACATATTTGCGTGTGTGTACTGGAGTGTACCTACATCCCCCACAAATATCATTGCATTCTCCATGTGTGTGGACACATTCCCATGTGACCAAACACATTATAATGGACATGTACACACAGTCACGCCATACAGTGTGGGCCAAAGGGCTGGACCTGTGTACTGGACATTACCATACAATGCTGCACAGACCCATCGATCACAATTCACATATCACAAACCTCTGTGCACAGCATAAAGCTATGTGCAACTGCCCTGGATTCAAAAGTAACACAAAACATTACAAACAGAAGTGTTAACATCACACAAATAAATACAACATGATGAGAAATAATGGCCATACAAACAAATTTAACAGTAGTGAACCCAAAAAAACAAACAAACAACCTAACTAACTAATGTACACCAAAACACCACCATAATCCTCCTGGTGCAGCCACCCTGGTAACTCCACCCTTATCCTCATGTTTATGCCTCACAACACCAGCCACCCTACACCTGCTGGTGCTGCCAGGCCACTGCCCCAGGGCCATTAAAGTAGGAGCAGTATGCGTCTCTGCTGTTCCTGGCATCCTGCTGACTCAGACCGTGGCTCCACGGCTGCAGTGGCGCCACACCATGGTCAGCAGCACGTTAATCCCCGGGACGGACCTCCCCTGTTATGGGGTCCACAGAATCCATATAACTTGCCGGCATGTATGATGACCGATCCCTACGACACAGGACGTTATGCAGCACACAGAAGGCCAGCACTACTACATCAATAGATTTCACTTTCATATGCATAGGCGTATGAAACACGCAGAATGTATTGGCCATGATCCCAAACGCCCGGGATAGCTGGTAATTGAAAATGCGCTGCTCAGAAGTAACCGTCCTCTGGGGATATGGCCATAGTAGGTGAGCCTGAAGTGGGAAGGCTTCATCCCCCACAAACGCAAAGTTGAGATTACCGGTTGTCTCATCATTTGAGGGCAAGTTCAGACCACCTCTCCTTAGGTCTTGGGCCAAGGAGCAGTGTGCAAACACACCCCCATTTGAGACACGCCCGTTCATGCCAACGTCCACGTAGAGGAACTAAAAGTGAGCATCCAGCAGGGCCATGAGGACCACGCTAAAATATCCTTTGTAATTATAATACAGGGACCCATAGTTGGGGGGTTTGGTGATCTTCACGTGTTTACCATCCAAAGCCCTGCCGCAGTTAGGAAATTGCCAGCTGTCCTCAAAACCTCTGGCAACATCCATCCATTCAGCGGGGGTTGTTGGGAACTGCATGTAGGATGGCAGCAGACTACTCCAGATGGCCTCACACGTCTCGGGGATCAGGCGGCTCAGCAGGGACAGTAACACATGTGAAGTGTATTGCAGGTCTGTCCTTGAACGACCTGTTGCCAGGAACCTCAAAGTTACAGCTAAACACTCCTCAGGTGGCACAGCTCGACGCATCAAAGCGTCCTGTCGGGCTATCAATGGCCTTACGTGTTCCAACAGGAATGTGAAAGAGTCCTCGGACATACGAAGATAGTTCCTGAAATCATGCGGACTCCAATCCTCCAGCTCACAGAGCAGCCACATGTGGCTCCAGTTCTCCCATTGCAGAAGCCAATCACAAGCCCACACATGGCTTGGTCTGCGAGCCCGCAACCTCTCATATCTATCCTCCAGCCACAATTCCTCTTCCACCAAGGCAAGAGCCACGATAGCATCTCCATCAGGGTCCATGATAGTCGCACCTACCAACCCCTGCAAATGTGAGGAAAACAGACATCACTACAAGAATGCATCATCACACATACCCAATACCCCCCACCTCCTTCACTATACATCTCCAAGGCACTTAACAACATCCTACCTAAGTCTGCTGATATGGCCACCCACATACATATATACCATCATTGATGGGGCAACCACTACATTACACTGCTTGACAACCAAACCGGGTCACACTACACCCATGGCCCTCCTCAACAAATACATCTCCATCGTTCAAATGGACACATCATGACCATACCCACATATACCTGCCCATAATGTTCAGGTATGAGCACAAGGCTTCCCAAAAGAGTTAGCTCACAATTAGCAAATCATGGTTCTAAACAACTGTATACTATTACATTACACACATACCCCATCCTTGTGTTTTCTGGACAAACTATGAGCCCACGCAGCAGATTATTGCATACTCATCATGTCCAAGACACATCCCTGAGGTGTTGATAACGCCAGATCTTCATACGCAGACATTCGCAGAAGCCACATGGTCCACTACACATCTCAGTATGGGCAGAAAGGTTCCATTATGTGTGCTCAAGGAAACTACAATGTGGGCACAATTTAGATGCTCAACGCAACTAACAGACGCATCCTTCAAACATGATCCTGTATGGCAAAGGCAAAATGGGTTGTCAATGAGGAGGGTGTTTAGGGTGAATAAACAGTCATGCATCCATTTATCAGTACTCAATTTAGCTGCTAAACCCACCATCATTACAAACTATGAGGGGCGATCCAAAAGTAATGATAATCGGTTATTTCTATTGCACACAGATATTAAAATAAAATATTTTCTTCTCTCTTAGGTGTCCACTAGTCCAGGAAAAAAATCACTTAAATAGGCCACGTGTCCCGGGAGCTACATTCATTTGAATATGAACTGCCGAGGAGTGAGCATCAAAATGGAAATAAATGAGCTCAGAGCTGTGATCAAATACCTCTTTTTGAAAAAAATGTCTGCCAAAGACATACACAGCGACTTGCTGGAAACATTGGGGGACTCTTCTCCTCCATATTCCACAGTTACACGCTGGGCCAAGGAATTTAAGCTGGGAAGAACATCGACATAAGATGAACATCGTGAAGGACGTCCATCCATGTCCCTCAATGAAGAAAACGTGAAAAAAGTTTAAGTTGTATTGGCAGATCGAAGAGTGACAGGCATGCAGCTGAGGTCACAGGGATCTCATATGGCAGTATTCAAAGAATCCTTGCAAAAGAATTTCATATGAGAAAGGTCTCCGCATGTTGGGTGCCAAAAATGTTAACCGACGAGCAAAAGAAGAAACGAGTTGACATTTCAATAGCAAATCTCGAAAAGTTCCAAGCAGACAAGGAGAATTTTTTGTCACGTTTGACCATGGACGAGACCTGGATCCACCACTTTGATCCCGAAACTAAGCAACAATCGATGACATGGAAACGAGCCGACGAACCGACGCCGAAGAAATTCAAAGTGTCAAGCTCAGCAGGGAAGGTTATGGCGTCCGTTTTTTGGGACACTGAAGGAATTATTATGGTGGACTATTTGGAGAAGGGAGCCACTATTACGGGCTCCTACTATGCAGAACAAACAAGAAGATTGCGGGAGGCTATCAAGGAGAAAAGGCGCAGCAAATTGTGGGCTGGAGTGCTGTTTCGTAAGATAACGCGCCGACTCACAAAGCTGCAGTTGCCATGGCTACCATTCAAGAAGCTGGCTTTGAACTGGTGGAACACCCCCCTGTTCGCCAGATCTAGCCCCCAGTGACTTCTTTCTCTTTCCTCGGCTCAAGGAACACCTCCGGGGCAAGAAATTTGACGACAATAGCGACGTGATAACCGCTGTTGGGGATTTTTTTGAGGGTCAAGATCAAGAATTTTTTTCGAAGGGAATTCTAAGTTTAGAAAAGAGATGTACTAAATGTATAGACTTGTTAGGAGACTATGTAGAAAATTAATTTTTTTTTACTATATTCATTGTGTTTATTATTGATTATCATTACTTTTGGATCACCCCTCGTACATACAACACCACTTGGGCGTCTGCTACGTTACCCAAGAAGGAACCGTAGGGGCAAGCTGCTTCAAATGGTACACAGCCATATCACAGTTCATGTGTGAACATCAGTACTTACTTAATGACTCTAGGCAGCAAGCGTGCCATGCCTCACTCTTGAGCGCTTTTTATATGCTAACCAACCAATCACACTGCATCTGTGTCATGTAATTGACGTAGCCACCTGGGCGTACGCAGCTGCACCCATTGATTTTGCACCAGTGCTGATGTTTGATTGCTCATGTTGTGTTTAAATAGGGACGTGCTGGGGCGCCAACAATGCTCCTACTTCAATGTACATTGTGCTAGTAGCGTCTCATCACAAGAACTCTGTTGGACAGACGGTAAGTCAGGGGATATAGTGCTTATAATGTAAGTTACTTTCAGTGTGGTGTAGAGCCATGTGTTGGCAGATGTTTTAGCGCCGTATGTACAGTTTGATGTTGCGTCCAATAGAAGTGTATGTTTCGACGACAACTACGCATCGTAACACCCCTACATGTCCTCTTGCACACATAATGATCCTGGAGATCAATGCCAGGACAATATGATCTACAGCACTATCATTAGTTAAAAATATGTGTGGAGTTGATGAGTGTGTATTTTATTTGGTTTTAATGGCAAGTGTGGCAATTGTCCATTACACACCTTGGTATCTCTCCCTGCACAGCCCAAAAATACAAATAGCTCCAGCCAAGTCCACCATGTGCCATCTATGTCCACATGTAAAGTCCACTAGTCATTATGCATACCCAAGCAGAGTAGCAGACCACATGTAATTGGTTTTGCTGGACATGGGTTGGCCACACAGAGTAGGGTGTGTCCTGATTTGTCCATGTATGTTTTTGTGTGATGTGTGCTTTGGTTTGCTTTTCAGATGGCTGGGGTTCATGATTTTGTCCAGAAACTCCTCACCATTTACCAGGAACACGAATGCCTGTGGCGGGTGTCGCTGCCTGAATACCACGACAAGGCAGCGAGGGCAGTAGCCTATGGTCACCTGGTCAAGCTGGCAAAATGGCTCAACCCAAATAAGAACTGGACGGCGAACCTGGTTGTGCGGAAAATCAAGCACCTGCGCACCGTGTTCACCAAGGCCCAGAATAAGTGGATGGATGCCTGGTCCGGGGATGGAGCTGAGGAGGTCCCTAAGCCACGTCTGTGGTACTGTGACCTCCTCACATTCACCCTGGGCCAGGAGGGGCCTTGGGGGACACGGTGCAGCAGGCGCCTTGCGCAACCAGCTTTAGCCACAGCCCAAGACCCTGCCCCATCACAGGAGGTGGGTAATTGTGTTTGTGTGATCTATGTACACAGCTTGTTGGTTGCACTGTTGTGGGGTTAGCAGCACATGTAGAAGGCACAATTGTGGTTTTCTTGCATAAATCTTCTTCGGTGTGTTTATCTTTGTGTGGCGTCATGGCTGTAGCCACACATTGTGCTGTGTTATGTGTGGTCACTTGTCAATACCAATTGGAGCATCAGGTGAGTACAGTGCACTGGTATCCTTCTTTATGCCTCTTTTTTTCAACCCAGAAACTGTGCATTTGGGTGTTAGGCATTGTCAGATAGGCACAATGTTGTGCTGGGTGTTTGGTTGTGGTAATTGCGGTCCTGACATTGCAAAATGTGGCTGATGTTTTTTTTCTTCTGTTTCATTTTCAGGCCCCTCGGGAGCCTGGCTCCAGTGGCGAGGACCCACCCGCTGGCGAGGCTCTCCCATCCACATCTTTGGGAGAGCCAGTCCCTGAGACCAGTGGTGTTGGTCCGGGCCCAGGGACCAGCTCTAGCGTAACCCGAAGAAGAACACCTGCCCCACCAAACACGGAGCTGGGTACCTGGGCAAAATGGGTCCTCTTGGACCGGAAGAGAACCCCCGGCTCTGGAATCGAGCACATCGCCAATGAGATGGTGGCGAGCATGGAGCCAGAGCAACATGACATCGCCGAGAGGGCCATATTTTGTGTCCTGGAGGCGGGCATAGATGGGTCCCTGCGATAGGGTGCATCTTGGATTTTCCCCTGGAAATCCACCCCCGGGCCCACTGTGCCCCAAAGACGCATGGTGAGGAGTCGACAAAATCCTGAACCAACCCCCCCC
>JARQOC010000004.1:104964649-105010117 GCA_033576535.1 Allobates femoralis
GCCACAAGGTGCGCTACGCTACGTTACATCTATAGCTAGCTACATCGCCGGGTGTCTCAAGTAGCCATCTGTAGCGTACCTTACCTCATTTACACACCGCTACAACAAGCTAATATGGGCGGACCTGGTGCAGCAGGGACAGCACATAGGCGTGCCACAATTGTGGAGTACGAGACGTCCGTACGATGATAGGACAAAGCAAGAAAACCATGATTGGGCAGCCAGCGCAGGAGGCTGACTAATAAATGACGCTCGAGCAATTGTGTAGTGTGACTGGTCAGCTCCTTAAATATGCCTCCCTATGCAGCGACAACCAATCGTAACGCAGGAGCTTCCTCCAATGATCGCTGAAGGGGCGCGGTATCCCGGAGCCTGTGTCACGCCCCAGCTACATACCAGGTACTTAGCCTGGTGTGTAGACATCCCTTCTGCTCCTTCTTTACACGCCGATACAGCTCGCTACAATCGGCTTTGTAGCCATCTGTTTTCGAGCAGTGCTCGGAAACAGATGTATCTGTCGCCGGCTGCCTCCTACCGTCTTCACACGCCGCTACTACGGGCTATATTGACGCTACAAGCTACATTTGTAGCCTGTAGCGTGTTGTATCCATCCTGTCGTAGCGGCGTGTAAAGGTACCCTCAGAGTTCACCAGCGACGCAGCAACGATATGGCAGTCGTTTGGACCCTGTCACTTCGGGTGTAGTATTGAGATCGGTGGTTGTTGTCCCTGTCAAACACAGCGATGCACAAAGCCCAGTGGGAGCACAACAACCAAAAAATGGTCCTGAACGATTTGTAACGATCAGCAATCTCACAGCAGGGGCCTGATCGCTGCTACTTGTCACACATAGTGAGATCGCTGGCGAGGTCGCTGTTACATCACAAAACCTATGACATTGCAGAGATATTGCTAGCGATATTGTTGCGTGTGAAGTACCCCAAAGAGATTCTGAAACTAATGACATTTAATTTAGATTACTGGGTGCAGCCGTCCTGACACAATTAAAGCATTTAGTTTTAACCATGCAGCTGACAATAAAGTTTTGAGAGAGTAACTCAACTCTACAGTCTATTCCTTTTTGACATGTTTTCTACCTTAGTGTATTTGAATTTTATACTTTTTCTATACATTTCGCGGCTTACAGCCATTTATAGCAACATTACTTTTGGGCAGAACCTCATATTTAGTTTTATTGATACATGTGTGACCTTGACAAGAGATAAAGTAAGTTTATGGTGAGGAATTGCTTAAATATCCCAATGCACTTGAGAAGATATTTTCCTGTTTATTGCAATTATTTGTGAGCGAGTCCTGGACAGTTCGCTGAGTATATAAACCAGAGATCCACACATCATGTTAAATAATTATGAGTGTGTCTGTAGGTTATCGACCTTGAAATATATATCTGAAGCAAGATGACTTGAACACTGCTCATACTATTTTATACATGCTGGTATTATCTTGAATGTAATAGGTATTGAGACGGATAGAGAAAAGCTTGCATCATGTTAATCACAAATATTCTGAATACATATTCAATGGTACAGAACAATAGATACCAATACATTAACCCGTTCATTGTCAAGATGTATGGAATTTGTCGTGGCCTTATATGTTTTTTGCAACTACAAAGTAAGGCATTATTTTTAGTATTATTTTTAAAATCTATTTCAGCATTTCAACTATAATATGATTCTTTATGCAGTACAGCTGTAATACTACATATGATAAAGCACTAATTGAAATTGCATCAGACACCATCTTGAGTAAGGGCAAGGAAACACAGAAGGTTAAATGGAAAAGCCGAAATCCTGACATAATGAAAAAGAAGTACCATGGATAGTCATAACAGTAGCTTAAATTAAGTAATTTGAAAGCAATGCTGCCACTTATTGAAAGATGATATCAGCTGGATCAAATAATAGATTAAAAATAGGTGTCTCATTACCAAGTTGCCACACAAGAAACATCTCATAATGGGTAAAGCCAGTGAGCAGTTTATAGACATTTACAACCTTATTGTTGCAAAACATACTGATGGCATCTGTTAAGAAGAATTTTTAACAACTGAAGGTTCATTGAGCACTATTGGCGCCATAACGTAAAGTGGAAGAACGTAATTTCACAATAAACTGTCAACAACCAGGTGCTCCCCGAAACATTTCAGACAGAGGAGTGAAATAAATTAGGAGAAGTTTTGTCTAGGGGTGCTTTCATGTTACGATTTTTTAGGATCCGTGGCTGTCCGTGGCTGATCCTACAAAAAGTAGGATCCCACGGACAGGAAATAAATCGTAATGTGAAAGTACCCTAACAGTTAAGAACCACCTGTGGAGATCTATAGAAAGATCCGGAATTAGCAGGTACAAGTATTTAAAGGGATCCTGTCACCCCCAAATCACCTCATAAGCTATTAAAAGATGTCCCTAGAGCATATTAACACTTATCCTACTCTCCTTTTAGCTCCTAAATGCATCTAATGAAATGTAGATAAACGTTATTAAACTCACTCATTAACGATGTAAATTAGTGACTACTGTATTCATAGTCACCCAGACAGGCTCTCCCTCTTCCTAATTTCACGCCTCAATAGGCGTGATCTTCAACTCTGATTCAAATGCGCGCCTCCCCCTCTCCTGTGTGTCGACCGGGCTACAGTGCGGCTGTATGACGCGAATCGCGTAATTTCCGACTTCGGGTGACGTATGTACACCCGCGCCGCTCTGTTATGCCTCCAGCATGCATGTGCAGTGCGGGGCTTGAAGCTAAAAGAGCGGCGCATGTGTACATATGTCACCCGAAGCCGGAAATGACGCGATTCGCGTCATACAGCCGCACACTGCAGCCCGGCCGACACACAGGAGAGCGGGGAGGCGCGCATTTGAATCAGAGTTGAAGATCACGCGTGATATTAGGAAGAGGGAGAGCCTGTCTGGGTGACTATGAATACAGTAGTCACTAATTAACATCGCTAATGAGTGAGTTTAATAACGTTTATCTTCATTTTCAATAGATGCATTTAGGTGCTAAAAGGAGTGTAGGATAAGTGTTAATATGCTCTAGGGACATCTTTTAATAGCTTATGAGGTGATTTGGGGGTGACAGGATCCCTTTAAAAGAAAACACTTTTATAATGACAATGGACAAGATAAAGATTCCCAGCACAGATCAGGACTACAAGATCCCAGGTACCTTCAGCCTCACCACAACTAATGTGGTGTATTTAAGTATATGTACAAAATGTGCGAGTGGGTATCTGTATGTAGGGGAGACAGGGCAACAACTCAGGACTAGTATGAACTCTCATCACCACACAATAAAAGAAAGAAGGACAGATGTACCTGTGCCTAAAAACGTCTGTAACCCTGATCAAACCATAATGGATATGAAAATAGTACTTTTGTAAGGTAATTTCAGATCCTAAACAATCAGAAAAGTCTGGGAATATAAACTTATGATGACCTTTGACACATTCAGAGCAGGAATAAATGTGTTGCATGGATTTATGTCTTTTTACATCAATTGAGGAAACTTCAAATCTTTGACCACTAATCAAAGGACAACAAGTTATCACATATCTTACGTCTTACCTCTAGTATTTGCAAGTTATACCTGTAATGTCCTTATATTGGACTTGTACCTATTACAGTCATTAGGTCTGTTTATACATCTGTGTATTTCTGTAGACCAGATGATCCACATCAAAACACAGAGACATGTTTGTTTTGGATATGAATTTTGGTTGAAACTCTCCAATACAAGTGAATGAGGCTGTTACAAAATTAAACTCCACTCAGATGCCATCCTTATGGCATCCATGTTCTGTCCGATTTTCATGTTTGTTTATAAGAAGAAGCTTGAGAATACTTTTCGTACTTTAAAACAAAAAAATGCTAAAATTGATCAGTCCGTTTTTGGCGACCAACAAAAATCACTACCGGTTTTACAGAGTGGGCTTACTACTAAAACTACTAAAACTAGATTTTAGTTATTCCCTCTTCTGGGACTCCTCAGGTCCAATTCTCATCAAATTTTACCAATCAGTCCCAATTTCTAATACTTTTTTCTAAGCAATTGAACTATCCTTAACTGTTGTTTTTTCTCTGTATTTCCTAAAATTATGTACCGTATTTGTTACATTTTTAGACCTTTATTTGTCATATCTCCATTTATATGCAAATGTCTCTACCTAGATGAAGAGGATGGAAATGTGTGTACCTTTAATTAAATGTGCTTATAATAAGCTTGCTTAATTAAAGATTGAGCACTTGTTAAAAACAGCTTTTCCGTTGTAAGAGCTGATAGCAATGAAGATTGATATGTGATTCGTTAACAGTAAGTTTCCAGTTTCCTACAATTTGATTACGAGTTCAGCAATAGCAGCAAAAAAATCCAAGACTGATCCAAAAGTGGCCTGAAAATGGTTTGATGATAAACTCGGCTCTTTGAGTATTTTAGAAAATGAGAGTTTGCCTGTGTCTTGAGGTTTGATATTATGAATGTCTACTCTGCCCATGTAAACCTTTTCTAAAATCTAAAATAAGGTTCCTGGACAACTGGGAAAAGGAAGAATTCTAGAGAATAGTCCCAGCAATGAGATGAGCTGATCTCATAAAATTTGAGTTTGCAAAATCAAGCAGATTTTCCTAATTAAATTTGATTTTCAGCAAAATTATACTCTGTGAATTGAATGCTTAGGGTCACACTAGGTTTAGGACCTACATTTCCAGACAGCACTAATACCGGACACCGTTAATGGTAAACACTGAAACGTGGGTCCATAGAAACCCGTTATGTACCTTAGTAGCAGTCACACACAGAGCTGCATGAGGTGCGCTTTAGCTGAACGCACAGGAAATGTCTACAGCATTTTCCTGTGCTCTGAGGAAAATCGGCAGTCCTGGAGCTCTGTGTGCAGCTGCAACTAAGGTACATAAGGGGTTTCTATGGGGCCCCGTTTCCAGGCAGCGCTTGCCGTTAACGCTGTCCGGTATTTGCGCTGCCTGGAAATATGGGGCCAAAACCAAGTCTGACCCCAGCCTATGTCCCTTATGTCCTGGACTCTCTTTATGTTCCTGGACATAATAAATGTAAGTTGTGAAAGCAAAAAATACGTTAAAGTCATCTCACCACTCACCAGTCTGGCCCCTCGATCCTCACTTTCTGTTATAGGGTCCTCAGAACCTCCTTTTCTTTCTGTGTCAAGAGTAGCATCTCCTGGATTCTTCACTCAAGGTTAGGACTTCCAGGTGTGACTAATTTGTGGCGGTCACTGCTAATCGCCTGTCATGACATCATGGGCGTGTCACACACCATGATTTTTATGGCCAGGCCATGGTCAAGATTCCAGCTACAAATGAACACGTTGGAGCTACAATGGTAGATAGAGTAAGCTCTGATGACCGGACATTGCTGCCACCATCCATTCCTCCAAGTTTCACTGTTGCATTTTGCCTGCTCATTCTAGGTTTGCACTTCCGGCCACAATCAAGGCTCAGAGGTCATTGCACTATTTTAAAATCATGATGTGTGAAGTTTAGTGACCTCTGAGACCTCATATTGGTCATATGTCCCAGCCTATAGTTAATATGTCAGGAAATGTTGCAGGTTGGGTAAAGAAGAAGCAGCTCTGTGGGCAATATGGCGGACAGAGAGAAGTAGATCGCCAGACAGGTGAGAAGTGCATACATTTTTCTTTTCTTAAACTTTTGACTACTGTCTACCACTCAGAAAAATGGTGGTCAGCCATCCGCCATTGTGCTGAAACCCAGCAAAGCAAAGCAATTTCCAATCTGTGTTCTCAAGAATGCAAATTTTTTGTATATTTTTTGCACTGCACACCCATAGAACTACTGTATATTAGATCTGAACCCTGTAGAGCAGCCACTATCCTACGCAAATTGCGTAAGCACCACAGACAGCTCCTCATTGAGGATGCTGTACTGTAAAATGCTTACGCAAATTGCGTATTCTACTTGTGCTGATGCAGGAGCCTACCGGCAGGTTTTAATAGAAGGAATACAAGAAAGCTGACAATAGCGGCTCAAGGATTAACAGTTAAGTTAACCCCTGACATGCTGTCCTGTGTGCACAGCATGTCTCTAGGGGTGGTGTACACCCCCTATAGACATGTTGCCCACATGGATTCATATTATTTAACCCTTGTTCATCCGTGCAGCAGCAGGGATGAACAAAGCAGGCGGTAACCGGATTGCTCCGGATTACACATCCTGAGCAGCCCGGTTACCGCATTGCGGTTTGCCAGACACATTTTGTGTCAAAATTATGTGTGATGGCAATTGCGGTTCCCGCATCCAAATCCGGATGCAGGAACCGCAATTACCTTAACAAGTGTGACCCTAGCCTAAGAGATTAGATCCTGGCTGGAGTTATAAACACAACTTTGTTGTAGCTTTTTTTATGAATGAAATAGAACCAGTTACACACAAAATAATTATTTACCTGCACATATAGTGGTAATCTGCAGGTAAACAGCATTTCAGTCATATTGGGCTGGTAATAGAATTGACTGGCGACACGTATACATGAAAGGTGTTAACTAGAAAAAACATTATATATGAGGAGATCCACTGCATACTGACACTAAATGAAAATGAACTAGTATACTGGCTAATGAATGCAATGGCAACAGTATGTGTAAAGCTAATGCAAGTGTGAATGGGGCAAACAGACATAGCAGAAAATGCTTAAGATTACAAAGAAAAAAAAATAGAGAACTTAGCTGATGCACTGGCCAAAGCATGTGAGCCCTATAACCATCGTCAAGGTGCTCTTATTTTATCAAGTCCCAACCTAATGCCTCTGCTTGCAGTGTGAATTGCGTGTATGGGTGTTATATGCCACTAGGTGCAATTAAAACCTGCTTGTAAGGCTAGGGTCTCACTAGCATCAGCCCTCATCCTCATGAATCCATCACAAACTTAGAAATTTCAGGCTGAGCTCATAGCGTTACCAGCATGTAGCGCTATGCACCGCCTGTGTATAGTATCCCTATGGCAACCTGAATGATCGCATAGCTGCTGGCTCCACTTACAAGTAGAAATGAGCGGTGTTCGATTCAAAATGTTCACCAATTTCAAATTCGACCTGTTTTGGGCGGTGTTCGAGTCATTTGACGAACGCGAACAATTTGCCTCAAATTCGGCAGTTCGAGGTTATGTTCAATAATGGTTCGTTCACAAAAAGTAACTGGATTTTCACAGTAATACTGTTATTCAATGTTGATATACAGTTTCAGTGTATAGTGTGTGTGGGGGGGCGGGGGATAGATCTGTGCTGAAATAATGCCGATCTCCATTTTTTTTTCTTTCCCGCATTTTCGGTGGGGCGGTGCAATCGGTCAGTCTATCAGCACTAGAGATGAGTCACCACCCTAGTGTTCGAATTCGATTCGATTAATCTAATTGGGGGTGTGTTCATCGAATGTTTGTCGAACACCGTCAAACTCCATTGCAAACAATGGCAGCAAACACAAACACATACAAACACATAGAAAACACATTCTAAGGTGTCCAAAAGTTGACAAATTACTCAGAAGATACAACAAACACATGAAAAAGTGACAAGTACATATAAAAATGTGAGAAAAAGAGATGGACGAGTAAAAGGAGGAGGAGACAATAGATATAGGCATGTAATGCCCTTCTAAAATCCGTTTTTACGAGTTTTACTTCAGTATTTCTAAGGCCTCGTGCATACGATGAGTATTTCGTGAGATTTTTCCCTCAGTATCTGTAAGGCATTATGCAGACGATGAGTCTTTGGTGAGTTTTTCTTCAGTATCTGTAAAGCCACGTGCAGACGATGATTATTTGGTGAGTTTTACTTCAGTATCTGTAAGGCCACGTGCAGACGATGAGTATTTGGTGAGTTTTACTTCAGTATCTGTAAGGCCACGTGCAGACGATGAGTATTTGGTGAGTTTTACTTCAGTATCTATAAGGCCTCGTGCAGACGATGAGTATTTGGTGAGGTTTTTCCTCAGTATCTACATCAATAACAAACTAGCTAGGACTGAGCAAGTCACTATACTGTGTTACCTCTTTGTATGAAAGATTGTCACCATATATAAGTTGGTATATTTCACAGATATGATTGATCATATTGGTTTTACATCTAGATGTGTAGATAATCATGTGACCTCTGCTGTATAATTTTGAACAGTCCTACTAACCCTGTTAAACCGTAGTTGTAATGCACTGTTGCACCTTATATTGCACTTTAATAAAGCTGAATCTTTATTAATATTCACGAGTTGTGTCGCAAAAGTTTGTTGTTGATGTAGTTGTGGGTATAGCGACCACCGAATATTGTTAGTCCGAATACACGTTTGGGACCATATATCAATGTGAATAGTAGTATTGTATTAATCTGAACATGTGTATGAGAGTTGATAGGAGTTTTTTATTCCTCAGTATCTGTAATGGCCACTTTAAAAACGGCTACATTTCTAGCTTATCCACTGGTAACTTACTGGCTGCAGTGAAATCATGGAGACATTATTCCATTTGTACACAGCACAAGATAGAACCATGTCTCCATGATTTCACTGCAGACAGTAAGTTACCTGTGGATAAGCTAGAAATGTAGCCGCGTGTAAAGTGGCCATAAGGCCACGTGCAGACGATGAGCATTTGGTGATGTTTTTCCTCAGTATCTGTAAGGCCACGTGCAGATGATGAGTATTTGTTGAGTTTTACTTCAGTATCTGTAAGGCCTCGTGCAGACGATGAGCATTGTGTCACATTTAGGGGACTACAAGAAGAGTCTGCATTTTTTCCAAAAATTTGGGCACAGACACCACTTAAGTGGCATCAATTGCCCCACAGTTGCAAACTTTAAATGGTTACTTTTAGTCAAAAATCTTCAAGGCTTTATTCTCTCAAGGATGACACAGGTGTAGAAAAGTCCTTGCGGATCCATGCCTTGTTCATCTTTATGAACGTTAGTCTGTCCACATTCTGGGTGGACATACGCGTGCGCTTTTCTGTCAGCACACCACCAGCAGCACTGAAGACACGTTCCGAGAGAACGCTGGCTGCGGGGCACGACAAGATCTCCAAGGAGTGAGTGGCAAGCTCAGGACATTTTTCCAGATTGGAAGCCCAAAATGAGCAAGGCTCCAGTTCCCCAGTCATGGCATCGATGTTAAGTTGGAGATACTTGTGTAACATCCGCTCCAGGCATTGACTATGTGTCAGACTTCTTGTGTCTTCAAGCCTTGCAAATGATGGTCTAAAAAAATTGCGAAATGAGGCCACAAAATTGCTGTTACCACCACCAGATACGGTGTTACTGGTACGGTGTGAGTGATGATGACTCGACCGTCCCACGGTTGACAAGTTAGAACTGTGAGATTCACTCTGTGTACCACTGGTGTTTTGTGGAAAAGACGATCTGAGATTATGTATCAGCTCCTGCATGTGTGCGTCCCTTTGTATGGCAGGAATTATTTCGGCAAATTTGGTCTTCTACCGGGGTTCTTAGAGTGTGGCAACTCAGTAGTCTGCATTACTTCTAATTCGGACAATCCGAGGGTCATGTTGCAGGTAGTTCAGCAAGAAGGCGCTCATGTGTCTTGCGCATCCAGGAGGCCCAAGTCTTTGTTGTGTTGGTGGTGGGGAGGTCAGAATCATGATTTCTTCCTCTGCCCTCTCCCCCAACCTCACACAACAGAAATGTCATCAAGGTCTCCCTCATCTGCTGATTCTTCCATGCCCATCGCTAGTTCGTCCTCCATTTACACCTGGGCTCCTGAATCTTCCTCAAGAGTTTGGTTGCTACCAAGCGCCCTCGTTTATCCTTCTCCACCACCCTTCCATGCCTGCCGTCTTAGTGCTGCCGACCGTGAGGACCTTGGAGATGTTGTCATCCCTTCCGCATAGGACTCCTCCTGTACTTCCTCCACCTCCTCTTGTCCCACCACCTGACTCCGAATATTGTTTAAAGTGTGCTCCAGCATGTAGATGACCGGAATAGTAATGCTGATAATGGCATGGTCAGCACTAAACATCTTCGTCGCCATCTCAAAGCTGTGCAGAAGGGTGCATAGGCCCTTGATCTGAGACCACTCCTGCAGCGTGATCTGCCCCACCTCTGGATCTCGTCGGCCCAGGCTATACGTCATAACGTATTGCACCAGGGCTCGGCGGAGCTGCCACAGTCGCTGCAACATGTGCAGAGTAGAATTCCAGCGTGTCGGTACATCGCATTTCAGCTGGTGAACGGGCAAGCTTCTGGAGCGAAGCAAGTCATTGAGTTGCGGGATGCAAACACCGGAAGCGAGCACACAGCGACTGTGCCCTCTGCAGAAGCCCATCTATGCCCGGATAGTTTCTCAAAAATTGCTGGACAACCAAATTCAACACGTGAGCCATACAAGGCACGTGTGTGATATTGCCCCAGCAAAGGGCCGCACCCATGTTTGCAACATTGACGCACACGACCTTCACTGGCTGCAGGTTGACAGCAATTGCTGAAACTTGGTCGCCAGAGCTGACCACAACTCCTCAGCTGTGTGACTCACATTTCCCAGGCATTTCAAGGTAAAGACCACCTGATGGCATTGAGCCCTGCTGCCAGCATAGTAAGGAGGTGTGCAGGATTCCTTTTGTGCAGTTACAACACGGGTGGCATTACCAGACAGGCTTGGAGGACCAAAATGAGGTTGAGGAGGCAGAAGCAGTGGAGGAACTTCTACCTACAGAAGATGGACGCACAACTCGTGGGGACGGCAAGACTTGGACAGCAGACCCTTCTCCAGCTCTCACCACAGTTAACCAGTGCCCAGTCAGAAAAATGTAACGCCCCTGTCCATGCTTACTGGTCCAAGTGTCTGTGGTGAAATGCACCCTGTCACACACAGAGTTTCTCAAGGAAGCGGTGATGTTGTCTGCGACCTGCTGGTGTAGCGCAAGCACACCTTTCTTGGAGAAGTAGTGGCAACTGGGCATCTGGTACTGGGGCACTGTGACGGACATAAGGTCTCGAAAATCCTCTGTGTCCACCAGGCAGAAAGGCAGCATTTCTGTAGCCAACAGGTTGCAGATGGTGAAATTCAAGCGCTTAGCTTTCTCAGGGCTAGGAGGAAATGGTCTTTTACTTGTCCACATCTGAGGGACGGAGGGCTTGCTGCTATGCTGAGACGGGGTTGAGTAGGGTATCTCCGGCAAACTGCTGGTCTGTGAGGGAGGTGCAGGCAAATATGTAATGTTACCTTCATCCAAAGGTGGTGCTCCCAACGTCTGAGAGAGCTCAACACCAGCAGCATTGTCCACTTGAAAACCAAGTGATGACCTGCCAATCACATTGTCTGCGGGTAAAGAGGTGGAAGGTCTGCGTCCAAAAGCATGTGTGACAGCTGTCCCCACAGTCACAGATGATGAAGAGCACACGGATGCATTTGATGGGGCAGGCGGTGATAGGCCCGCCCCGCTAGCCTGCATTCTAGCACAGTGAGATTCCCACTGTGACTTGTGCTTCATGTCCATATGAGAGTTCATTCATGAAGTACTCAAGCTAGTGAGTTTTTGGCCTCTACTCAGAGATTGATGACAAATCTTGTAGATGACATGAGTTGGGAGATCCTTGGCGATGTCAAAAAAAGCCCAGGCTAGGCAAGGCTTTGAGCCCATGCGAGCTGCAGAGCCACCACAACTTCTGCTCAGAGGCAGAGTTGTGGATGCAGTTGTTGACATACTTCCAGTACTCCGTCTATGTCCGGGAAGGCGCAAACTAACCTCGTTGTCAGTAGCATCCTCCTCCACCTCCTCTGCTGACTTCATCGACTGGCTGACTGTGGGTTGAAAGTAAGTGGGATCTCCAACCTCATCATCATCCTCTGTGTTCTCTCACCCCTCATCCTCAGAGACAACCTCTTCCTACCTTGACCGAAAGCGTAATTTGTCAATCCAATCCGGTATCTGAGTCTCATCAGCATCATCCTTCTTGTGTCCACCAACAGTATGTACTGTTAGGGAATGAGGGTCTACATGAAGGTCAGAACCTTCTTCATCTGGGCCTGGATCTGACTCACAAAGCTTCTGGGCATCAGGGCAGATCATTAACTCATCTGGACTCAATGTAGCTTTGGAGCAGATCTCTGATTCCCAGGCTATTGTGTGACTGAACAGCTCTGCAGACTCAACAATGTCTGTTACCCCAGACTCAATAGGGTGGCTGGACACTTGGGAGCTGGGAGGAATCAAGTGCGATTGGGCTGACACCACAGATGGCTGGAGGGTTTGTGATGTAGAAGTTGAGGTGGA
Source organism: Allobates femoralis (assembly GCA_033576535.1). Classification (NCBI taxonomy): domain Eukaryota; kingdom Metazoa; phylum Chordata; class Amphibia; order Anura; family Aromobatidae; genus Allobates; species Allobates femoralis. The sequence goes on from JARQOC010000004.1 coordinate 104,976,939, forward strand.
GGAAAGGCCACTTGATTGAGCACTTGTGATCCATTCAAGCACCTGCTGTTTCCGTGTCTCATTTAAAAGTGGTATCGATGGTCGTGTCCATATGAAAGGGATCATATCCGAATGGACACGTAAAGAAGTAGACGTCTTACTTTGGCTGGAAGATTGTCTTTCTTCAGCAGATGTTAATGTAGCTTTAGCATCTATTCCACGGACACAAACCTTTTTACCCTTTCCAACACGCCTACTCCCCTTTCCACCAGCAGCAGGCCTTTTGCCACTCATTTTGTATGTGACAAAATTGGCAACTGTACAGTTGTTGGACAAGAAAAAGTTGGATGTAAATCGAGCAGGGGTGACTGAACCAACACTGCTACTGGGCCCAAAGTGAGACATTGGCTAGGTGCAGTTAAAAATTAGTAGGAACTACACAGGCAGTGTAGTTGGTTGTATTAAAAGTGGCCTACACTACTGGTTTTTGTGACACTGCTTCTTGACCCAAAGTGAGACCTGGGCAAGGTACAGTTAAAAATTACTAGGAACTACACAGGCGGTGTAGCTTTTTTCAAAAGTGGGCTATACCACTGTGTAAGTGACACAGTGCTACTAGCCCAAACAAATTGCCTGGACTAGCTGCAGCAAAAAAATGCCTACTTAAGACAGGTGGTGTAGCTTTCTTCACAGCAGTGCTACACTAGCTACCCTAAAGGATTCCCTGAGCTAGATGTGGCCAGGTGCTGTGAAAAACACTTGCACTGCACTGGCACACACCTGCCTGGCAAAAACTGCTATGAACTGCTGTAACCTAGTCCTCAAAGGGGCTGAGATTACAACTAGTCCCTACTTCTATGAAGTAGCACTGAAAAGGGCTGATATTAAAACTAGTCCCTACTCCATACTCCCTACTCCCATGAAGTAGCCCTCAAAAGGGCTGATATTCCAACAATTCACACCCTCCATCCCCATCCCGTCCCTACTCCCTAAACCTATCTATCTAACTTTATATTCGCTCACTAGCTGAATAAGAAGAGAATTGACACACTGTACACAGAAATTGGATATTCACATTCATTAACAGGGTTAGGGTTAAGCTTTTGGTGATCGCAGCATTATCGAATATAACCTAGAACTGCCGAATTTGAAGCAAATTGTTTGAATTCAGCGAATGACTCAAACACCGCCCAAAACAGCTTGAATCTCTAATCTGAAACCACTCATCTCTAATCTGCACACTCATACAGCAAAGTGCATTTTTTGTACACAAACAAGGGCATGTGTCATTGGCTGTATATGTCACATGTCCTTGCCCTATCAGACCCGGCCATTTTCCCCATCGCCACCATTTCTTCACTGCTGCAGCTCTGTGTCAGACGGCACCACTGCTGCTCTCGGCGCTATACAGTATTACAGTGTCAGCCAGCCAGATAGCGAGCGAATTTCAAGTTAGATAGAGAGATAGGTTTAGGGAGTAGTGACTAGTTTTAATATCAGCCCTTTTGAGGGCTACTGGGCTAGTTCATAGAAGTAGGGAAAAGTTGTTATATCAGTCTTTTTGAGGGCTAGGTTACAGCAGTTCATAGCACATTTTGCCAGGCATGTCTGTGCCATTGCTGTGCAAGTGTTTTTCACAGCATCTTGCCAAATCTAGCTCAGTTAATACTTTAGGGCTAGTAGTGTAGCACTGCCATGAAGAAAGCTACGTCACCTGTCTTTAGTAGCCAATGTTTTACTGCATCTAGCACAGGCAATCCTTTTGGGCTAGTAGCAGTGTCTGGTAGTCAGCGGTGTAGCCTGTTGTGAAGTCATTAAGGAGGAATTCTGGTTGTGAGCCTCCTCCGGTGGTTGTTGCTTGTAATGCAGCTGTCTGTGTGTTGGAGAGTTCTACAGCTGATCTTGATGATTGGCAGTCAGGGTCAGATTGGAGCATATAGTGGTTTGAAGCTGATCAGTCCTTGCCAGTTTTAAGGTTGCGTCCACATGGTCCGGAGGAGCAGCGTGTTGGACGCAGCTCCTTCGGACCTGAGGGAAGCTGCGTGTGCCTTCAGGGAGACCGCAGCCGCCCTGTACTCACCGTGTACGGTGGGTGCAGGGCGGCTTCTCCCTGCAGTCACCCGATGGGAGCCGCTTCCGACCCCGCAGCATGAAATGAACATGCTGCAGAGCAGCGGACTCCCTGCAACCCGCACCGCAGCTCCAAAGACGCTGCGGGTGGGTTACGCATAGTGAGGATGGGATTTCTTGAAATCCCATCCACTATGCTAGTACTGTACTACGCAGCATTTTGGACGCAGCGCAAAGATGCAGCGTCCAAAACGCTGCGTATCCTGATCATGAGGATGCACCCTAAATGTTCCTGGAGGTGTCCACACCTTTTCCTGGTTTCTCCTGGTCTGCTGAATTCCTTGCAAGCTAAGTGAATGGTTTTTGTTACTTTGTGGCACACATATTGTGTGCCTGTGGATCTGTTTTAAGTTTGTCTTGTTCTGAGTTGTAGGTTGATATTTAGTCTGCATATTTCTTTACCTTTTCTCAGTTAGGAAATTTTCTTCCCGGACAGAAATTGCTATTAGTTTTTTGTGCCAACAACTACAGAGTTGCCAATTAGTTAACCTCCAAAATGAGTGGCAAAAGGCCTGCTGCTGGTGGAAAGGGGAATAGTCCTGGTGGAAAGGGAAAAAAAGTTTGTGTCCGTGGGGTAGGTGGTAAAGCAACAGTAACATCTGCTGAAGAAAGACCATCTTCCAGCCAAACTAAGATGTCTACTTCTTTTCATGGACAATCTCATATGATCCCTTTCTTACGGACATGACCATCGCTACCAATTGCAGATGAAGCACAAAAAGAGCAGGTGCTTGAATGTATATAAAGCGCTCCATCAAGTGGGCTCTCCTCCACCTCAACTTCAATATCACAAGTACTCCAGTCCTCAGAGGTGTCACCCCAATCACACTTGCTTCCTCACAGCTCCCAAGTCTCCAGCCACCCGTCTAAATATGGGGTAGCACAGATGATTGAGTCTGCAGAGCTGTTCACTCATACTATAGCCTGGGAATCAGAGGTCTGCTCCAAAGCTTCTGTGAGTCCAGATGAGGAAATGATCTGCTCTGATGCCCGGAAGGCATGTGAGTCAGATCCAGGCCCAGATGAAGAAAGTTTTGAGCATAATTTAGACCCTCATTCCCAAACTGTAACTCCTGTTGGTGGAGACAATGAGGAAGATGCTAATGAGACTGCGATACCTGATTAGAACGACAACTTTACTTTTTGGTCAGGGCAGGAGGTGGTTGGCTCTGAGGACGAAGGGTATGAGAGCACACAGGGTGATGATGAGGTTGGAAATGCTACTTACTGACAACTCACAGTCAGCCTGTCGATGAGGTCAGCAGAGGAGGTGGAGGAGGATGCTAGTGATGACAAGGTTAGGTTGAGCCATCCTGGAGAGAGATGGAGTACTGGAAGCATGTCAACAACTGCATCCTACACCACAACTCTGCCTCTGAGCAGTTGTGTTGACTCTTCTTTAGGTTGCATGGGCTCTAAGCCTTGCCTACCCTGGGCCAATTTTAGATTGCAAAGGATGACCTCACTGAGGATGATACAGGGGTAGAAAGTCCTTGTGGATCCATGACTTGTTCATCTTGATGAACGTTATTCTGTCTACATTGTCACTGCACAGCTGCGTGCGCTTATCTGTCAGCACACCACCAGCAGCGCTGAAGACACGTTCAGAGAGAACGCTGGCTGCGGGGCACGACAAGATCTCCAAGGCGTGAGTGGCGAGCTCAGGCCATTTTTCTAGATTGGAAGCCCAAAATGAGCAAGGGTCCAGTTCCACAGTCATGGCATCGATGCTCACTTGGACATACTCCTGTACCATCCTCTCTAGGTGTTCACTATGTGTCTGACTTGTTCTCTCTTCTGGTCTTGCAAAGGATGGTCTAAAAAATTGGTGAAACGATTCCACAAAATTGCTGTTACCACCAGATATGGTATTACTGTTTGAGTGATGACTCGACAGTCCCATGGTTGTCAAGTTAGAACTGTGAGATTCACATTGCCCCGGCGAAGGGCCACACCCAGGTTTGCAGCATTGTCGCACACGGCCTTCCCTAGCTGCAGGCTCAGTGGAGACAACCATTGATGAAACTCGGTCTCCAGAGATGACCACAACTCCTCAGCTGTGTGGCTCACATTTCTCAGACATTTTAATGTAAACACCGCTGCATGCTGTTGAGCCCTGCTGCCATCATAGTAAGGAGGTGTGCAGGATTCCTCCAGTGAAGGAACCTCTACATACAGAGGACTGACACACAACTCATGGGGATGGCAAGACTTGGACCGCAGCCCCTCCTGCTGCTGTCACCATAGTTACCTAGTGCCCAGTCATCGTCATGTAATGCCCCTGTCCATGCTTACTCGTCCAAGTGTCTGTGGTGAAATTCACCCAGTCACACACAGGAAGCGGTGATGTTGTGTGCGACATGCCGGTGTAGCGCAGGCACAGCTTTCTTTGAGAAGTAGTAGCGACTGGGCATGTGGTACTGGGGTACTGCGACGGACATAAGGTCTTGAAAATCCTCTGTGTCCACCAGGTGGAAAGGCAGCATTTCTGTAGACAACAGCTTGCAGATGGTGAAATTCAAGCTCTTAGCTTTGTCATGGCTAAGAGGAAATGGTCTTTTACTTGTCCACATCTGAGTGACTGAGGGTTGGCTGCTGTGCTGAGACGGGGTTGAGTAGGGTGTCCCCGGCAAACTGCTGGTCTGTGAGGAAGGTGCAGGCGGAGATATTATGTTGCCTTCATCCAAAGGTGGTGCTCTTGATGTCGGAGAGCGCTCAACACCAGCAGGTGTTTCCACTTCCAAAAGAACTGATAACCTGCCAATCACACTGGCTGTTGCGGGTAAAGAGGTGGAAGGTCTGCGTCCAAAAGCATGTGTGTCTGCTGTCCCCATAGTCACAGAGGATGAAGAGGCCGTGGATACACTTGATGGGGCAGATGGTGGTTGGCCCAGCCCGCTAGGCTGCATTGTAGCACAGTGAGCTTCCCACTGCGACTTATGCTTCATATTCATGTGATGGTTAATGCAAGAAGTACTCAAACTATTGATTTTTTGGCCCCTACTTAGATATTGGTGACAAATCTTAAGGTACCTTTACACGCCGCGACGGCAGGCTGGATACATCCCGCGACTTCACGTGCACGAGCACGCTCAAACGGCTACAAACGCTCAACGCATCACCTTTAGACGCCGCGACAAGATGCGCTACGCGACGCTACATCTATAGCTAGCTACATCGCCGGGTGTCTCAAGTAGCCAGCTGTAGCTCATTTACAAACCGCTACAACCAGCTACTATGGGCGTACCTGGTGCAGCAGGTACAGCACATAGGCGTGCTCCAATTGTGGATTACGAGCCGTCCGTACGCTGATAGGACAAAGCCATAACATCCTGATTGGGCAGGCATCGCAGGAGGCTGAGTAATACGTGACGCTCGAGCAATTGTGTAGTGTGACTCGTCAGCTCCTTAAATATGCCGCCCTGTGCGGCGACAACCAATCGCAACGCACCATCTTCCACCAATGATCGCACATGGGGCGCGGTAATACGGAGCCAGGGTCACGCCTTAGCTACATCGCAGGCTGTCCCGAGTTCCCTTCCGTTGCCTCTTTACACGCCGATACAGCTCGCTACCATCGGCGTTGTAGCCATCAGTTTTCGAGCAGACCTAGGAAACAGATGTATCTGTTGCCAGCTGTAGCGTCACGTCTTCAGACGCCGCTACGACGGGCTACATTGGCGCTACAAGCTACATTTGTAGCCTGTAGCGGGATGTATCCAGTCTGCCGTCGCGGCGTGTAAAGGTACCATTACAGATAACATGGGGAGACTAAAGGATTGTGGATTTTTGAATGTGCTGCATGAAGGTCATCTCATCAACCATTTTAAGCTTGCAACTCTGGGGCAATTGATGCCACTTAAGTACCTATATCTGTGTCTACTCCTTTTACTTTTCCACCTCTTTTCTTTTCGCATGACTATATGTACTTGTCACTTTACCATGTGTTTGTTGTGCCTTCTGCGTAGTTTGTAAGCCTTTGGACACTTTTGAAGGTGTTTTCTATGTGTTTGTATGTGTTTGTGTTTGCCTGTCATTGCTTTCAAAGGTGTTTGATGGTGTTTGACGAACATTCGACGAACACATTCGACGAACATTCGACGAATCAAATCGAATTCGAACACTAGGGTGGTGGCTCATCTCTACTTACAAGTCCCGGATATGCCCTTTTGATGAGCGCACAGGAAACGCGGTTTGCAGCATTTTCCTATGCTCTCATCAAAAGCGCATTTCCAGGAGTGAGGAGTGGAGTCGGCGGCTGTGTTATCATTCAGGTTGCCATAGGTATACTAGACACAGGTGGCGCAGAGTATTATATGCAGGTAACACTATGCGCTCATCCGGAAAATTTCTATGTTTTAAGCACATCTGGCAGGCTGAGGGTTTGACGCAAATCAGAACCTAGCCTTAGGGTCTGTCTAGGACCTGAGCTATTATTGTTGACTGAGCACCCTGCCCTGCCCCATAGCTATATTAAAACATCCATTTTATTGTAACCCAGGTCCTAGACTCAACCTTACAAGCAGGTTTTAATTGCACCTAGTGGAATATAACACCCATACACGCAATTCAGACTGCAAGCAGAGGCATTAGGTTAGGACCAGATAAAATGAGAACACCTTGACTTTGGTTATCGGGCTCACATGCTATGGCCAGTGCATCAGTTTTTTTTTTCTCTGTAATCTTAAGATCTTAAGAATCTTAAGGTTTCTGCTATGCCTGTTTTCCCCATTTGTCACTTGCATTAGCTTTACACATACCGTTGCCATTGCATTCGTTAGTCAGTATGCTAGTTCATTTTCATTTAGTGTCAGTGAGCAGCAGATCTCGTCATATTGGGCTGGTATACCGAAAAAGCGCCAACAGGGAGAAAATAAAGTTATATTCTCCCTACAGCTGCTCGTTTCCAGTCATTAGGGTTGTGTGGGAGCTATATCTGTAATCATTTATGGCACACCCTGTGATTCTTCTGATAAAGGGGCATTAAGATCCTTAAACGCATTGTGAATAAATCTCATCCAGTCGCCGGAGCACAGGAGAAGGCCCCACCACCGCCACCTCTGTGATTACAGATGACAATAGTGGTGATCTGGCCCTGTCTCCTCTCCTGCATCTTCTCGCGGTCTGCGACTGTGAGGAAACTGGGGATGCGCAGACTGGAGGTGGCGGGGCCTTCTCCTATACTTTGATAACTGACAGACAGGAGAAGAAGTAGTGAGAAGCCAGAAACGAAAGCTGGTGAGAGGGAGTGATGAGCTCAGCCACATAGGACCTGACATTGTGCTATGACCATGCACGATGTCAGACATCTTGTCCCTGGTATACTGTATACTGACAGGGAGGAAGAGGAGAGGAAGAGAGGGAGAGGAGAAGATTTGGCTTAGAGCCCTCAGGGGTGTAGTAAAAAGAAACCCAACACATCATAGTGATGCTGTGCTGCATTTATGCTAATTTGCAGCACTGTTTTGTTGGTGTTTAATAAGTTTTCTCTGCAATCAAACATTGAATCATTGAAGTAAAGGTATAAATTACTCTCAGTATCCCAGTTCCTGAAGGCACAGGCTTCACTTTGTAGCCCTAAATCCTGCTGCTGATTGGTTACCTTTAACAATCAACTACTCTGTTTGCAGTTTGGGTGTTCAGCGTGCATATGCAGAGCAGGCTGTCAGGCATGAGGAGTGATATCAGCGCACTCATTATGGAGTGAGCAATGACTGTTATAGCTCACAGCACCTCCCTGATGACTGGATGGGAGCAATTATAGGGAGAATATGACATCATTTTCTCTCTCTTTCTGCTCTTACAGTAAACCAACCAGACATTATTTAAATGCTATTAACCTGCAGATTATCACTACATCTGCAACTAAATAGCTCTTTGGTAGGTAACAGATTCCTTATTACGGTATGCTTGGATTTCTAAGCCTCCATACTCTTAACACTGAATACTATACATTGCTTTAAAACAATGCGTTTTCTATATCTCTTTTCCCACTTAGCCAGGGAACCCTATGTGTGAAATATAGCAAGCTGGTCCACATGCATGTACTGCCACCAGCTGTGTTGAGTATGCAGGTTGGGTAAGAAGAGTCTCTGCTGGGCCATAAACTCATCTCTGTTCAATGACACGATTAAGACTAATTAGGGCTTTTTATTACTACTATTCAGAAACACTTTGCGTTCAAGTCTGTAAATGTTTATGTATACTGTTGTTAATGGGAAAAGCTGCTCAGAAGTTAAGCCATGTTACATTAAAACTGAAGCTGTTGTTCATATAGTTCATACGCTTTAAGAGGAAGGTAAATTGAAAAGATCTAATCAGGAAGACATTCTCTGACTCCATTATTTAAACATAAAAAAAATACTTCCAAAACGTTTTGAAGAGGTTCCTGAGAAAAATGCTTTAAACAATTAAAAGAAAATAATAGATATTTAAATATTAAACATTTTTCTAAATACCTTTTATATAGAAAAAAGTTATGCTGTATCTAGTGAACTCTGTCAGGATTCCAAGTTAGCAACCACATCGATCAGAACCCGTCCAAGAAGACACACCGTCGGTCTAGAGATGAGCAAACCTTTGGAAGTTCAAATTCGGTTTGGTTCTCCAAACATCCGAACCCCATTGAAATCAATAGGAAGCAAAACCAAGGGCCTACAAAACACCAAAAAAGGGGCCCAAAATCTGCCACATAGCTCAAACCATTTTGCTGTGGAGCCCAGTTGTTTTGGCACAGACATTATCTTCCTAGACTATTACTTAGCAAACTTCAGTGCTGCTGTCACACTCGCCATGCTTCCCAGTCCACTCATGAACCTCAGACATCCTCATGACTTTCCTGAGGTTGTCTAAGGCTACACAGCAGGTATCATGCAGCAGGGAATCCAGCTGTGTGACCTACGATAACCTCAGTGGCATCAACGATGAAAACACTAGCTGTCTCATGAGAGCTGCGATATCTTGCTAGTATTGTGAGACAGCGTGTGTTAGAAGCAGTGACATCAGGGAGATAGCACCTGTGTACCCCTTGAGTCTGCAGTAGAGTAATGTTTGTGAGGGCACCAATTTTCACACTCTCACACGTGCCTGCTCTCAAAGCTTATGGGGGATGCTGTTGGTGAATGTGATCCCACCATATTGTTGTAGGCTTCATGCCCATGGTACGTTCTTTGATGTTTATTTTGAAACAGATTTAGAGAATCTGCATCAAAATATGCATGTCTATCCTTAAGCCAGCGAAGTCTATGGGTATGTGCACGCAGGGCGTTTTTGCTGAGGATTTGCTGCGGTTTCCGCATGCAGAAAGCCATTGGTTTTATGGTAATGTATGCTACTTTGTTCCTGCGGTTGGGCTTCCCAGCAAAACCAATGTGTTTTACAGAAACGCTGTGCACACACATTGGTTTTGCAAGTTTCAAGAACTGTCAAATACCTGCGTTTTTGGTGTGGATAGCAAAGAATTGATATGTCAATTATTCCTGCGTTTTTGGTGCAGTCAATGTGAAAAACGTAGGAAAAATGCAGCATCAAAAACGCAGGAAAAACACACAAAAACACAGTAAAAACGCAGGAAAAACGCGCAAAAAACACGCAAAAACCGCAGACAAGATCATAGCACTTCTCTTGTCAAGGACTCTAGGATCCTCAGGTTTTGCTGCGTTCAGGACTGCTCAAAAAACGTCCTGTGGGCACATACCCTAAGACAGTTCAGAAGTGCTGTGCCAACGTGTTTTTTTTTCCTTGCAGATTTGGTGCATATTCTGAGGCAGAAAATGGTGGATAATAGTTACAGTATATCCACAAGTACTCTAATTCATTTAAGAAGAGCCTAAGCAGGTTTTGAGAATTTAGTCTGCAAAGTTTGCTCTTCATGAATAGATTCAGCATTTAAAAATATCTTGATGACCAATTGGTGATAAGGCTAGGTTCACATTGCATTGGTGCTGTCTGTTTAACTGATCCGTTTGACAGCAGGACAAATGCTGTGTAACGGATACATAAAGACATCCATAGTAGTGATGGGCGAGTCCTAAATTACTCGGAATCGCTTGACTCTAGCGAGTCTGAGCCCGGGACTCGCTACTCGTTGCGAGTCTAGCGAGTCCAATGTTAATGAATGGGGAAGCGAGTAATAGCGAGTAATGTGCGATTTACAAATCGCAGATGTCTCGGAAAGCGCTCGCATTGCCGTTTTGGAAACCCCACTCGCAACAGTTTTTTGCTGCTGTGTCCGTGTTTGTGGTTTTTATCCAAATTATATGATAACAAGAGAACAAGAGACAGGGTTTAATAGGGATATTGTCCCATCCCTGTCTGTAATGTGTGCTTTATAGACACTAGGTGTGGGAGAACACTTTTTTGTTATTTTAACAAATATTTACAGTGCCTACAAGTAGTCTTCAACCCCCTGCAGATTTAGCTGGTTGACACATGCGGAATTAACTTGGCATTGTGACATTTGGACTGTAGATCAGCCTGGAAGTGGGAAATGCACTGCAGCCAAAAAGATTTTAAATTTTTTTTTTTTTAAAGCGTTAAAAGTTAATTCAGAGGGTCATTTATTATTCAACACCTCAAACCACCAGCATTCTGTTTGGTCCCCCTAAAGTATTAAGAAGTAGTTCAGGCACAAAAAACAATAAGCTTCACATGTGTGGATTAATTATCTCTTTTGCCAGCCTTTTCTATTTAAGACCCTCCCCAAACTTGTGAACAGCACTCATACATGGTCAACATGGGAAAGACAAAGGAGCATTCCATGGCCATCAGAGACAAGATCGTGGAGGGTCACAAGGCTGGCAAGGGGTACAAAACCCTTTCCAAGGAGTTGGGCCTACCTGTCTCCACTGTTGGGAGCATCATCTGGAAGTGGAAGGCTTATGGAACTACTGTTAGCCTTCCACGGCCTGGACAGCCTTTGAAAGTTTCCTCCCGTGCCGAGGCCAGGCTTGTCCGAAGAGTCAAGGCTAACCAAAGGACAACAAGGAAGGAGCTGCGGGAAGATCTCATGGCAGTGGGGACATTGGTTTCAGTCAATACCATAAGTAACGTACTCCACCGCAATGGTCTCCGTTCCAGACGAGCCCGTAAGGTACCTTTACTTTCAAAGAGTCATGTCAAGGCTCGTCTACAGTTTGCTCATGATCACTTGGAAGACTCTGAGACAGACTGGTTCAAGGTTCTATGGTCTGATGAGACCAAGATCGAGATCTTTGGTGCCAACCACACACGTGACGTTTGGAGACTGGATGGCACTGCATACGACCCCAAGAATACCATCCCTACAGTCAAGCATGGTGGTGGCAGCATCATGCTGTGGGGCTGTTTCTCAGCCAAGGGGCCTGGCCATCTGGTCCGCATCCATGGGAAGATGGATAGCACGGCCTACCTGGAGATTTTGGCCAAGAACCTCCGCTCCTCCATCAAGGATCTTAAGATGGGTCGTAATTTCATCTTCCAACAAGACAGCGACCCAAAGCACACAGCCAAGAAAACCAAGGCCTGGTTCAAGAGGGAAAAAATCAAGGTGATGGAGTGGCCAAGTCAGTCTCCTGACCTTAACCCAATTGAAAACTTGTGGAAGGAGCTCAAGATTAAAGTCCACATGAGACACCCAAAGAACCTAGATAACTTGGAGAAGATCTGCATGGAGGAGTGGGCCAAGATAACTCCAGGGACATGTGCCGGCCTGATCAGGTCTTATAAAAGACGATTATTAGCTGTAATTGCAAACAAGGGTTATTCCACAAAATATTAAACCTAGGGGTTGAATAATATTTGACCCACACTTTTATGTTTAAAATGTATTAAAATTCAACTGAGCAACATAACTTTTTGGTTTGTAAGATTTATGCTTCTGTTAATAAATCCTACTCTCGTTTGCAGTTTGAAGGCTCTAACTCATTTGCATCTTATCAAACCACCTAAATCTGCAGGGGGTTGAAGACTACTTGTAGGCACTGTAATAAAGGTTATATTTTAAAAGTGCACCTTAAGCCTGGGTTCACATTTGCGGACCCCTCCGCAGCGTTCTGCCTGCGCACAGATCACACAGTCTCGTCCGCACCAGGGACGCGACATGTTGCGTCCCTGGTGCGGGCGGGAGTGTGTGATTTGTGCGCAGGCATCCGCCTGCGCACAGATCACATATGGGAGTGAATGGGTGCGCACGGTCCTGCGCTGTCAAGCTCAGCACCGTGCGTCCCTATTCTAAACATAGGGGCTTGCGCTGGCTGCGCACACATGGCGATTCCCCTCCGCAGAACGCTGCGGAGGGGAACGCCAGTGTGAAGGCAGCCTAGGTAAGAAATGTGTCCGTGTCTGTGTAGCAGCACACTAGTCCCTGCAAAAATTATTAAGTGCGCACAAGTAGTCCCACAAGTAGGAGGTGTACGTGGTATTTGCAGCTAGGAGAGCAGCAACACACTGGTCTGCCACAGAGAAAAGAAAACTGAAGGGGTTATTATGACCCAAAATCTATCAGGTGCAAAAAAATAGGAAATAGTACCTCAGCTAAGCCTCTGACTTCAGCTATTAGGACAGCTGAGTGAGTAAGCTAAGCTATGAGGTCGGTCCTGTGTGCACTGTAAGGCTGCACCTCCCTGCCTGCCTGCCTGCCTACAGTCCTCTACACAGTGCTCCTCTGTCCTCCTGGTAGCTCTCAAAAGAGCTGTTTGGGTTAAATATAAGGAATTTTTAAGTTTCCCTACACTGACTGACACTCCCTATGATCTGCTCCAGCATGTAACTCACCCTGCACTAGGTCAGATCTCACAGGAATGTGGAGAAAATGGCGGTGGCAAGGCTTATATACAGCCTCGCCTCTCATACATGACATAGGCATCACGATGGACAGAAGCCAATCATAGTCCTGCCACAACCAACATGGCTGTGGCATTACTGAATATGATTGGCTAACATGCTTGTCCATCTTCACAAGTTTTCTGACCTAACACGCTAGGCTGTCTCGGAAGCTTTGTCGGAACATAACAGATTCTGTATTCGCGAGTCCCGAATACAGTATTCAGGACTCGGATTCGTAGACTCGCTCAGACTCGCTCAGACTCGCTCAGACTCGCTGCTGACAGCGGGTATCCGTGAAGCGGTGCGATTGTTTAAACGATTTGGGGAGATTCAAGCTACATAGCGATGTGATATAGCGAGCCTAGCGAGTGAGAAAAAGTAGACTCTGACAAAACTAGGATTGCCATTGACTTGCAGTGGACTCGTTACTGTGCGAGTAATCGCTGGGAAACTCGCAGAGTACCGAGTCCTGCGAGTCCCTTACTACTCGCCGTGTAACGAGTCCTAGCGAGTAGACTCGCCCATCCCTAATCCATAGGCTTTCATTCAACAAAAATGCTAACGCATGTCAAAATAGGCATGTGTCTGCAAGTATGTATTTGTTGTCATGCACATGGAAACGTGGACTGCAGTTTTTCAGTCCATTAGATAAGAAACGCAATATAACATCATGCTACAGATTTGTACAAATCTGCAGTATTGTGTTATATTGCATTTGCGATAGATGATCGGAAAGATAGATAGTTGATAGAAAGATGATAGGATAGAAAGATAGGATAAATAGAAAGATAGATACATGCGAGAATAGCATTACCAGTCTCCCCACTCTCTCTGCTGCTTCCGATGCCGCTCATTAAAGCTCATCTACCCGGTGGCCCAGAAGCACCAGAGAGACAGTGGGGAGACAGAGCAGGAAGGCTGGTAATGATATTCTTTTGTGGTGCACCTGAGGGTCCAGTCACCACAGTGGCACTAAACCTTAGCCAGAGGTGTAGTACTTTCAACTCCAGGTAAGGAGGGGACACTACCCGGTACCCCGACACCACATGCACCACTAGTTACTTCATGCCAGAAAGATGGGGGAATTGATCAAACCTCCATCCCTGGCTGGAGATGGGGCTAAGATAGAGAGGTGCGTGGAACTGTAGGAAGGGGAACCACTTAGAGGAAGTGAAAGGAAGAGCAGGACAGTTTAGATGGGAACACCAAGAAGTGGGAGTTCAGTGAGAAAGAAGCAAGAGAGCAGTGAAGGAGGAAGGAGGAGGAGTAATAACCAGGGAGAGAGTAACAATGAGGAGAATAGAGATAAGCTTGAGTGAGGGAGTTGAGAAGGACAGGTACCAGGGAACTGGAGCCGGAGGAGCTCGTCCCAGAGAGAGGGAAAAAGAGGGAGTCATGCAGGAGCTCCAGAGAAGGAAGGGGTCATAGAGGAACGGGACACCGTTTTATTTGCACTTATAAGCACATATACATCCTCACATGCATTTTTGTACCGCAAATACAGGCACAAGGTCAGGAACCCTATATATATGAGAGCACTTAACGATGGTTATCGGGTTCATGTTAGTAGTAAATTTAGAATGATATTTTCTTTGACCAAATAGAGTGTTTACATGCAGTGACAGTTCAAAGCCATGACGGGCATAGCCATCATTGATCATTAAAGGGTTAAATGAAATAATCTGAACTGTAGGTTCTACCATCTCTAATGGTCCAAAAGCTGTACATTCCTCATCCCTGGCTTATTCAAGTATCACACAAGTCAAAATCTCCCCAGTGATACCATGTTGACTTCAACCTCGCAGCGTGACCCCTTCCATTGTGTACTTCATTAGCCAATGATTATGGAAATATCTCCAGATCATGCTTTGTCCTTCACTCTTTAAATTGGGACCTTCCAGGAGCAAAGCTGACTTTTGGATTTTCCTTATTACATAAGAGAACATTTGATTCCTCCAGGGAGACAGTGAATTAGATTCATTAGTTGTGAACTGTGCCCACTTGGCAGAGCCTTTATTCATGTGCAGGATGGTTCAGGGAAGGATGTAGAATAAGTAATTCCATTGTGTTTGCAGAAAGTGCCAAGCACTTGAGTCTCATTGAAGAGCAGTCAGGTTCTGGCACGGAAAGTGCTTATCTTGTGATGAGGGGGATTATAACGCAGGTCTGTATTTGTCCTTCAGCATACTCATAAACTCCATGCTTTTATTTTCATTACTATTAGACATTGAAATTGTGTTTCATGCCATCATTTGCCGATGAACTTCTGTTGTCCTGTTCCATTAGGATAATTCCTAAAAATGACTCCTTCCAAACATAGTTACTAAAGGTCTAAATCCGCCCTATTTTCCATTTAAGATGAAACACTAAATAAAAGTAAGTTTCATATTTTAGAAATTTAGGATTTTGTAAATTTTTTTCATTTCACTCACATTATACAAGAAAATGCGTTTTATTTGTAGACTTACATGTGTCAGATGCCAGATAAAGTTTTAGCAACTAGACGATAACTTGAATGGGATTGATATTTAAGGATTATTCTGATTTGGACTCAGGAAAAAGTTTTGCCATCCAGTAGATCACCACTTGAAATTTCAAGCATACATTGTCTTGTACTTTTTGTATGTCTTAGCCCCTTATCCTGGAGAAACTGCCATGTTCTTTGTTCTTTGTGTAGCGTGACCTCATTGTAACATTCAGGCCATTTTCTGTCAACTTTGTAGCACTGAAACGCGCATCGAGGTGCGGAGGGGTGCCTATACCCGTGGTCACTAGGATATCCTTACTATGTCTCAAGGTAACTCTCATATATATACATATGGAAATGCCTGGGGTGGTATATAGATATCTGGAATCAAGATTAGGCTCATTGACTTAAACTGTATATGAGAGGGTTCTGTGTTATATCTGGTAAAATCTGTGGAACCAGTGGCGAGGGCCCCCCTTCCAAAATGTGGTTATCTCAGCCATTTTATGCATCCTACCCCGGGTGGCTTGTCCACTCATCCATCACATTATCAGTGGGTTAATCTGTTTTGTGCAGTTTGTGTCTGTAATTTTTCCGTTAATAAATTTTGTTTTTTTGCAGGATTTATTTGCTTGTGACTCTTGTTTTCTAGATTTATCATGTAGGAGAAAGAGTATTTTCTCGTAGGTTTTATCATATCTGTCAACTTTGTTTGCACTTCAGTCATGAGTCTGCATTACAATTTTTGTTGCAGGTGACATGGGGCAGAGATATATGGCAGTCCTGTTAAAGGGGTTGTCCAGTCTAAAACTAATAATTCTGCAGTCTCTCTGTGTCACTCTGTGACTGCAGACTTATCAATCCTCCCAGTACACACACTGTACTCTTCGAGAATTTGACGTTTTGTAAGCCTGGAACGGACTGCAAGTATGCGGTATGCATGTTCCCGGCCAGAGCCCCCAACTAGTGGGTGGGGCCTCACTCTATTCAAGTGTATGGAGCGGGTGTGTCTGACTAGTGGGAGTGTCCATCTAGTGGGCATAGCCTTGCTCCACACAAGTGTATGGAACAGGCATGTCCGACTAGTGGCAGCGGCTGACTAGTAGACAAGGCCTTGCTCCATACACTTGTATTAAATGAGTTTTGGCCCATGAGTCAGGGGCTCTGACTAGGAACATGTATTGTATACCACATAACTGTTGTCTGCTCCTGGTTTAGAGACTGTGCGCTGCGAGGATTCACGGTCTATGTACTAGGAGGATTGATAATAGAGTGACTGCAGAATTGTCAGTTAAATCCTGGGACTTCTCATGCTGTTCAATCAGGGCGCTATGGTGGCATTATATATATATAATATATATTATGTGTTCACAACCCATTCAGTGAGATTGTGTATTTTGAGAAGGAAAAGGGGGTTTATATACATGTAGATAAACTGATGGATTCTTACCTGTCTCAGGCTGCTTCCACAGCAGCATTTTTTCACAATTGTGGCAGATGCGGCATGCAGATTGAGTCCCCTACATCCCAGAGATGGTATAGAACAGTTAGATCATCTGTATCCTGTTCGATTTTAACAGATACATTACCATTTTGCAGCATAGATCACTGTAAATGGTTCTGTAACTGAATTAAATAGCTACTGAGAAAAAACAAAATGACATACGGATGGAATAGGAGAGAAAAAAATCTCACACTCACATTGGTCTCACATGACATATGGAAGACCAAACGGATTTCCCACTTTTCTGGATGATAATGCAGCTGATTGTTTACTCGCAGATATAAGTGTACCCCAATATTGGCAATAAGAGATAAAAGTGCCGAGTATATTCACCCATGTAGCTTTCTGGATTAGTTTCCCATCAGGACTTGATTTTGTCTTTTATTTTGTCTCAGTGCCAGTATCATCTCTGCAAGAGTCGTCTGCATATAAAAAAAAGATCTATAATAAAGTGCTAAACACCCGGCTTCACAGGTTCTCAGCACAAAGCAGACACTTGCCTTGTGCAAAATCAAATGCTCAAATCTCTACCATTGTTGTTAAACAGACTATAGATTGTTCATTTAAGGGTCTAGATTACAAAACACACACTGTGTATAGCATATCTCTCAGTCACAGATTTATTACCTATACAAGAGAAAAAATAGGTCCCACACACCTTTAAATTAATGTACAGGTGCGCAAATGCGCTATATGGCCAATATACAAACACACATCAGCACATCGCGACTAATGAATACATGAAGTCCGCCATTGCTGTAAATGATAAAAATGTAAAGTACGGTACTTAAGTCAGGGGTGGGAATCTCCATTCCTCAAGGGCCACCAACAGTGCAGGTTTTCATCATTTCCTTAGCATTGCACAGGGGTTGGAATCATCACCAGTACAGGCAATTCTACAGTGCTGTGCAAATTAATTGGGACAAAGCAAGTTTTTACTTGTATTTCTTGCATTAGTTTTACTATTTCTGATAGGTGTTTTATCAGTTCTTGGTGTCGTTTTCCTTTTTCTTCCACATTTCCCTTTTCGTTTTGGAGAAAATGATCCAGTTTCATCGAGTGTGTGAATTATTCTTGAAACGGTAGATTTTCCAATACCAACAGTGGAAGCGATTTCTCTTACAGTCAGACTTGTATGTTCATTAAGAGTAATAATTCTAGATCTCTTCTGTGGAGTAACATCCATTTTTACAGACACGAATCACACTGAGAGAAAAAGTACACTAAACCACTCCTCACAGAAACAAGCTCTCAACTGAAGCTGAGGGGGCAGCTAGCTGTTATTTTCTGACTAAAACCAGTCAAACCACAATTTGTTACTCAAGGTTGTACACTCACACCTGTTCAAAGCAGTTAAAACTGGTCTGAATCACTGACTGGTAACCCCAACTTACGATTTTACTTAAATGCTTCATCCCAATTAATTTGCACAGCACTGTATGTATTTCAGGAAATCCTGAAAACATGACTTGTTAGCGGCCCTCAAGACCTGGAGTTCTCCACCCCTGACTTAAAGAGCTGTATTTAGCACTTATTCTGCCCCTAGCACTTTAAATGCCACCCTCCTAGTGGTAAGTCAGACTGAGGCATCGTTCCGACATCCATGTTGCAGGTGCATGTTCTATTCGTGTTTTTCACATACAACAGGTACCTATTACAGGAAACAACACACACAATAAAAGCAATCAGCCTTCCAAAAATTGCAGTAATGATCCATTAACAGATGGTACCTATAGGTACCGTACATTAATTGATCTGTTTCCCATAGGGCCCCATGTTACGGATCCTTTTTTTACTGCACCCCAAAAATGTTGCTTGCAGCGTTTTTTGGGTCCAGTTAAAAAACAAATAGCGTTTTTAACCCCTTTATGACTAATGACGAGTATACTCGTCATAAAAAGATGTCAGTTCCCGCATCATGCCGAGTATACTCGTCATGGCTTTGAACTGTCACTGCTTCTAAACGAACAGTGACAGTTCAATTCTAAAAGCTGTCAGTGACAGCTGAGGGTCAGGGGCAGAGGTGTGGGGACCCTTGTTAACCCCTTCACCCCCCCTCCCCAATCATACTTATCTGCCGGCGGGCTGCACTGCACCCGCCGGCCATTATCTAATACTCCAGCGTCCTCTGTGTCTTTTCCCCGCTCCGTCCAGCCCCCCCTGTGAGCTGTCCAGCCCCCCCTGTGTGTGCTGCCCAAGTCCCCCCTGTGTCCAGTTCCCCCTGTGTCCGGCCGGCACCCCTACCCCGGTCCCCACCAACCACCCGCTCTCCTCCTTCAATAGTATTTCTGCCGGCGGGCTCATGTGCCCGCCGGTCAAGTTGCAGGGCCCACTCCCCCCTGCTCGTGTCCCCCCTGCTCATTCCCCCTTGCTCATGCCCCCCCTGCTCATACTCACCCCCCTATCCCGTCGGGCTGCACGCGCCGGTGCACCCGTCCGCATCGTCGGCCTCCGAGTCCTCTGCAGTCTCCGGTGTGGCTCCTCCTCTTCTCAGGGGCTACTCCTCATCGGTGGGTAAGTATGAATGAATGAATGAATGAATGAATGAATAGATGGATGTGTGGATGGATGGATGGATGGATGGATTGATGGATGGATGGGTGGGTGGATGGATGGATGGGTGAATGAATGGATGTGTGCGTGCGTGGATGTGCGTGTGTGTGGATGTGTGTGTGGATGTGCGTGCGTGGATGTGCGTGTGTGGATGTCAGCGTGCGTGCGTGGATGTCATCGTGCATGAATGTCAGCGTGTGTGGATGTGCGTGGGTGGATGTGCGTGCGTGGATGTGCGTGCGTGGATGTGCGCATGTGTGGATCTGTGCGTACGTGGATGTGTGCGTACGTGGATGTGTGCGTGGATGTCAGCATGCGTGCATGGATGTGTGCATGCGTGGATGTCAGCGTGCGTGGATGTGCGTGCATGGATGTGCGTGTGTGGATGTGCGTGTGTGGATGTGCGTGCGTGGATGTACGTGCGTGGATGTGCGTGCGTGAATGTGCATGCGTGGATGTCAGCGTGCGTGGATGTGTGCATGTGGATCTGTGTGTACGTGGATCTGCGTGGATGTGCGTGGATGTGTGCGTGGATGTCAGCATGCGTGCATGGATGTGTGCATGCGTGGATGTCAGTGTGCGTGGATGTGCGTGCAAGGATGTCAGCGTGCGTGGATGTGTGCATGTGTGGATGTGCATGCTTGGATGTGCGTGCGTGGTTGTGTGCGTGCGTGGATGATGGGTGCATAGGTGGATGGATGGGTGCAACAAGGGATCAAGTGTCCTCTTGTTGTAGTCTCTGGGATCATAGTCATGGTGCACTGTATAACAGATCATTGTCATACAGTGCACCATAACTCTGACCCCCAAGACTGTAGGAAGAGGACAATTGATCCCTTGCTGTAGTCTCTGGATTGAGCAGAGGCGATCGAGCGTAGTTGGACCTTCGTTGTGGACTACGTCGGAGGCGATCGAGCGTCGTGGTACCTTCGTTGTGGACTACGTCGGATCTTTATAATAAAGATGGAGTCCGAATTTTGTTTGTGTTTTTTTTTCAAATATAAAGATTTTTCTATGTGTGTATTTTCTGACTATTTACCAGAGATTCCTAATGGCGGGTCTAACATTGGCCCTATATTATGAATCTCGGGCTTAGTGCCAGCTGC
This sequence comes from Allobates femoralis, assembly GCA_033576535.1. Classification (NCBI taxonomy): domain Eukaryota; kingdom Metazoa; phylum Chordata; class Amphibia; order Anura; family Aromobatidae; genus Allobates; species Allobates femoralis. The sequence continues at coordinate 104,997,481 of JARQOC010000004.1, forward strand.
CAATAAAAAGCTGGCATTAACCCCTTTATTACCCAGTTTGCCACCGGCACCAGGGCAACTGGAAGAGCATGGGTACAGCGCCAGAAAATGGCGCTTCAATGAATGCGCCATTTTCTGGGGCGGCTGCGGGCTGCAATTCGCAGCATGGGGGGCCCAGAATGCTTGGGCCTTTCCATGCTGAGGATTCCAGCCCCCAGCTGCCTAGTTGTACTTGGCTGGGCCAAAAATATGGCGGAGCCCTACGTCATTTTTTTTCTAGAATTAGTTCTAGAAATAAAAAAAAATGGGCTTCGCTGTATTTTTGGTTGCAGCCAGGTATAACAAGGCAGCTGGGGGTTGCTGGCAGTCTGTAGCTGCCAAGTTGTACCTGGCTGGACCAAAAATATGGCAGAGCCCTATGTCATTTTTTTTTTCTAGAATTAGTTCTAGAAATAAAAAAAAAGGGGCTTCGCTGTATTTTTGGTTGCAGCCAGGTACAACGAGGCAGCTGGGGGTTGCTGGCAGTCTGTAGCTGCCAAGTCATACCTGGCTGGACCAAAAATATGGCGGAGCCCCACGTCTTTTTTTTTTCTAGAATTAGTTCTAGAAATAAAAAAAAGGCCTTCGCTGTATTTTTTGTAGCCAGCCATGTACAACTTGGTAGCTGGCTGACTGGAATCCTCAGCGTAGAGAGACCCAAATGTTGTGGGTCCCCCGCGCTGCAAATTTCAACCCACAGCCACTTAAGAAAATAGCGCATTCATTAGAGGCGGCGTTTTCTGGTGCTGTACCCCAACTCTACCAGTTGCCCTTATGCTGATGGCACACGGGTTCTCCATATGCGACATGGTGTCCGCTAACAATTTCAATAGAAAATTAGCTCCAATTGTTAGCGGAAACCATGTCAGGTATGGAGAGCCCCTCCTTGTGTGCCTGAACATTGGAGCTCCCCCACAAGTGACCCCATTTTGGAAACTAGACCCCCGAAGGAATGTATCTAGATGCATAGTGATCACTTTGAACCCCAGACGCTTCACAAATTCATCCATAAAAATGAAAAAGCACTTTTTTTTCCACAAAAAGTTTCTTTTTTCATTTTTACGGATCAATTTGTGAAGCACCTGGGGGTTCAAAGTCATCTAGATATAATCTTTTGGTGGTCTAGTTTCCAAAATGGGGTCACTTGTGGGGGAGCTCCAATGTTTAGGCACATAGGGGCTCTTTATATCCTACAAGGTGTCCGCTAACAATTCCAATTGTTAGTGGACACCATGTTGCATATGGAGAGCCCCTGTGTGTCTCCACATTGGAGCACCACCACAAGTGACCCCATTTTGGAAACTAGACTCCCTAAGGAACGTATCTAGTTGCATAGTGAGCACTTTGAACACTTCAAATGTGATGTGGTCTTCAAATGTGATGTGGTCACAAAAAAATGGTTTTGTAAATTTTGCTGGAAAAATGAGAAATTGCTGATGAACTTTGAACCCTTATAACGTCCTAACAATTTTTTCTTTTTCTTCCAAAATTGTGCTGATGTAAAGTAGACATGTGGGAAATGTTATTTATTAACTATTTTGTGGCACATAACTCTCAGGTTTAGCAGAATAAAAATTTAAAATTTAAACAGAGTTTTTTTTTCTCTCTCCCAGAAAGTCCATTAGTCCCGCCCCCTGAGGGGCGGGGCTAAAGTGGAGAAAAAAAAAAAACTCTGCTTAAATGCTGCAGACAGGGAAAGAATGATTGGCAGCGGTGGGCAGATTACACATGCAGGGGGTGTGAATCTGCCCTTGGCTGCAGCCCCTAGCCACCTCCTTAGTGGCTGGAGCATGTAAGTTTTCTAACTGTATTATCTCGGGGTACAGGGCTGCTCAAGTACTGGGGGACCTTTTGTCTACATGCTGCAGACATGCTGCATCCAGTGCTGTAATTAGATCACCATGCCTTGTTTGGTGACAGGTCCTCTTTAAGCGCAAGAAGCGCTAAATACTGAAGCGCAGGTGTGTGGACAATGCCAATGAAACAAACTTTGTTGGTAGTCTTCAGACTTCATAGTGCCATGCACACGGTCAAGCAGTGCAGTGCCAGAGGCAGCAAAGCAACCCCAAAACATCAGGGAACCTCCTCCATGTTTGACTGTAGGGACCGTGTTCTTTTCTTTGAATGCCTCTTTTTTTCTCCTGTAAATTCTCTGTTGATGCCTTTGCCCAAAAAGAGATAACAGTCTTCTAAAACGTTTTAGGCTTTCTCAGGTAAGTTTTGGCAAACTCCAGCCTGGCTTTTTTATGTCTCGGGGTAAGAAGTGGGATCTTCCTGGGCCTCCTACCATACAGTCCCTTTTCATTCAGACGCCGACGGATAGTACGGGTTGACACGGTTGTACCCTCGGGCTGCAGTGCAGCTTGAACTTGTTTGGATGTTAGTCGAGGTTCTTTATCCACCATCCGCACAATCTTGCGTTGAAATCTCTTGTCAATTTTTCTTTTCCGTCCACATCTAGGGAGGTTAGCCACAGTGCCATGGGCTTTAAACTTCTTGATGACACTGCGCACGGTAGACACAGGAACATTCAGGTCTTTGGAGATGGACTTGTAGCCTTGAGATTGCTCATGCTTCCTCACAATTTGGTTTCTCAAGTCTTCAGACAGTTCTTTGGTCTTCTTTCTTTTCTCCATGCTCAATGTGGTACACACAAGGACACAGGACATAGGTTGAGTCAACTTTAATCCATGTCAACTGGCTGCAAGTGTGATTTAGTTATTGCCAACACCTGTTAGGTGCCACAGGTGCCACAGGTAAGTTACAGGTGCTGTTAATTACACAAATTAGAGAAGCATCACATGATTTTTCTAACAGTGCCAATACTTTTGTCCACCCCTTTTTTATGTTTGATGTGCAATTATATTCAATTTGGCTTTAGGACAATTCTTTTTGTGTTTTTTCATTGAAAACAAATTAATTGAAGATAATAATACCAAAGAATTTGTGATTGCAATCATTTTCAGGAAGAAACTGAGTAGTATCTGACAGAATTGCAGGGGTGTCAATACTTTTGGCCAACACTGTAGATCTTAGGAGTATTTAGTGAGTCTGTTTTTAATCAAGCAATGTCATAGTCTTAAAGGGAACCAACCACCCCAAATGACCCCCCGGACTGTTAATATGTGTCCCTACACCCAGCACACACATTTGGGGCAATCGTTTTTGCTAAAAAGCAGTTTAGTAGAAGCTAAGATATATGTTTATAAAGTGTAATCAATCGCGACGGCTGGGTGTTACCTAGCTTTGTCCACGTGCAGTGTTCGTGCCTGTGATCCTCCTCTCCCTCCTCCCCTCTCAATTTCTAAGAGCCTGGCCGCGTCATGAAAGGGGGCGGGGTTCGCCGCAATTTAGCCCCGCCCCTTTCATGACGCGGCCGGGCTCTTAGAAATTGAGAGGGGAGGAGGGAGAGGAGGATCACAGGCACGAACACTGCACGTGGACAAAGCTAGGTAACACCCAGCCGTCGCGATTGATTTCACTTTATAAACATGTATCTTAGCTTCTACTAAACTGTTTTTTTAGCAAAAACGATTGCCCCAAATGTGTGTGCTGGGTGTAGGGACACATATTAACAGTCCGGGGGGGTCATTTGGGGTGGTTGGTTCCCTTTAATGAAAAATATAAAAATCAACTGGGTAGAAAGACAAAATCAGTAATTGTAAAAACACAGGTGTAATATGATGCTTGTACTATAATAAATAGTGATGGGCGAATCCTAAATTACTCGGAATCGCTTGACTCTAGTGAGTCCAAGCCCAGGACTCGCTACTCGTTGCGAGTCTAGCGAGTCCAATGTTAATGAATGGGGAAGCGAGTAATAGCGAGTAGTGTGAGATTTACAAATCACAGATGTGTCTCGGAAGCTTCAGCCTGAAGCAATCCTAGTTTTGCCATTAATTTGCATTGGACTCGTTTACTTTGCAAGTAATCGCTGGGAAACTCGCACAGATAAGAGTCCTGTCTGCTCTGTGTGCTGGCTGCTGCAGCTCCAGGGTCCTAGAGCCTGCCTGCTGCCTGATGTAGCAGAGCTGAGATTGTTCTCAGTCTGCTCATTCCCTGTGCATAGACATCTATATCTATGCACAGGGATGAGCAGAGAGGACATCGCGTTTTGGACTGAGTCGGACGGAAGAGGATTTTTTTAATTAAAGATGGAGTCCCTAATGGCTTTTTTTTTAATTTCTAGTAAAAATTTTTCTCTGTGTTGTGTTTTTTTTAAAACAATTTAATAGAAATTCATGGCGGTCATGTCTAATATTGGCGTGACCGCCATAAATTTCGGGCTTAGGGCCAGCTGATAATACAAAGCTGGCCCTAACCTCTTTATTACCCAGCGTGCCACCGCCACCAGTGCCGCTGGAAGAGCGGGGTTCAGCGCCAGAGGATGGCGCTTCAATGAACTCGTCATCTTCTGGGGCGGCTGCGGGCTGCAATTTGCAGCGGGGGGTGCCCAGAAAGCTTGGGATTCCAGCCCCCAGCTGCTTAGCTGTACCTGGCTAGACATAGAAATTGCGCGGAGCCCCACACATTTTTTTTTAATTATTTCATGAAATTCATGAAATAATAAAAAAAAAGGGCTCCCCTATATTCTTGTGTCTGGCCAGGTACAAATAGGCACCTGGGGGTTGGGGGCAGCCCGTCGCTGCCTGCTGGATCCGGCTGGTTCCAGAAATACAGCGAAGCCCATGTAATTTTTTTTTCTGAAAAATCAATCCTCTGGCGCTGAACCCCGCTCTTCCAGCGGCCCTGGTGGCGGTGGCACGCTGGGTAATAAAGGGGTTAATACCAGCTTTGTTATACAAGCTGGTATTAAGCCCGAGGTTCTTAATGTCAGGCCACGTTTGACCCAGCCACTAAGAATCTCCAATAAAGGGTTAAAAAAACACAACACAGAGAAAATTTTTTATTAGAAATAAAAAAAAAGCCATTAGGGACTCCATCTTTAATTAAAAAAATCCTCCTCTGTCCGACGCAGTCCAAAACGCGATGTCCTCTCTGCTACATCCCCTGTGCATAGATATAGATGTCTATGCACAGGGAATGAGCAGACTGAGAACAATCTCAGCACTGCTACATCATCTCTGTGAGCAGGCGGGGTCTAGGACCCTGGAGCTGCGGCAGCCTGTACAGAGAAGACAGCTGGACTCGGCTCGCAAAGTAACAGCAGTTACTTTGCGAGTTTCCCTGCTATCACTGGCACAGTAGCCGAGTCTAATGCAAGACACTGGCAATCCTAGTTTTGTCAGCGTTTGCCATTGATTTGCATTGGACTAGTGCGAGTAAACGCTGGGAAACTCGCCGAGTACCGAGTCCTGCGAGTCCCTTACTACTCGCCGAGTAATGAGTCCTAGCGAGTAGATTCGCCCATCCCTAATAATAAACAAATAATGGGATAGCTACTCTAGTGTTACCTAAAATCTGTTCAAATCCACTGAGAAACAATGTGAATTCATTTTCAGGGAAAATATAAAAACAACAAAACTAAAATCATGTGAACACCCTCTTTTACTGTACCTTGCAAAAATAATCATGCCTTCTGAATAGAGATGAGCCACCACCCTAGTGTTCGAACTCGATTCGATTCGTATAATTGGGGGTATGTTCGTCAAATGTTCAGTAAATGTTCGTCGAACACCGTTGAACAGCATTGAAAGCAATAACAGGCAAACACAAACACATACAAACACATAGAAAACACATAGAAAACACCTTCTAAGGTGTCCAAAAGGTGACAAACTACTCAGAAGATACAACAAACACATGGAAAAGTGACAAGTACATATAAAAATGCGAAAAGAAAAGAGATGGACGAGTAAAAGGAAGAGGAAACACAGATATAGGCATGTCATGCCATTCTAAAATCCGTGTTTACTCCAGCATTTGTAAGGCATCATGCATACGATGAGTATTTGGTGATGTGTTTCCTCAGTATCTGTAAGGCCACAAGCAGACGATGAGTATTTGGTGAGGTTTTTACCTCAGTATCTGTAAGGCCACGTGCAGACGATGAGTATTGTGTCATATTTAGGGGACTACAAGAAGAGTCTCCATTTCTTCCAAAGATTTGGGCACAGATACCACTTAAGTGGCATCAATTGCCCCACAGTTGCAAACTTTAAATGGTTACTTTTAGGCAAAAATCCACAAGGCTTTAGTCTCCCCAGGATGACACAGGGGTAGAAAATTCCTTGCGGATCCATGACTTGTTCATCTTTATGAACGTTAGTCTGTCTACATTCTGGGTGGACAGACGCGTGCGCTTTTCTGTAAGCACACCACCAGCAGCGCTGAAGACACGTTCCAAGAGAACGCTGGATGTGGGGCACAACAAAATGTTCAAGGCGTGAGTGGCGAGCTCAGGCCATTTTTCCAGATTAGAAGCCCAAAACGAGCAAGGTTCCAGTTCCCCAGTCATGGCATCGATGTTAAGTTGGAGATACTCGTGTACTGTCCGCTCCAGGCGTTGACTATGTGTCATACTTCTCGTGTCTTCAAGCCTTGCAAATAATGGTCTAAAAACATTGTGAATCGGGGCCACAAAATTGCTGTTACCACCACCAGATACGGTGTTACTGGTGCGGTGTGAGTGATGATGACTCGACAGTCCCACAAGTTAGAACTGTGAGATTCACCACTGGTGTTTTGTGGAAAAGCCAATCTGGGATTATGTTTCAGCCTCTGCTGATACTCCTGCATGCGTGCGTCCCTTTGTATGGCAGGAATTATTTTGACAAATTTTGTCTTGTACCGGGGATCTAAGAGTGTGGCAACCCAGTAGTAGGCATTACTTCTAATTCGGACAATCCGTGGGTCATGTTGCAGGTAGTGCAGCAAGAAGGCACTCATGTGTCTTGCGCATCCAGGAGGACCAAGTCCTTGTTGTGTTGGTGGTAGGAAGGTGAGAATCATGCTTCCTTCCTCTGCCCTCTCCCCCAACCTCGCACAACAGAAATGTCATCAAGGTCTCCCTGTTCTGCTGACTCTTCCATGCCCATCGCCAGTTCGTCCTCCATGTCTTCCTGGGCTCCTGCACCCTACTCAAGAGTTTGGTTGCTACCATGCGTTCTCGTTAATCCCTGTCCACCACCCTCCCATGCCTTACATCTTGGTGCTGCCGACCGTGATGACCTTGGAGATGTTGTTATCCCTTCTGCTTAGGACTCCTTTTGTACTTCCTCCACCTCCTCTTGTCCCACCACCTGACTCCGAATATTATTTAGAGTGTGCTCCAGCATGTAGACGACCGGAATAGTCATGCTGATAATAGCATCGTCAGCAGTAAACATCTTCGTCGCCATCTCAAAACTGTGGAGGGTATATAGGTCCTTGATCTGAGACCACTCCTGCAGTGTGATCTGCCCCACCTCAGGATCTCGTTGGCCCAGACTATACGTCATAACTTATTGCACCAGGGTTCGGCGGTGCTGCCACAGTCGCTGCAACATGTGCAGAGTAGAATTTCAGCCTGTCGGCACATCGCATTACAGCCGGTAAACTCGCAAGCCAAAAGAGCGAAGCGAGTCATTGAGCTGCGGGATGTGAACCCCGGAAATGAGCACACAGCGACCATGCCCTCTGCATAAGCCCATCTGGGCTGGGATAGTGTGTCAAAAATTGCTGGACAACCAGATTCAACACGTGAGCCATACAAGGCACATGTGTGATATTGCAACGGCGAAGGGCCACACCCAGGATTGCAGCATTGTCACACACTGCCTTCCCTGCAGGTTGAGTGGAGAGAACCATTGTTTAAACTCTGTAGTTAGGAGGTGTGCAGGATTCGTTCTGTGCAGTTACAACGTGGGTGCCAGTACCAGACAGGCTTTGGGAGGAGGTGGAGGACCGTGATGAGGTTGAGGAGGCAGAAACAGTGGAGGAACTTCTACCTTCAGAGGATGGATGCACAACTCGTGGGGACGGCAAGACTTGGACAGCAGACCCTTCTCCAGCTCTCACCAAAGTTAACCAGTGCCCAGTCAGCGAAATGTAACACCCCTTTCCATGCTTACTGGTCCAAGTGTCCGTGGTGAAATGCACCCTGTCACACACAGAGTTTTTTAAGGAAGCGGTGATGTTGTCTGCGACCTGCTGGTGTAGTGCAGGCACACCTTCCTTGGAGAAGTAGTGGCGACTGGGCATCTGGTACTGGGGCACTGCGACGGACATAAGGTCTCGAAAATCCTCTGTGTCCACCAGGCGGAAAGGCAGCATTTCTGTAGCCAACAGCTTGCAGATGGTGAAATTCAAGTGCTTAGCTTTCTCATAGCTAGGAGGAAATGGTCTTTTACTTGTTCACATCTGAGGGACGGAGGGCTGGCTGCTGTGCTGAGACGGGGTTGAGTAGGGCGTCCACAGCAAACTGCTGGTCTGTGAGGGAGGTGCAGACGAAGATGTAATGTTGCCTTCATCCAAAGGTGGTGCTCTCAATGTCTGAGAGAGCTCAACACCAGCAGCATTGTCCACTTGAAAACCAAATGACGACCTGCCAGTCACACTGCCTGTTGCGGGTAAAGATGTGGAAGGTCTGCGTCCAAAAGCATGTGTGACAGCTGTCCCCACAGTCACAGACGATGAAGAGCACACGGATGTGTGGCACCCCAAGGGTTAATGTGCCACAGAAACAACACAGGTTCACTCCCCACACAACACTACACTAGGAAGTGGGAGGAGCTTAGGTGGCACCTGCACTAGTGGGAGGAGCTAAGTTGTTTACCACAGAGCAGGAGTGACAGTTAGTTTAGTTCAGTTTGAGTCTGGAGCAGGAGCAGAGTCAAGTAGAAGTGGAGGTCCTGAGAGGTCTGAGGAAAGGAGACAGAGGAACAGAGGAACATACCCGGAATAAAGAGTTACCCCAAAAACCTGAGCCTGGGGAGGCGCTTAAGACGGATACCGGATCCGAGGCTGTGCCTGAGACAGACAGGACAGTAAACACCGGCATAGTGAAGGTCCACCATCTTCACCACACCATAGCAAAGCAACACGGAGGGGTCAGTGACACAGAGGACTCAAGTTGCCCAGCATATTGGTACCCGTGAGCAGAGACAGGGCCTGCAGTTCAGCTACAAGCAGCAGCAGGGCCACACACAGCGCTTAAGTAGGAAGCCAAGGACCCGGTCAGGGTGGGAGCAACCTGGTACAGACTTCGTGGACAATATTGTGATATACCATCTGCAAGTAAAGACTTGGAAAACAACAGAAACCGTGAGTGTGTGTGATCCTTATACTGAAGCCCCACTTGCCCTCATATACTGCGATTACCTCTACTCTCATCATCTCTACTGCTACCCCTACTCTCCTGCAGCATCAATAACTATCCTCACAGACTTTAACTACTACTACCACTGCCCCGGGGAACCCAGTTCTGCCCACAGGAACTATTCTATCCAAGCTGCTATCCCATCATCCCCGGAGGTTCTGCAGCAGCGGCGGCCCCATTACTGGGTGGCGGCCGCATATAGTGGGTGGCGTCACAAGTGACAAATCCCCTGTAAATAACCCCCATTTTATAGTGCGGACCAGGACCGCCGTGACATCCCCCAGCAGTACACCGGTCCGGCACCGAGTACCCCGTCCCAGTGGGCTCCACAACCGCACTTGATGATGCAGACGGTGGTAGGCCTGCCCCGCTAGCCCGCATTGTAGCACAGTGAGCTTCCCACTGTGAATTGTGCTTCATGTCCATGTGGCGGTTCATACATGTACTCAAGCTAGTGAGTTTTTGGCCTCTAGTCAGAGATTGTTTACAAATCTTGCAGATGACATGAGTTGGGAGATCCTTGGCAATGTCAAAAAAGGCCCAGGCTAGGAAAGGCTTAGAGCCCATGCGAGCTGCAGAGCCACAACAACTTCTGCTCAGAGGCAGAATTGTGGCTGCGGATGCAGTTGTTGATGTGCTTCCAGTACTCCGTCTATGTCCAGGAAGGCGCAACCTAATCTCGTCGTCAGTAGCATCCTCCTCCACCACCTCTGCTGACTTCATCGACTGGCTGACTGTGAGTTGAAAGTAAGTGGGATCTCCGACCACATCATTATCATCTGTGTTCTCACACCCCTCGACCTCAGATACAATCTCTTCCTGCCTTGACCGAAAACGTAATTTGTCAATCCAATCCGGTTTCTGAGTCTCATCAGCATCATCCTCCTTGTGTCCACCAAGAGTATTTACTGGAGTATCTGAAGAAAAATAGCCTCATGACCCAATATCAACATGGTTTTACGAGGGACCGTTCCTGTCAAACTGATCTGATAAGCTTCTATGAAGAAGTAAGTTCTGGACTGGACCAAGGAAATGCAGTGGATGTGGTGTATATGGACTTTTCAAAAGCTTTTGATATGGTGCCACACAAAAGGTTGATACATAAAATGAGGGCAATGGGGATAGGGGAAAATATGTGTAAGTGGGTTAAGAACTGGCTTAGTGATAGGAAACAAAGGGTGGTTATTAATGGAACATACTCAGAATGGGTCACAGTTAACAGTGGGGTACCACAGGGGTCAGTGTTGGGCCCGCTTCTATTTAATATATTTATTAATGACCTTGTAGGGGGCATACAGAGTAGAATCTCAATATTTGCAGATGACACTAAACTCTGCAGGGTAATCAATACAGAGGAGGACAATTTTATATTACAGGAGGATTTATGTAAACTAGAAGCTTGGGCTGCTAAATGGCAAATGCGCTTTAATGGGGATAAATGTAAAGTTATGCACTTGGGCAGAGGAAACAAAAGGTATAATTATGTGCTTAATTGTAAAACACTGGGCAAAACGGTCACTGAAAAAGACCTGGGTGTATGGGTAGATGACAAACTCACATTTAGTGGCCAGTGTCAGGCAGCTGCTGCAAAGGCAAATAAAATAATGGGATGCATTAAAAGAGGCATAGATGCTCATGAGGAGAACATAATTTTACCTCTATACAAGTAACTAGTGCGACCACACTTAGAATACTGTGTACAATTCTGGTCTCCGGTGTATAAGAAAGACATAGCTGAACTAGAGCGGGTCCAGAGAAGAGCGACAAAAGTCATTAGAGGACTAAGGGGTCTGCAATACCAAGACAGGTTATTAAACTTGGGGTTATTTAGCTTGGAAAGACGAAGGCTTAGGGATGATCTTATAATAATGTATAAATATATGAGGGGACAGTACAGAGAACTTTCTAATGATCTCTTTACTCTTAGGCCTGAGACTGGGACAAGGGGGCATCCTCTACATCTGGAGGAAAGAAGGTTTAATCATAATCACAGACGCAGATTCTTTACTGTAAGAGCAGTGAGACTATGGAACTCTCTGCCACATGCTGTTGTAATGAGTGACTCACTACTAACAGAAGGGCCTGGATGCCTTTCTTGAAAACTATAATATTACCAGTTATATATACTAGATTCTTTGATAGGGCGTTGATCCAGGGAATTAGTCTGATTACCATATCTGGAGTCAGGAAGGAATTTTTTCCCCCAATGTGGAGCTTAGTGTTGCCACATGGGGTTTTTTTTGCCCTCCTCTGGATCAACATGTTAGGCTATGGGTTGAACTAGATGGACTTAAAGTCTTCCTTCAACCTTAAAAACTATGTTACTATGTTATGGAATGAGGGTCTACATGAAGGTCAGAACCTTTTTCATCTGGGCCTGGATCTGACTCACAAAGCCTCTGGGTATCAGGGCAGATCATTAACTCGTCTGGACTCACTGCAGCTTTGGAGCAGGCCTCTGATTCCCAGGCTATTGTGTGACTGAACAGCTCTGCAGATTCAACCATGTCTGTTACCCCAGACTCAGTAGGGCGGCTGGAAACTTGGGAGCTGGGAGGAATCAAGTGCGATTGGGCTGAAACCTCAGATGACTGGAGGGTTTGTGAGGCAGAAGTTGAGGTGGAGGAGAGGCCACTTGATGAAGCACTTGCGATCCATTCAAGCACCTGCTGTTTTTGTGCCTCATTTACAAGTGGTATCAATGGCCATGTCCGTAAGAAAGGGATCATATCTGATTGGCCACGTAAAGAAGTAGACATCTTACTTTGGCTGGAAGATAGTCTTTCTTCAGCAGATGTTGTAGTAGCTTTAGAATCTACCCCACAGACACAAACCTTTTTTCCCTTTCCGCCATGCCTATTCCCCTTTCCACCAGCAGCAGGCCTTTTGCCATAGAAAATGTGACAAAATTGGCAATTGTGCAGTTGTTGGATGTAAATCGAGCAGAGGTGACTGAACCAACACTGCTACTAGGCCCAAAGTGAGACCTGGGCTTGGTGCAGTTAAAAATTTGTAGTAACTCCACAGGTGGTGTAGTTGCTTGTATTAGAAGTGGCCTACACTACTGCTTTTTGTGACACTGCTACTAGACCCGAAGTGAGACCTGGGCAAGGTGCAGTTAAAAATTAGTAGGAACTACACAGGCGGTGTAGTTGCTTGTATTAGAAGTGGCCTACACTACTGCTTTTTGTGACACTGCTACTTGATCCGAAGTGAGACCTGGGCAAGGTGCAGTTAAAATTTAGTAGGAACTACACAGGCGGTGTAGTTGCTTGTATTACAAGTGGCCTACACTACTGCTTTTGTGTCACTGCTACTAGCCACAAATGCAGACTGGGCAAGGTGCAGTTAAAAATTACT